>BSAI01000104.1:25606029-25923444 GCA_036245035.1 Adrianichthys oophorus
ATAATATAATATAATATAATATAATATAATATAATATAATATAATATGATATTATATGATATAATATAATAACTTCTTATTTGACAAAATAAATCATCAAAACAAATTTGAAGAACAGTAACTAAAGCCTTTAGCCCTTATATACATTTTTTTAAAGAAAACCATGAAAACTCTTCCTCTTTACATAATGTATTATCATTGTTTTAAATTAAATTTAGTGAACTATAAGATATTATCACAAGTCAAAAAATTCACTGTTTCGGTATGAGATGTTCTATATATCGGACACATTTCTGATGTCACTTATTATGGAGCCCCAAACTGTTCATAATTAAATACGATATTGTGCAATCAGACACTCAACCAATAACTATCTCATAAATATAATAAAAGATCATTAAATTGTGAAAAATCTGCACACAGATATAAAATTAGCCATAATATTACTAAATATATTTCATTCAGCTTTAAAACCTGCTCATTATTTCATAACATTTTAAAATATTCATTTTGTAATCATGTTGAATGTTATTATAATTACATGGCTTTTTTCAGAAACTCTGATTTCAAAATCAATATTTTTCAAAGTATCTTTTTTTCACAATGATGTTTTTCAGAATGACTTCTTTATATCATAATGAGCTTTTTCAGCAGATTGAGTCTGTCTGTCAATCAGTGAAAGTGGGTGGGATCTAAAAGCTCATTGGCTGATTCTTTGTAATTGACTCATATTCTTCTCCACCAAATTGCATTTAACCCAGCAGTTTTACATGGTCACTTTCCTTTTTAATTGCTGTCAATATCAGCATTAAGGACTTAAAAAGATGAACTTACAAACTGGTAAACATAAAGCCCTTTATTTGTGGCACAATTCTACAAGAATGATACATTACAGAAAAAGTTCGTGTTTAAAGACCAACAAGGAAACATGTTTCTGCCACTTTTACTTCATAAATAAACCACTGGTGCACTTTTGTCCCCCCTATTTGAAAAAGGCAAAAAATGCAACCAATAGCAAACACCAACAAATATGGATTCCTTAGTTAAACACATAAAATAACTCTAAAACACAGACATAAGAAACAACATTGCTTATTGTTCATATATTCATAACATTTCATCTTATCTATTTAGTTTGTTAAAACCTACATGTAATCTCCAGGAACTTTGTGACAAAAGTATTTGTACTGTTTACTTTAAAGTAGCAGGAGAGAGCAAGATGAAAAGGAGAAACATCCAGTTTCCTGACATCCTGGGAAGCGTTGAAGATGCCAGATGAACATTTTCAGGTTTCTAGGAAACCGTACGACCCGATTCTTCAGCATGTTTCAGAAAACTCTAAAGCTGCTTTTCCTTGAAGTTTTCTGAATTCAACCTTAAGGAGAAAGGATTCCTAAATGGAAACCATGTAAACAATTATCTTTATCCAGAGACAGGAAGCTTTTGCCTTCACATAACTTAAGATGAAGATCAGGTGTGGGATGGTAACTGTTGAACTTACTCTGAAAAAAAAGCTTGCTTTTAAATCTGAATATCGTAGTTGTTGTTTCCAAACTTCAAGTTCAAGTCAAAACTCATATCCCTGCATGTGGAACTCCAGTCTATGATCCGTGTTCCATGACGGGTTCAAATGAGCCGGGATAGACTGTGAAGTGACGCAGGATTCATGTGACATAGTGGATGGATGAACGGATGGATGGTTCTCAGGTTTCACCCTGTTAAACTAAGGGCTGTATCAGTTCTGGATTGGTTGCAGGCACTTAAGTATCCATCCATCCATCACTTTATTTATATAGCGTTTTTCATAAACATGCTGTTGAACACAAGGTGCTGAACAAAAATACATATATTGACATTAGTTAAAACAATCAAATGTCCCAAGACACATTAGATAAAAGCAACAATAAAAACAGACCAAAAAAAAGAAAATAAAGGAAACGCTGTGGATAAAATTTGAGGAGGCCCTGCATAGATTCAAAGATGTGGGTAAAAACATAAAAATGATAAACCAAAACCAAAAAATGCTTAATAGACCAACATCTAAATAAATAAGTTGATTAAATGAGCTTTGTAAAGCTAAGTTGAAAATGTGTCTTAATTTACATTTAAAAATCCATCCATTTATTCTCTTTGTAACATTTTTGCAACAAGTCACTCATAAATTAAAGACTCACTTTGATGAAAATGGTCTTTTTAACGTATTCTTGTGGCGTTTTGTCTGATGATGGAGGTCATACAGAAAGAAAATTAAGCAAAAAATTGGATTTCTGGGTATTTATTTTTTCAAATCACTGTGAATCGAGAGCGGAAGAAAAAATGCTGTTTGTAAAAGAGCCTTTTTGTGATGTAGAAAAGGACCTGGGGGTGACATAGACTCCCTGCTTCGCTCTGCAACAGGGAGGTAAAGGGGCAGTGTGGTCGCTCCTCGACAACTCAGAGGTGAATTTCTAATGAACTACAGCCACTCTGTTGAAAACTATGTCCTAGAAGATAACACTTTAAAAAAATATATACATATATTTTGGCTGTATAATTGTAATTTAAAGACCACTGGGAACACTTTTACAATAGATCAAAAAATGATCAAAGTGGGACTTTAAATCACAGATATTGACAAAGACTGACCAAAGTATGTAAAAACAATCCAAAAACAAATGAAATCTAAGTTGTTGACCTGTTTGCATGGAAGACGAGTGTTACTTTTAGGTTCATGCATCCACATTTTTTACTTTCTTTTATATGTGTTCATTTCAAATCCTAAATATTTTCCTTACATTGTCCAGCTTTTACATTTTTATATTTATTTTCCAGAATACGTGATTTATGTTAATTTTTTTGTTGTTTGTTCTTGTTTGTTTGAGTCAACCAGTTATCAGCAAAATTATTAAATTATTTATAATAAATGTTGTTATTCATTAGTTAATTAGTTAGTAATTTATAATTAAAGTTGATAAAATAAATAAAAATGAGCATAAGTAAAGCATAAATACTTCACAAGTTATAAAAAACAGATCTCAACATGAAGGTATCAGAGTTTGTGTTAGTTCTTTGTTGGTTCTTTTGGTCTCTGCAGTGTTTTCATCTCTGGGTTTTGTGCTGCTCTCGGGTGATTCTTTCATTATTGCTGCGTTTCCTATCTTTGTACAGAGCGAGTATCAGTCGCTGCTTCAACCATATGGATGAGATTTCATTGTGTGAGAGGTGACAGCTCATGACAGATGGGCATTGAATGTTGTAAAATGAAATGCGTCATGTGACATTTCACATCAAATGTAATTTTGATCTCTGAGCAGCAGGGGCTTGTGGGGAAAAAAAGCCCAATGTTTTCTTTGAACGCCGATCAGGATGATGTGATGTTTACTAAGAAGGTGTTTGTTTTTTTTGCTTCTTTCTGCAGGCGTACCGCTTCCTCGCCGTCAACAAAAAGCTGGGGCTGAGTGGGCGTCCAGAACGGCCGGTGGGATGCATCGGGACCTGCAAGGTATTTGAGTTTCTAAACATCCACCCACACATGTGCACCGCTAGATTATGAATACATACTGTACTCTGTGTGACTCTGCTTGCACAGACCATAAGTGAGAACAAACAAAACCCCCAGCAAATCAATGTTCCATGAAATTCTCAGAAACAGAAATAGTCAGTTGCCGTGGTTTTCCTCTTCTTCAGTCCAGCTGTTTGCATCAAACACATTTTGTGTTTATTGCACAAGTTGATAATGTGGAGTCTGACATTGTGACATTTGCTGTGCGCTACTGTAGCACTGAAGGTCACGGCAAAGCCAAGCAGGTTGAGTTGCGGCAGCAAATGAATCCAGGCTCCCAACACATTGCTAAGACAATATTTTAATGGAACATTTATGGGGAAGACGGCGCTCTGCCAGGGGACATTATCGTCATCAGTTCAGCCCCAGAGTGCATGTCCTTTACAGTGTGTTTGTGAGGGTATCAGAAGTGTTGGGGAGTTGGCTCCTGAGTGCCCTTTCCATCCCAGAGATTGATGGATCATTTTATTTGCTGCCCACAATAACGACTTCTTAGCTATTTGCGAGCCATCTGTCGTCTAATGCAAGGATTTGTGTTTCTCTCTGCTCTAGATTTATCGTATCCTGGGCAAGACAGTTGTCTGCTACCCAATAGTGTTTGATCTAAGTGACTTTTACCTTTCCCAAGATGTCATGCTGCTGATTGATGATATTAAGGTGAGTCAAGGTCACAGAGATGTGTTTTTAGAACAATAACTTAAATCATTAACACTGATGTGTTCTGGATGTTGGTTCTTTAAGGCTAAACTTTTCAAGTTCAATTGAAATGAGTAGATAGAGCTTCACATCTGTAAGAGAAAACACATGATTTTTATTCTTTAAGTTATCATCATTTTTATGACATTTCTGGGAAATTTACAGAATATTTTATGTCAACAAAAGTTTTAGCCTTTGAGTTTGAGTTTGAGCCTCGGGACACATTGCGCATGTTTGAGCATTCCAGGTTGGTTTCCTTGCATGTCTTGACATTTTTGAAGCGTTTTTTTTTTTTTTTTCTTTTGCACAATAAATAGCTTTTGTTTAGAAGTTTTACTTTGGTTTAGATTTTTTTTTACGATTATAATAAAATTCGAGCAGTTTGTAGACTTTTTGAAGTATTGTTTAATTGTTTTATATTTTTAGCAAGTTCTTATCTTATGAACCTCCCATTAAAACTCTTTTGGCATTGATTTTTGTATAGTTCATTTTCTTCATCTAGTTAAGCATTTTGCAAAGTACAAAAAACACTGTTTCTGTGATTTAGTAATTTCTATGAACATCAAATTAAAAAAAAACATTTTTAAATTTTGCATTTATTTGTTTATTGTTGTTTTTGTCTTACTCATATTAGTGAATTTTCTATTTTTAATATGATAATAAATTGCTAGCACAGCAGGTAGTTCAAGATATTTCACTTCTTTTGATGCACAATGCAGCATTTAGCTCCTAACCTAGTCTAGCAGCGTCTTTAGCCATTTGATCTAAATTTATAACTACTTAATTTTATTTATCCTACTCAATGCCCTTTTCTTACATTTTTGAACTGATTTATCATTTTGGTCTTGTAAAGAGATATTTTATTTATGTAGTTCTTTCCTTTTATGTGTCTAATTTTGCTCATAGTTTTTAATTGGAATACTATTAAATTAATTAACAGCATTTTGCATCATTTAGATATTTTTATTTTTAACCAAAGTTCATCAGCTAATCAGTTCTATTCTCTTTTTAATTTTAATGAAAAAAATTAAAAAACAGTTGTTTTATTTATTTTAAGTGCACTTTGAAAATGTTGAGTCAGGGGTGTTTCCATACCAACTGTGGGGGTTTTGCCTTGTGTATTTGGCGATTCTCATAAAAGTAAAAAACACCTCAGTTCCACCTTTCGAACTAAATGTCAAAGAGATAAGTGAGAAACACAAATAAAAACGGAGACTGGGCACATTGTCTGTTACTATAACCTTGGAAAAAGGTCTTTGTGACCTCCTGAAGTCTCCTTCATCAGACTTGTAAGCAAAACTCTTAACACAATCTGACATCTTGTGTGCAGAACGCCCTGCAGTTCATCAAACAGTGCTGGAAGATGCAGGGACGGCCACTCTTCCTGGTCCTCATCCGCGAGGATAATATCAAGTAATGTTCTCACATTAATTTGATGTTATTGTTTTATTTCCTCCTAAAGTAATGTCAAAGTCATCCATCTTCTCTGCAAACAGCCCTCACTGGCTCTGCATGTGTTTGATAGCGCCTCAGGCCAGCTTTTTCGTGTCCTCTCGTGTCTCTTCCTTCCAGTGTGTCCCATTAATCTTTATAACATAAAGGTGCTACTGTATTTACTTGCTGATTGGGTGATAATGTTTCTCATTTGTATCACTATCACGTGGCCTGTGGGCTCATTACAGCCGTATTGACCATTACCCAGGGAGCTGTGTGTTAAATGTGTTACAAATGCTTTAACAGCATCTGGAAAGAGGAACTGAGCTCTGATACAAGCAGCTCAATAGTCATTAGTTTGCCACTGATTGGCACCTCAGTGTGTATGTGACAGCAGAATACCTGCTGATATGTTCTGGTTATGTGTTAATGCCATGGACTGTATATGAGAACTGAATTGAGTTCCCCTTCTCCCCAAACATTCCAAACAGGAAGTGGCTCCAAGAAGCCAAAATCCCACAGACTTCTATAGAGAAATAAACAGCCATTACTCAATCAGTCTCATTGTCATAATAACCATTTATGCTATGACACCTTTAATTTTTATCATCTTCTTACTAATCCAATTTTTTCTCTGCAGTGCAAGTTTTTAAATTTATAAACTGACCAATCAGATACCTCCACAAAAGTATGTGGTCTCACGTCCAACATTCAAAACATTTGATTGACAGGTTTTGTGTAGCACGCTTTCAAGTCGTAGGGCTTTGACCATCCAAGAATCTCACTCTTGATTGGTGAGAGTGGTTGCCATAGAAACTTTGACTCAGACAGACTCGGACCAATCACAGCCTACATGCACAAACACTTGTACATGACAACTGGACCGAGTGAGTGTGACGTCACCCACAGAAAATGGCTTATTTCCATTTCCAATTAATTTTATTCAGTCGCCATTATTTAGCCATGTTGTAGCCAGACAACGTCAGTAAGCAGTGATTCAAGTCTGAGTCCTTGTTTCTATGGAAACCATTCTCACCAATCAGGAGTGAGCTTGTGGAAAGTCCACACCCCTACCATTTGACAGTAGGCTAAACGGAATTTGCCAATCAAACGTTTAAAACATTCAACGTGGGATCACATACTTTTATCGAGGCACCTGATTGGCCAGTTCAGAACTTGAATAACTTGAAATAATGAAAAAAATGAGGATAAGCAAGAATATGTTTTTTAAAAAAAATATATCCGATTAAGAATGGTTATTCTGACATTTAGAATGACTGAGTAAAAGCTGTTTTATTTCTCTATAGAAGTTTGTGGGATTTGGCATCTTGGAGCCAGTGGGTACTTCCTATTAGAATGTGAGAGGACAGGAATCACCCATTCCAGTTCTCATATACAGTCAATGGCTCCAACATGGTGCAGTCCGTACTGCAAAAAATGTTGACTGAATTGACTCTCATTTTCTATGAGTGATGTCACACTCACTTGCTCCAGTTGTCACATACAGTCAATAGTTAATACTCTTGGGTTTGAATTTTTGGACGGAACAACTGAAGCCAGAGGAGAAAACCTGTCAAAACTCTTTCGTCTTCAGAGGGAGCCGCTTTAACCCGGTGCTGGACATGCTGGCCTCTTTCAGGAAAGGCTTCATCGGAGGAGTCAAAGTTCACGTCGACCGACTCCAGGTTTGGGGCTACAGCAGATCATCAAACTGCGTGTGGGAGATGACGAACTGCTCTGGTGTTTGGTTCTACAACATTTTAATATTAATACTCAAAACACAAATCCACTTCTAAAGAGTTTGAGCAAAATCACAAAAATGTGGCTTTAATTTTCAAGAGATTTTTCTATTATGAGCGATTTGCTTCTGCAAAAATGTTCATCTCTTTCAAATTTGAATGAAATCAAATTTAAGAGTTATTTTTGTGTAAAATATAGAATTTCATAATGATTTAATCCATTCAAATGTGATAAATATTACAACTGAATGGAGGGTTATAATTCAGACCATCTTTATGCTGTCATGCCACTATGCATTAAAATGAAAATGCTCATGAATCTTTTTATATTAAGAGCTCAAAGCTAAGCTCAAATTTAGGTTATTTTCAAACCAAACATTGCTTAGAGCTGAAGGAGTTTCCATAGTAACGTGGTTTAGAGCCGTCAATATCAACTTGACCACATCACTCTGACCCTGGTCCCAGGAGAATCCGCCTGAAGAAGAACTACTAACACTTCACATATTGAAATATGTAAGCAGTTAGCAGCTTAGTGGAACTTGCAGTGGTTTAAATTCTGAATTCTTTCCTCATATGATCCTTTTTTTTAAGCTCCAAAGTTGTGTTTGCATTCATAGCTGACTCCCACAGCTTTGAAACACCTGTACTCTTCATCATCTCATTGTTTTGAGAAGCAGGATTGGATCTCTCTGCGCCTCGGATTTTTGTTTTTTGATTTCACTTCAGTTGGAATTGCTAATATTCCATTTCGGCAAAAGTAAAAAAGGAAACGCAGCAGAGCTTTTTTCACTCCCACACACTCACTTAAAGCCTTTTTACAGCATTATTGCTAAAAACAGGTTAACTCTAGCTCAATTATTTATAATCTAAATTGGAGAAAAGCAATAGCTAAAGCCTGAACGTTTCCCATTCTGCAGAGATTCCAGCAGTTTTTATCTTTGTTTTTCTCATTTTTAGACCCTGATATCTGGAGCTTTTGTTGAGCAGCTGGACTTTCTGCGTGTCAACGAGGCAGAGTGGGTTTCCTTCTGTTTTATGCTCTTGTTTTTAGATTGATGCAGAAACAGTATGCTTGAAATGTAGAAAACGGCACGTTTTCTTTTTTCTGCAAAGAATCCCGGAGTTTAAAAGCTTTGAGGAGCTGGAGCTGCCAAAGCACTCGAAGGTGAAGAGACAAACCAGCACGCCCAACGCCTCGGATCTGGAGCAGCAGCCGGAGATCAGTGTGGAGGAGTGGCAGAACAAACCCACCTTTGAGATCCTGCAGAAGTTTCATGTGAGTTTGCTTGATGTCTCCTTCCCCTTAAACCCAAAATGTACAAGCTTTATGCTTGTACAAACAATTTCCAAATCAAAAAAGATTTAATTTAGAAGCCGAGATGATAGGTGACATTTCTGCACGGCAAGTTTGACCACTGTGTTCAAACTTCACTTGTTATGCCATAAAAAAACTGAAATTTTAACTTTTTAAAAAACTATTTCTGATTTTATTTCTTACTGTTGGTGTTTCTCCATCAAAACTATTTCAGTTTAAAAAAGCACACTTCCTTTATAAATTCTGGTATTGTTCTTTGTCTTTTGTGGCAAAAAAAGAAAAAAAACATTCCTATTCCAAACGTTCCTATCTCAGTTTTCTGCATCTGCTCATCAAGTTGCTGTTCTATGATCTACGTGAAACCTTTTTTGTCTTACAGGGAAACCTTTTTTGTTACAGTTGTTAAGAAATTTAGGAAACAGTAGATTTCTAACATTTTATATGCACAAGCCAACACAGATACGCTGCAAAAACCGAATCTTATTAAAGCAAAAAAAACACCTGTTTCATGGGAAATTGTCTCATTTATCTCATCAAGAAAGTTTTTCAACAGTAAAATCATCTTAGTTTAAGAAAACATGTCTTTCTTAAAATTATTTCTTGGTTTGTTATTTGTTGGTTTTCACTCCATCTGAACTCATAGGTCAATTTTCACCATTTCCCTGTATTCTTGCACATGTTGCATTACTCGCTGAGTTTGAGTACACCCCTTTATTTTTGGAATTGTAATGCGTGAGCACAAATTTCAAACTTACACCACTTAGGAAGAAACTGATCAATTTTCTTTGAGAAAGTTTTTGTGGGTTCACAGGTAAAAAAATAAATGTAAATGTTTCTAAAAGGCACTGGTGTCAGACTGCAGGCCTCAGAAGCTGATGTACTACATGTTTTCCACCTAGCCTGCCATTGAAGCTTCTTATTGGCAAAAACACCTGATCCAGGTAATCAGCAGCAGGTTGGGCCAGGTTTCTAAAGAAATAAATAAAATTCAAGAAGGTGCCTGGAGTCTGACACCTTTATTATAAAGCATTAAAATTTAACAAAAGGGACATGTCTTAAGGATAATATTGTAATAAATACTAAGGATTCTCTTTAGATGAGACATTGTGTTTGTGCAGGACTGCGACTGCTTGACCAGTCAGGCTCAGCTGGCCTGCATCCTCCTCAGGAGAGAAGGACTGGACTTCCTCAGCAAGGATGGTGAGCACAGCCTGACCCCCTAACACTTCTGCAGAACTCCCATCTGCATTTGTGCTAGCCATCTTAAAATGAAGTCTGACCACAAACATGCCTGTTGTTGCAGAGAACCTGATGGACGAGCTGGAGAGAATCTACAGAAGAGCTGGCAGCAGAAAGCTTTGGTCTGAAGTTCCCACACATGCACGCAAAGACGAATCACACACTTACAAGAGTTTTATTCTTCAGTTCCTCTGCTTGTTTCACTGTGTTGTCAGTCATTAGGAAAGCTGTAATGACTGTACTCACACATGAATGTTTAAATCTGGCTGAACTGCAGGCTGGCAGTGCGCCGCTCTGCTGCCATTATCAAGAAGTACGCCAGCTCTATAGCTCCTCACATCACTACAATTCTGGTGCATGGGAAACAGGTAATACTCAGGTGGCTGACGCGGAACCTCACCTGCATGTGTATTATGTGTATTTACAGTGAGCTGACTAGCTGCAGAGCTGTGTGAGGTTCATCCAAGCCTGAGAATTCCCCACCTTTCATTTTGCACAGGGTTTTCCAAAAGGAGCAATGCTGAAGTTTCTTCAAGAACCACAGGAAACTATTTTTCATTCAAAAACTAATTTAGAAGGTCAAGGCAGGTAAACCAGGACAGAAATCCCAGTTTTTAATGCAGATTTTTGAATTTACATATACTGTATAGCATAATTGACTCTAAAAGCTCACTTAAGTTGGGTTAAAAGACCCACTCCAACTAATGTAGTGTTTTTTGGTGTTTTTAACATGTTTGTGTTATTTTTCTGATGAAAAAGGAAAAGAAAGTCTTCCTTAAAGGTTCCAGAGAAGGTTCAAGCTTGAATTTATTTTCTTTATTTATGTTATTTTAAAACTAATGTAGGGGCATCATTTTCTCTGCCTTCTGTGGAGTTTGGTGGAGGAAGGATACTTCTCACCAGCTAGAGGTGATGCTAGTGACCAGAACGCTTTAGATCAGAGGTCTCTGACCCTGTTCTTCAAGAGAGCTCCTGCCCTGTTTGCGTTTTAGTCAACAGCTGGATCAGGTGAGTCCAGTTTCTGATCGAATGAACTCCCCTGATTGTGGTAAACAGCAGGAGAGCTGTTCCCACACAGAGGCTGGATCCTCACTAAAGCTCTCTTTTGTTCCCCCTTGCTCTAAGGCTGGCTGTGCTCTTGCAAACTAAACAGACTTTGCTGTAAACTTTTGATCATTACTCAAAGAAAATGAATCACATGTTTCCTGTTTGAGAAGTTCTGTATTTGGATGTAACAGTGGATAGATGCTTCTCCAAACACTCAGCTGGTTTCCACAACAGTAAACATGAGCATCTTTTTCCCCCCAAACAATGCTGAAATTCTATTTAGTTTGTGGTTTGCAGCTGGCCTCATTTTTTATTTGCTCTCCTCTTTATTGGTCAAAAGTGGAAGAGAAATTTGTTTATTCGGCAGGAAACGAATACGGCGAGTCGGTTTGTTTTCTTGCTTGCTCAGATCAATACTCCATTCAATTTACTCTCTCGTTCATCTAACATGGGCCAGGAAGTGAAGCTTGAAATGGGTTTCCAGCAAAGGGTCATGATTTGACAGCATAAACTCCAAATCCGAACCTTTGTATTTCAACAGAATGACGACATGCATGCACGACAAGACGAGGAGCGGCCTGCTTTCAATAGCAGCTTCTCATGACCCCGTTATTAGTGCTCCCATTATTTCATCTGCATTGATCCACTGCTGCTTTCACATCTGTGCGTGTTGTGGAGCTGCTGTAACATTACCAGTTCCTGTTCGCTGATTCTCCCTCATAGGATTCCTGCTGGAAGGAGGAAGCAGTTTGAAGCCTACAACGCATTTGTGAACATTAAAATTTCGATCCATATAAATTGGTTCCATTGGAATCTTTTTTTTTTATACAATAATTGGAATATTTTGTCATCAAAATGTAAAGAAATCTTCTTGTGTCTTTTTGCCCAATAGGTCTGTTGTCCGCCTTGCTGCCAGTCTCTTAACTAAGCTAGTGGACAGCCTTGCCCCCAGTATTACTAGTATTTTAGTGCATGGCAAGCAGGTAAGTGGACACACAGACGAAGGGGGCCTATCAGAAACCTGGAATGTTTGGGAAAAGTGATGGTGGCGTGTTGGTCCAGCAATTTTAATGTTCAGTGATCAGGAAAATCAATTGATTTTAAAGCTGCCATTCTATGGGGAACACGTAGGCTGGCTGCTTGCTCACGTCCCTTATTACACCCCCTCCTGTGTGTTTGTGGATCTAAAGCTGTACTTGTGGCAGAGCTACCAGTGTGACCAGCACAGATCCTAACGTGCACCCTGTGTGGACGCTCCATACGAACTTGTCTGACGCAGACACCTCATGCTGGATTACTCCATTTGCACCATTTCTTTTTGAATTTTATTTAGAGATTAGTCTCCTCTCAAGGGTGTTGATTTTTTTTTTTTTTTTTTTACTCTTCTGAACACTTTTAGGCATTTCATTATGCTCAAGTAGCTAGAGATGGGAATCTGCATTTAGATTGCCTTTGGGAGCAAAGGCTCCTCTCTGCATGATTGGAAAAGCCTGTTTAAGATTCCAGTTAGATGCGCTTTTCTGCTTACAATAACAGCTCAGTGGGAAAAAAACAAGAGGCATCTCTCCATTCATGTCAGTTTTGACTTTTGCTTTGATTCTATTTTTCAATATGAGTGAAATTTAACAACTCCTGGCACCTGTTTAATTAGCTTGACTCAACAGAAAACTAACACATTTGCGTCATTTTCTCATGGAACCCCATTGAAGTGCATAGTTGTTGATCAGACTTCCATTGAAATGTTTGAAAGTTTGATCTGAATTTATTACTAATTATTAATTTTATAGTAGTAAGCTTTTTAACTTGAGTTCTCTCCATCCACATCAGACACTCCGGTCAGAGATTAAATATTTATATTAGCAGTTATGTAGAGAAGTAAGACATTGCTTTCTGCTAATAAAATAATTTGTAAGTAGAGTATAGTCAGATAATGTAGTAAAATACATCTTAAAACATAAGGATCTAATATTTTAAAGTATGAACTTCATCGTAAACACTCTTCTGAGCAGAGTAGCTTCCAAACACATTGGCTTTGTCCGAATGCCCTCGTTACTAACTATTTAGTGCACCACATTTGGGTATTTGCCAATTTTTGGAGTGTCCAAATCTACAATTCCAAAATCCAGTGTCCTGGAAATTTCCCTGAAGTTTTTCAGAAAAATTAGTGTCCATCGATCCTTACCAGATTGGTGACTGTAAAGCACGAAGCGTTGAGTTTAAAGGATTTGTCATTTGAAAAAAAGGCTCTAAAGAAATGTTTTGAAATTACATCCAAGTGTTCGTCCTCAGAACACAGTGGATTCATGAATAGTCTTCATAAAATGTTCATATTTGTTAGATTTTTACTTCATCAAATGGGTGACATCATATTTGACGTTCAAAAAAGTGTGAGTATGGTGTCCAAACTGCTTTTAAAATCCATAGCACCAGATACTTCTGCACACTGTAGTCTTATTGGGGTTGGAGAGTAGGAACAGAATTCGGACATAACTGTTCTCCTGTTTTTTCTAACACGGACAAATCATTGACTGTACATAGAGAACTGGACAGAGCAGCTGGGACACTCATTGAAAGTGCTTTACACCCAGCTCTAGCAAAATGAAACCAATTCAGTCACCATGTTGGTCCGAGTTGTCTGAGTCTACGTTTCTATGGTAACTACTGTCGCCAATCATGAGTAAGCTTGTTCGAAGTCCACACCCCTTTTACAGAAAGCGGCTTGGGAGAATCTGTCAATCAAATGTTTGCAGTGGGGGCCAGCAAGGCACCACGTGCTCGTACTGAGGCATCTGATTGGTCAGTTTATAACTTAAATAACTGGCAATAAAGAAAATATGTCATGAAGAAAAAATTAGGATTCATAAGAATGTGTTAAAGAAAAGTATCAAAGCAAGTATGCTCAATTTAAATAATATGAATTTAAATAAAGTAAATAGCTGTTCATTTCTCATTTCATTTTGGCTTATTGGAGCCAGCAGGTACTTCCTGTTTGGAGTGTGAGGGGGAGGGGTCACTCAGTCCAGTGTCCTTTATATAGTCAATGAGACAAACCAGCACCCCTAAGAATCCTTTAAGGTGTCCATCAACTGAACTATTTACCATACAAAGTATCAATACTGGGGAATTGACAAGATAGAGGTCATTTATTTCTGAGAAAAAAAAAAAAAACAGGAACAGTAAGTTTAAAGCTTCAATATTAATTCCATGGCTGATTACTTAAAATATATTATTTGCAGTTTACCAGCTTTAGAACAGCACAGAACTCTGCAACCTGAACCTCAGTAGCCTCATGAGACTCTGATCTCTTTAAAAAAAAAAAAAAACGAAGTCAAAATCCAGTGAAACTTTTTTACACTTGATGTGCAAACATAGAGCAGCCTGGCTGCTGTTTGCTGCTGGTTTCACCCTAACTACTCACAAGCACAAGAAATTTCCCTTTAAGAGTTGGATGCCATGATTTGAAGACTCAGATAAGTGTGTCCTGTCATCAGTCAGACGGCTGAGGTGTAATTTTCATGAAATGCTTCAAAGGGGGGAAACTACAGAATCCCAAGATGTGTAATTTTATTTCTTGTCACTTTTATGTGGCTCCAGAGAGAAGAGGCTAATTTCAGCCATCAAGATGTGTGTAGTGATTGTGCTCTAGAGAAAGTATTGTTTACCGCAAACGCACAGAAATGTGGATGTTTGACAGTGCAGAGGCTGCATTTGAACACAATGCTTACAACTCCTTTGCCTGTGCATCTGCACTTGACCACAAGGTGACCCTCGGCATATTTGGACACGAAGAGGAGGTCATCTCCAACCCGCTTTCTCCAGGGGTCATCCAGGGCATCATCTACAGCAAGTGCTGTCCTCTCGGGGGGGAGAGGGAGGCGGTCCTCCAGCAGGAGCTGGTTATCCACATCGGATGGATTATCTCCAACGATCCTCAGAAGTTCAGCGGCATGCTCAAGATCCGAGTTGGGTACGACAAAGTTCTGAGTATAAATCCCTGAAACTTTTGGCACATATATTTGAGCAAGTTAGCTCATCCAGTGTTTCCACCTTAAATGTATTCATTTTTTGGAAACAACTGGAATATTTAAGTCATGGTTTTTAAAAAGAAACTTTGAAAAGTCACATTCAAAACTATTTTTAGGTCTAAATAAACAAAGTTGCAGGTTCTACCTCCATTTAAAGGGAAATAAAGGTAATTAAAGTGAAACCACCAAAGGGCAGATTTGCCTTTGACTTGCTCCCGGTGTGACCTGTCAGCTTTTACTAATGAGGCGCCGCGCTAAATGAGCTCCTGAAAGGCATGCAAACGGCAATCTTCACTTGCAGCCCTGCTGCATTTGTAGTTATGAATACATAATCGGAAGAGCTGAGTATTTCAATGCAGCGCTGCGGGATGATTTACTGAGCTTTGTGCCATCACTGTCAACTGTGACATTATTTACAGCTGGAAAAAAGCATGTCTAAAATATTGGCTTTGACATGCTCCTGAGGAGGTGGAGGAGGAGGATGCACAAGTGAGATTTAGCTCATGCAGGAGGAGGTTTAAATGAAGAACAACACTGTTTCTGCAGATATTTTTAGGATCTTACAAGATTTAGTTTCTCAGCTTCTTATCTTGAAGTGGATACGGTTACTGTTACGGCTATACTGTTGCCTGAGTCACTCATGTCCAAAAACAATCACCTCGGTCTGATGGGGTGTCATTACCTGGAGCAGTGTCATCAGCATAGCAAAAAGCTTTCAGAGTCTGCTGCTTTTGGGGAGAATCAAAACCAAGAAAAAACAGAAATGTTTGTGCAGCTCAACGCTTTAATTAAAGGAACAAACATTCAGATTCTAAATTGCCTGAAATTTCATTTTTAGATGCTCTAAAAAACTTTTAAAAGTTCTAAAATATTAGTTTTTAAACACTTGTGTCTTTGTTTTACCACTGTTCATAGTATTCACACACGTCAGACTGTTTCTGGTGATGTTACTACAATGAAGTCATCCGTGTAATATTAAAGCTTGTTAAACGTTTTTGTTAAAGGTCAGTGTTAGCCATAATTCTTCTCTGAAATTATAGAAAAATAGCCGGGAGACCTAGCAAAGATCCCTGAGGTACACCAGGCCTGATTTTACACTGACCGGGTCAGTAATCGTCACTGTAACTGTGACAAATTGTTTGAATATACTCATATTGTCCTATATCAACAAAGACTGGTGGTGTGAAAGCAGATTATTAGCCAAACCTACGTTTATTTCAATTCAGCTTTATTTATAAAAGCACTTATCCTGTTGCAGAACATCTCAAAGTGCTCTACATATAATAAATCTATCAAAAATAATAGTAAAGACTATAATCATAGTAAAAAAAAAAAACACTAGTAGTCCATAAAATTATTATTTTTAGAGTTTGTGGATAAGGATCCACACAAAAAATGAAGGATATAAAAAACCTCTCAGCTCTTAGTCGATTCTTTACCCAAATTCATGAAGCAAAAAGGAAAATAACTTACTTTCAGGCTTAAATAAAGGAGAAAATCCACCTTATTGTGCATAGGAATGTTCTGGATCTAATTTAAGATGAATAACATTGGGATGTAAACCAGTTTGAGGGACGTTATTGTTAAAAGAGATTTTCTTTTGGTTCTGTTGGTGAGGCTTTTGTGTTTGTCTCCAGATGGATTGTTCAGGCCATGAAACACGAGCTGAAGATCCGAGCTGGAGACATGCCACCCCAGGACATCTACCAGCTCTCCCCCAGCGACATCAAGCAGCTGCTGCTGGATGTCTTGCAGCCACAACACACTGGCAGGTACACAGAGACAAACATTTCCTTAGTTCTGTTTTCTGTTTCTGCTTTGTTCTAATTATTTTATCATCAGTCTCCTCTGTTTAGATCTCATTATGTCCAGCTTCCACAACCCAATTTCCTCCTGGGAATTATTAAACTTTTATCTTTTCTAATCTGATATACACTGACTCCCAATTTCCTGCAGCTTAGCAGCAGCCGTCAGGGTTTTCTTTCACGGCTCAACAGTTCTCCCCTCCTGGCTTCAGGTCCTGGCTGAACAGGCGTCAGATCGATGGCTCTCTGAACAGAACCCCTCTGGGCTTTTATGATCGTGTGTGGCAGATCCTGGAGAGAACCCCATACGGGATTGTGGTGGCAGGAACGCACCTCCCACAGGTACAAACAGTGATGAATGCTGCAACCGGTTCCAGGTGGAGTCAGGTGTCCCGTTTTACAGTTTTAGGCCACTGCAGGATGTGAAAGTTCCAGAAGAAATGGTAAATCTGTTTTAATCTGTTTTAAGGATTTGCTGTTATTTTATTAGGATATTTTAATAAGCCAAATGATCAATTTAAAATTACTTTTACATAAAGTTAGTTGGAATCAAAAAGAAATTCAGTTTAAAAATCTAGAAATTATAACGGGGCATGAAGAAACACATTTTTTTATATAATAAATCTGATTAGTTGATCCATTTTTATTTTGTTTCATTTTATTTGCCTGTGCGATGATCGGCCGTTTTTCTCTCTGCAGCAACCCACCCTGTCTGACATGACCATGTATGAAATGAATTTCTCTCTGCTGGTGGAGGACACCCTGAAGAACATCGTCCAGCCTGAGTACAGACAGATCATCGTGGAGGTTTGTCAGACTCCATCCAGACTTGTAGAAACTTTCCCAGAATTCTCATCATCTTCTTTTCCTGTCAGCTGCTGATGGTGGTGTCTGTAGTTCTGGAGAGGAACCCTGAATTGGAGTTCAGTGACAAAGTGGATCTGGACATTCTGGTGAAGGAAGCCTTCAGTGATTTCCAGAAAGATCGCAGTCGCTTCGAAGGAGCAGAGAAGCAGGTCGAAAATGCTCTCACTTTAAATACAGATGCACCTTGTCGTCTGTTTGGAGCTTCAGCTGCAAATCACCACATTTTTGCTTCTGTTTGCCACATCGACAGCCTAAAAAACAAACAATTCTTTGCATTTCCGTCTCAGGATCACATGGAGACGTTCTACAACACTCCACCTTTGGGGAAGAGAGGCACCTCCAGCTACCTGACCAAAGCGGTCATGATCCAGCTGCTGCAAGGAGATGTGAAGCCCTGCAAGGACGACCCGTGCGCTGTCAGTTAGACACACCGCACTTGAAATTTCAAAAAACTATTATGTGTTGGAAAGTGAATCAAAGTAGGAAAGTGTAGTCTTTTATGTTTGTTTCACACATTTAATTTCTGCTGTTTTATGTAGAAATTGAAAGCATGTCATTCTGTTTATATTGATCCTCCATCAGCTAGCTAACAGTTTATTATTCAGAATAAAAGTCAAACATGTCAGAGTTATTTTAGCGTGCACGGTGGCTATGCTGCATGAGTCCATGAGCCTGTTGAGGGTTTGTTTGAATGTAATGGGAAATGAAATAGCTGGGTCTCCTCTGAAGTTTGTTTGCATCAGAGCGTTCAGGTAAATGTGAGAAAAATTGCTTTCATCCTTCAGGAGGACTGATTAAAGGCGCACTATGACTTGTGTTCAGGCGTGCCTCTTCTGATATCAGTGTGATGAAGCTGCTCGATGCTGTCGTGGAGCATGTTTGTGTGTTTCTGCAGCTTGTTTGTTCAGAAAAAAGAAGTATTTTTATCCTTCACAGAATAAAGTTATGGTGAAAGACATCAGCTCCCATCCTGCCTGGTCTTGATGAATATCTTCTCTGAAGGGGACACATCTTAGATTTCCATCTGTGACCTTTTCTGTTTTTATGCCACACCAAAGGAGCTTTTTTATTCTGAAATTCTTAAACGTCATTCTCTTCTCCTCTTGCCTTTGACTGTCGGAAAATGGGAAAAGCAAAAATCTGGGGATTGAAAGAATCGGGATCAAATTTCACTAATCTGCATTTGTGATGCAACAGTGGCTTTGAAGTCTGACAAAAATGAAGAATGCTATGTAGACTTTTTATGAAACCACAGGTCAAGATCAGGTCAGGTGATCACCTAAAGCAAATCCTATTTAACAATCACAACGTTATGATCGTTACTGCGATGGGATCAGCTGGATACCACAACAGTTTGTGATGCTTCAAAAGATCAAATGATTTTTAAAAAGTGATCATTTGACAAGAATTTTGAGAAGAATGTCAAACAGCAGATATAAGGAGGATATTCAAGGGCTTAAAACAATTCCTTACACCTGGATGACCATCAAATGACACAAACGTTACTGAAATAGACATCAGGTGACCCATGAAGTGTAGACAAAAAGAAGCTGAGTTTAGATCAAGTCAGTATCTTCCACAGTGGGAAGAGAACCAAACTACAGAAAGAATTTAAGTAATCTAAACAAAATCAGACACAAGATAATAAAATATCGTAAACATTTGTCAGAGGGGAAGCTTGTTTACTGACAAAAGGATGGTCAATACTTTAGGTGACCACCAGAGGTCAGCAGAGTTCATCAAGAGAAGTGAAGTTTTTAAAAAATGTTAATTGTAAATATCATGTTTTATTGGTAATCGTTGAGTATTATTTATTGAAACCAAAGGAGGAACATGTTATAATAACTATCTGTTAAAGCTAGTTAACAAATCATCAATAAACTGTTAGTCAATTAGTCAATAATGTTTTTGGTGTACAGCACTTAGTGTTATGTTAAGTTTTAAAATAGCTAAATAAACAAAGATTGATTTGATTTTAATTACATACAACAGATACTCCTTTCTTTTCTCCTTATACGAATTTAGTCGAGTTGTGATGAATCGTACAAGAGCCAAAGTGAGGTTTTTTCATCATTAAATATCATAAAGCCTTTAAAAACTATTACTTAGGTAAACTGAATCTTGTTTTTGGTAAACTGTATAAACAACCCTTTTAAAACACTGTTCAAACAAAAGTCATTCCATCTTAAAATTGTTGGCCTTTAACCCAGTATGTCTTTAGCTTTTCTTTCTATTCTTTCTTTCTATTTTATGAGTCATTGTCTATGAAATGTGTTTTACTTTCCTGCTGTTGTTTTTGTGAGTCTTTCATGTTTGAAGACACTTCTGTAATGCCACACTGACATGGTGAGCAGTGACTGACGTGGAAACAGAGGAACTTCCTGCCATCGCAGCAGACAGACGCTGGTGTCCTGCTGGTGAAATCCAGCTGCTGCCTCCTGTCACACTTATCTGAGAGTGGAAGCCAGACGTTACAGGAAGTGACAGAGCTACATGTGCAGCGTGCAGGCAGAGGAGATTTCTGCATCTGTTCCACAGATGCTTGTCTTTTATTTACAGAATTTACTTTTTTTTTTTTTTCCCAGAGCCTCTAACTCTTTTTGGGAAGAGAGAGGGGGGACATGCAGTTCACACAGACAGCGTTGCCAGATTGGGCAGTTTCATGCCCAAATTAAGTTATTTGCTCAAATTCTGCTTTTTTTGCCCAATCTGGCAAAACTGCAAACAAATTTACACTGCACTTGCATGAACTACTTAAGTAAATTCAAGCTCTAAGAAAAACTGAGACAAATGTATCTGTCTCATCACGCTAGTATAAAAAGTTCACCTTTGTATCAGTACTAGTGACACTCGGGTGAGTGTCCTGATATTATTCCTGAGAATAATATCACTCATAATCAAAAGAGTTCAATCGTAAGCATTCCGTCTTCTAATCTGCAGTTTATTATTTCTAAAATAAAAATTTCTTCCTCATCAACATTTTAGAAAACAACACATAAAATCTTACCCAAAAAAAAGTCTTACATTATAATTTAGTGGTTAACAAAAAATACATAGAAAGTTATCCTGCACAGCACAGACTATTTCAAAGACCCACTCCAATGAAAACTGTGTTTTTGGTGTTTTTCTTATCAATTTCTGGTAGCATTTTTCTCGTGATGGAGAAAATATTTAAAGAAAATTAAACTTGAAATTGCATTTCAGCATTAAAGAATTGATTATTTATTCATTCAGATGGAAAAAAGCCATTTACAGAAGCTTGTAGGTGTGACAAAGAACCCACAACAGCAAGCCACAATCTCTCTGCAATCTCTCTGCTCTGCTCCATTCTGCTGCATCCACTTGTAGACGAGAAGATCCATGAACGTCTTTGTTTTCCTCGTCTGAGCTGGCATCTGGCTTGAAACCTTACGTCTGGATAGCTCTGATATCACTTGCCGTTTTTGTTGCACTGCGTCCGTTTGGTTGGGATCATGAAGGAATGTAAGCTAGCAGGAGAATGTGTAAACAAAGGGATGATGGGGAAAAAAGGGCAAGCTTACACCGACGCCAACAGTCCCACTAACAATTCAGAGGCAAATTTCTAATGAATTCCTGCCGCTCTGCAGAAACTATGTCTTTTTAAAAATTATTTTGGCTAAAAACGGCATCACCATAACTGAGATGTCACGGGGATTGAGTTTAGATTGCAGAGTTTCTTCCTCAGAAGAAACTCCAGACTTCCAGGCTTCTAAGCTGAGATGATTATTGTTTTCTCTTGTTTTCGTCTTCTCCTTCTAGTCGTTCATTCATAAAATAAATCCATACACAGGTTTAGCTTCATGACTGATGGTTTGAGATTGTGAAAGTGAACTTCTAAAGTGCATCCACAGGAGTGACAGGAACGTGAACTTTTCACACTGCTGCAGGTGAGATTCTGCTAAATCTTCTGGTCCCATTTTTCAGTCTGTAGACTAAAAATAAAACCTTGTGCAGGAGTGAGTCTTGAAGCTTTGACAGAAGAGGAGGACAGCAGGAGGTGAGGTGGAAACATGGAGAAGGACAAGGAGGAGGAAACGTGGCTGATGAATGATGAGGAGCAGGAAATGAGAAAAGGTGCAGGAGTGGGAGAAGACATTGGATGATGGAGAAACTGCGAGGACGGGAAGCATCACATCTCTCCACCTCCGCAGAGGAGCCCTGCATAGAACAAATAAAAAAAACATTTAAAACCTTCATTTTGAACTAAATTCAATTCCAACAACAGGATAAATGTCTGCTTTCATGTTTGCTTGTATTGAGTGATCATTCCAAAATACAAACTTTCTCCTTCTTATGTTGAGGTTGGATCAAAAACTTAGTTTAGAAAAATCTATTCCTCACAGTCTTCTTTTTGTCTCCTGATTGACAGGAGCAGTTTCTACTTTCTATCTGCTTCATTTTGATTGGTTTGACAGCTTCATATGTGACACTCACTGTGCGCTTCAGTTCCATGTTAACCTTTTTATGATGCAGGTTTTATTTTGGACATTTTACAGTCACTAAGGGCCAATGATTTAAATAGGGATGTGACATTCTTAATTGAATTTAGATTTAACACTCATGAGAGTTTATTTTTGTTGAGCAGTTAATCTATTCTAGACTAGCAGACTGTTTGTGGCTATAAACTGATTTAATCCAGTCATTATTTTAAGGTAAATTTAATGTTGTATTGTAACAAGCTTATATTAAAAGGGACTTGGTTTTTAATCAGATTCTTTCTCAAACATAAATGGAAAAAATACTTTAAATACAGAGCAAATTAAATTAAAGGAGAGTAGATTAATATACAAATCAACAAATTGGACTGGCACAAGGATTTGTGTTCTTCTGTGTTCTTTGCTCTAGTAACGGACTTAAATTAAAGGATTAAAAATAAAAAGCAAAATGTAGAAATACAACAATTAGGGCACAAATGAATATAACAATTTAATAGCATAAATAAAAGTTTATTGCTCCATTTCAATTTCTTTCATTCATGTGTCTGAAATTTCATTTCTATATTATTTTTAGTTCTTTTTTTTTTAGAATCATTTGACAGATGAGTCTTTTCTTTTCAAACAGTACCAACAATGACCACTAGATGGAGACATTAAACTACGAAGTTTGTGAATGCTGAGCTCTTCATCTGATTCAGAAACAGAACTCAGAGTTGGTGTTTTTGGAGTTTTTGTTAGTCACTGACTCAGTCCCTAAGAAGGTTCTCCACTGTTCTAGAATACCACCTCATCATTATTCTTCCATCTTTGGTATCTGCTGTTCTTTCAGACAGATAGTTATCTGTTCATACATTTCTTTAAATGGCAGAATGATTCATAACTGTTTGATCTGACTGCATCTACATAAAAATGGGTCTTATTCGGCACTAATCAACTGTGGATTTAGTTAGATGAACTTGAGTTCAGCCTTTCAAAACTATATTTTTCATGTTTTAAAAAGGCAGGTTATTTTTAGTTTGTTTCTTTAAGCATCCTCTTTATTCTGAACTTTAATTTAAAACATCACTTTTGTAAAAGAACAGCAACTGTCTAGAAAGATTCTGGAAAGTTACCTTCAGCTCCTGCTTTTCCTAAAAAATAAAAAATAAAACACCTTTTTTTCACACGAAGACCCAGTAGAGATTGGATAGCGTGATTTTCTGACCTGATGGAGACTTTGCTGACATTTTTCTGATGAAGGCACGTGAGAATCTTTGTATGGGGGAGTGGGAAAATGAGCCTCATTTGCATGAAAGTTGAGAGTGCTTTCATTTACTGGTCTTGTGCAGCCAGAGCTTTGTGTGTTCTAATTGTTTCTTTAGTGTGCATTAAAAGTGTAGCTGCTGGATGCATGCTCTACTAACGGCTTCATTATGCTCTGATTCTTTGCAGTGCACTTCTCCTGGTTTGCAAAGCGCTGTTTGCCAACAAAGGTTGCCTTGAGGCAGCAGAATGCTATGAATAACTGATTAAAGGGCCGTGTTTACACTTGGGTTGTACAGCTGCTTGGACGCTCCCAGCCCTGAATGAAACAAGAGTGCAAAAATGACTGTGACCCCGATGAACCTCTGTTTTTACTCATCAGATCTCAGTTAGAAACAGGCCAAACACTTGGAATTCTAACACTTAAGTTCTTAACTGATGTCTCCAGCAACACTGAGGTTTGTTTTGGTCCACAATTGAAGAACATCGTTGGAACCATGTGATTTCTTTATGTTGTCTCAAACAGGTTGTTGAAAAGTTTACAATCCTCTTGAAGGTCTTAACTTTTGTGAAACTTTGGCATCATTTCAATGAATTGTTCAGTAGTGCTGCTGGTGGGTCATGAGTTGCTTCTGCTTTCCCACACTGTCAGCTCACTGTCATTCTTCATCATCCTCACTGCTCAACTAAACATCTACTTCTCCAGAAGCCAGGCAGCACCTATGTCCTAGAAAACGACAAAGGTTTTTGGATTTTGGCTAAAAATGGCATAATCATAATTAAAAGACACAAAAGATCAAAAGATGGTTTGAGTGGAACTTTAAGGCGTTCTGTCATTCTTCAAGTCCAAACCTCGAATGAGGATGGTTGACAAATATTTACCAGCTGCATTGACCTGGTGCTGTTGCAGTTTCAGGAGTGTAATTACGTCTAATGGTAAACTTTTGTTAACATTTAGTGATTTTTTTAGAAGGAAAATTATTATTTTTGTCTTTTTTAAACGAAGAAAACAAAAGCTTGTTTGTGTTTGTCTGTGTTTGAAAGGAAACAAAATGATTTAATGTTGGAGAGAGTGGGAGGTTGCTGGATAACTCTCCACATCCCCACTGTTGGCTCTTCCTCCTTTAGCAGAACATTAACACAGGGATCAGTTTCTTCCTCATCAGTCTGTGATCCCACAAAGGCTCATTATTGCATGCAGAAGATCAGAAAAGACCTGAAGCGAGGGCGTCAACACTCCCAGTGAACAGAGCGATCGTTAAAAATCTGCTCTGTAAACAGTCATTACCTCCAGCAAGCATGAACTCATCTTTTACACACGGATTTAAAGAGATATTAGCTGGAAATCTGGCAGACTTGCAGCCGATCTCCGGTAACGGTGGAAACACAGCATGTTTGTAAACTTTAAGCGCAAGCACAAGACAAAGTGTTCATCACCAAGACTCAGCACGCCTCGACTGTTACAGCGAATGAATAGGGTCGCTGCAGGCAGCAGCTTAGTTGAAAGTAAGAGCGCTGATCTGAGAGAAAATTCCTGCTCTTGTTAGGTGTGCTAGTGAGCGGTGGGGAGTCTGTGCTACATTTGAAACCTGAGCCTCAAAGTTATGCAAACACATGTTATATCAATGGAAGAAGGCCTCACAGTCTTTGCTCCCGTAAGCACAGGCTGTCCCTGCTATCATTAGAGTTTTTATGTGCACAAAAACATATTTGTGTTGATCGTTAATCTAAATTTGAGGTTTGAATTGCAAACTCTAATGAGACTTGTACGAGGGAATGGGATTTGTTGAGTAAACTTCCATCTCTACAGGCTGTGCTTCACTCAGAAGACTCCCACCTTCACATGGAAACAACAAGCTCCTCAGAGCCCAATGAACCTGTGAGGCGATACTGTTCATGCTTTGATCCATGCTGCCATCGGCAGGCTGTAGTAAACACTTAAACAGCAGGTAGGAGTACGTCTTTGTGTGCAGTCTCACTGTTAGAAATAAAGAGATTAGACAAACAGAGCGCAGTTCATGTGGACTTCCTACGGACACTTATGTATCACGTACACACCCCATGCATTCAGTATTTGTGTGCGGCCAGTAAGGGGGCAGTATACGCGCACCTGACTAATGACTAAAGTGTAGCGTTAGGACAGCATCACCCGTACTACTAACATTATACTTACGAAGACTTCATGATACATTTTCCACACGTTAAACAATAGTACTTTCCATTTTCAGGTGGCTGTACAAGCCTCAAGGGAACTGCAAGACGCACCTGCGATCCCCACATGATCTGGCCGTTCCTCTCTATGACCTTCCATGGACGTGGGCAATCCAAAAACCTGCAGCACCCGTCCAGATCAACCCCATGAGTGACTAAGACCTTTAGTTAAAAGTTATGGAGTCATGCACAGAGCCCTGTGGTACGCCCTGACTGAGACTTTAAAATATGAAATTTGTCAGAAAATTACAACTTAAATAACATTAAAAAAAATAGTCAATCTGCTCATAAGCTCCTCAATAACATGACTGTGAATCAATGGTTTTTTTTCCTGTCTGCAAATAAGTCTTGAGGGTTCAATATCCAGGCTTGACAATCACAATCGTGTCCTAAAAGAAAAAACTATTCAACCCATGTTCTTGTAGTATTGCCAGTGTAGCTGCATGTAAATGTACATAATTGTTTTGTTTTTAAATCCAGACACGTCTCAGATCAGTTAAGCTTACACTGCAGACAAGCGGCATTCAGAGTCCATGCATTTTTATCTGAAAAATGTGTTTTTTTCAACATGGAAAAGGCACAGAAAAGTCTAAATGATTTAAAAAAAAAAGTCAGCAAAAAGCTAACACTTTTTAAACTTTTGCTATATTTTACAATACGGCTCAGTTGAAGTGATCCAAAAGCCAGCCTGGCTGTGCATCCTGTCCAGCGTGGGCCTGAGATGATGTCACGCCTCGAGCTGTAAGAGTGTCGTTCTGCCTTCACGCTGCACTTTCAAAGAAAAAAGCGGCACGGAGATTCAGCTGAGCAACAGAACAGCCCCTCTTTCACTCCAATCAGGGCGGAAAATTGAGAGACAAGAGACCCCTTCGCTGCTGGACGCCCCCCAACACACATGCACCAACATGCACGCTCAAACAGTGATGATCGCTGGCTTCCTGTGGCCCTGGCAGCAGTTGAAAGTGGTCGGTGGGATCAGACAAAGCCAGTTAAGCCTCTATTGTAACAGATGACTGGAGGAGCAGTGTCACCGCTCTGATGCTCGCTGCTCTCCGCTGCCACTGTTGATGCATTAGCTGATGGCGGCAGCTCTTCTCGCCGTTATTTAAGGTTGCTGGTGTTTGGTGGTGCTGATGTGCAGAGACGCGGCTGACAGATCGGAAACAACAAGAAAAACAGCAGTGCCTCTGCCACGGTCACAAACAGTTCCTGTTATGTTCATCTTTTCAGCTCTCAGGCCACACTCACTTTGACAGGACTGATTTATTGAAGACATTTGGGGTCATAAAACGGAAAGATGAACATACATTTTTCTGTTTCATTTTATAACTTTGTTTTGGGGGGTAACTCATAATAGTTGACACAAAAACAGCTGCAGCTGAACAAAAGAAAGACACTCAACCTGAGTGGGCCAAAGTGTCAATTAAGACTTTCAGGTCAGTGTAATTATGTATGAATGAGAAAGTAGGTCATGTTCTAAGAGGAAAGCAGCACAGTGTGATGGGGAATCAGGATCTGTTTTTCCTGCTTAAATGTGGATACAGTGCTTAAAAAAATAGATGATTGAAATTTTGATTTTTTATTGTAACAAACCATGAAATTAGTGAGTTTGTACATTTGTGTTACATTTTTGTCAAAAAACTACACAAAATGACCAGTATTTTATTGTGTGGTTGCACCTCTTTGTTGTTCTCTAAAACAAAAATTGATCGGCCTTGTTTGGCGAACCTAAGTGGCAAAATCCCTATTTTTTCAAAGGGCCACTGCAATGAAAACTGTGTTTCTGGTGTTTTAACATGTTCGTCCTGATGATGGAGGACATGTACAAGGAAAATTAGGCTTAAAATTGCATTTCTGAGAGTGTATTCAGACTGGAAAGTTCTGTTGGTCCGGATCGAAACCGCATAATTTGTTCTGGACCGAGTCCTGCGCTTGGTCTGTATTCAGGCTGCCTTTCAACCACACATTTCTGCTTTGAATCAAAGCTTGTAAACAAAACCATGTGACTAAAGATATAATCAGTCATTGGCCAGGAATTATAAGGGTGGGACAAAGAGAGAAAGAATAATGAAAGTTTTGCGCTTTACAATCCTTGTCGAGATAGGAGCCAAAGCTCAGGCTGATTGGAAATAAACCGAGATCACCTCGAAAGGTGAGTCAGAGAGCGGTTCCTGGTCCCGGACCGCTTGGGTGTATTCAGACTGAAAAGTTGTTCCAGATTATCGGGGGAAACCAACACTGGTTCACTTTAAGGGAACCAAATGTGTCCAGTCTGAATACACCCTGAGTATTTCTTTATTCCAAAAAGGGACTGTAAGCTAGTGGGAGAGAGCGTTAACAGAGACGATTTGATTTGATGATTTGATTTTAGCTAAAAACAGCATAATCATGAATAAAAGACCACTGGGAACGCTTTTACAAAAGATCAACAGATGGTCGTAGTGATTCAGAACAGCTGCCACAACCAGACTGTTCTGATCAAAAGATTATGTCATCTTCATTCAGTTATTGCAATAACTAAAATTTTAACATTCCTTTTTATAAGAAAGTTAATGGACACAAAAATAAATTGAGAATCCTGCTCTGTCAGGTTCTGATTTCTGTTGGTGGAAAAAATCTAGCTCGTTCCTGTGGAGGCCTTCTCCTCCAGTGACAAAGGTCCATCATCTGCAGACTGTTCTCTAGTAATACCAGAGGCACAGTTTGCTTCATTTCTTTTACTTTTTGTGCTTTCTTTATGCAAAAGTTATGCCATCGATTCTTTCCTTTTTTTTTTGAATTTTTCATGGATGTTCTCACGGAAAGACAAATGAAAGAAAACAATACCAAAATGACAAAAGCCCAACAAATTTCAAAAATGTGTTTCATTTAAGCACATCACATCATTGAAACTTATGGGAATGAAAACCTGAAAAGCAAAAACTAAAAAGGTGATGAGATGATTTGACATAAAAGAAGGGAAACTGTGGTTTTATTTCATCCCCAATGACCGTCAGAGGCCTTCAGCACTGAACGCTTATTGATCAAGATGAGTCATTTATGAAAGCATTGTCACCTGTGATCGACTGTGATGGCGTCAGTATGTTTAACGGCAAGAATACTGGAAAACCAGGCCCTGATCAAAACCCTGCAAAGGTTAAGAGAAAAGAGACCCACCAGGATTTGGAGAGGATCTCTAGAACCATGAGCAAACATGGGACTTTCATTTTTAATGTACTGAGGGTGGATTTAGAAATGAAAAGGTTCCTAATGACTCAAATCTAGAGCAGTCCAGGGAATGCAAAAACTGAAGAGAATGTTAACACAATTTAAACTTAGTAAGAATTAAAACTGCACAAAGCACCAAAAATTCACAAATTCTAGTCTATAACTTAGTTTCACAGCCAAAGCTGCTGATGCAGCACTGTTGCTTTCATCTGTTAATGAAATGAACTGAGTTCTCTCAACCAGCTCTTACTGACTCTCACGGTTGCCATTAACATTAGGAACAGCATTCATGTGTCAGGTTCTGTAAGTTTTGACAGTAAGTCTCCGCAAAGTTTTAACAGAGGCTGTCTGCATATTTAAATGAGCTTTTGCTTTAGTTTGAATGTTTCCAGAAATGTCAGATGACCTGAAACTAAAACATGACTGGAGACAAAGATGAGAAACCTCCAACACAAATGCCACACAGCAAACATGTGAGTCACTACAATTTCTGCCAGATGTTTATGAGATATTTTTAGCACAAATTCCTGATTTAAACTAACCCTGATTTGTGTATATTCTTGCTGTTTGGTTCCTTTAATACCACAAATCAGTGACATTGTTGATTTTCAGTAGGCTCCAAGGTAATCTCTGATCCATTAATCCATCCATCCATCCATCCATCCATCCATCCCAGAACCTGCTGAATCCTTTTTCAGAGTCATAGAGTTGCTGGAGCAAACCTAGCTACTGTTGGGCGAAGGCAGGGTACACCTTCAACAGGTCACTAGGCTGTTGCAAGGCCTCAAGTATCTATCTAATGAGGGCTTCCAGACAGTGGAAGGACACACCAAAGAACTGACATGTTCCAGATAGAGACCACAGTTTCATAAAAGAAAATATCTAAAGGAATTTTGATTCATTTAGAGCTGTTAAAGAAACCCAGACAGTGGTTGTTTTTGATATGGGCGACACGGACGAGAGAAAAAAAATCATTCACTATTTTCTTTTCTTTAATATGAATAGCAAGCACACCTGTTCTCCTTATCTGAAGATGTGAATTTAAATGTCAAACGGCGACTGGGTGAGAAAATCATCTTTTAACTCTTGAAAATTTCAGTTGATTCTTTCAGAAAAAGTTTTTCAATTCCTTTAAACAATTTCAGTTTCACTGACATTTAAACTGCTTGTTCTTCGAAAACAGATTCATCTGATGTTTTTGTCTTTGTCACAAAGACAAAAAGAAGTTTTCAACAGAACCGAACATTAAAAATAAAATCAGGTGAAAGAAAGAAAATTCAGTTCAACCACTGGCTCTCCTCCTTGCTTTTTTGTTAATAAAACAGTGAGGGGCTTCAGAGGGGAAGAAGTTAAATTAACTTAGGATCTCTAAATGTGTTGGTTTCAGTTAAAAGTTTAAAGTGTTTCTGGAAGAAACTGTTTGAAATGTTGAGTTTGTTTGGTAATAAAGGCTGAAAAACCAACAGATGCTTTTGTTTTTGGTTGCAGGTGATGAAGATGAAGATCCTGCTGAGCTGTTTGCTGATTGTGATAATCTTTGCCAGCCCATCCCAATCTGGCAAAGCCAAAAGAAAAACCAAACCTGTCCCTACAGTACCACCAAAACAGTTTCTCCGTTATGACACTTTTCGTAAACAAAAAAATGAAGAAGAACAATTGCGATTCAGTAATAAATGGGAAGAGGATCTACCTTCTACCCTCATCCTTGCTGACCCGGCCAAAGTAAAAAAAAAAAATTTGTAACGGTGAAGGCAAACCAAAAGGACAAATGACACTGAGCACACAAACGTTTCAGATCATCAGATTCCAACTTAAGAGTCAAAGAAAAGGTAAATTCAAGTGTGTCTATGATGGCAGTCTCCTGAAAAGAAGGAGACTGCTAGTCAAGTGTGAAAACAACCTGCCCGTTCACCTTGAGGCGGATGGCGTCTGATGATTCAGTATTTTGTATTCTTGAGACGACAGAGTGAAATGCCCTGATGATGGTCTGAGAACCAGATTAAAGGTCAAAGTCTGTAACAGCAAAATAAAACAAGTTGAAAGCTCTCTGATGTCTCCATGATGCTCCATTCTGCTTCATTCTGCAAATCTGTAAGAGGGTTCTCGGTATTTCATCTGAAGTGAGGAAAACCGATCATGAGATTTGATGGAATGAAGAAGTTTGGGAGTTCAAGGGAAAAGGTTAGGTTTATAGCTAAATATAAAGTACATCAATCCTTAAAAACAAGGATTATAACTATTATTAGTGTTAGAATTGTTAAAAATTGACTAGACAAACATTTCTTTAAAAACATCACATGGTAAATGGTGTATACTTTTATAGTGCTTTTCTACCTTCATTGAGGGCCCAATGCACTGTACAGTCACAGTCCCATTCACACACAGATGGCAGCTCTACTGCTGAACACTGGCGCCAACCTTCCATCAGAGGCAATGTGGGATTCAGTGTCTTGCCCAAAAACACTTTGGATACATCCACCTACGGACAAATAGATCCATGAACATCTTTGTTTTCTTCCTCTGAGCTGGAATCTGAACCAAAACTGTTTGACTGGTAGCTCTGATATTTCCCACCATTTTTGCTGCACTAGTATTGTTGGGTTGGGGGGTGTGAGGGGCTGTAAGGTAGTAAACAGATGGATGATGGGAAGACAGTATGGGCTTATATGTCAACAGAGACATAGTGACACTCAGAAGTGACTTTCTAATGAGCTACTGCTGCTCTGCAGACACTATGTCCTAGAAAACGACACATACAGATGTAAATCTTTTTCCATCTTGGGTGCCATGCAGCCCAGGGCTGGGCCTGGGGACAGTGAAAAAGTGTCTCTTTGCATTTGTATTTTTGCAACTAAGCCTTTATTCTACCTGAGCCATTTTCTTAATGTTGGATTTGATTTCAATATTTCACTGAAAGCCTGGATTTGGTAAACATTTGGTAAAGACTCGATTACTTTACTTTGTTTTGAAATATACTTTTGAAAAAGTTGAGAACGCTGTAGATGTTTTTTATGATTTAAAGTCCCTTCTTCATTGCATGTTTTTGCAAGAGTAATACACTTTTTTCTGTGAAGCAGCTTTGTCTGGGATGATGACTTCCTGTTCGCTGTCAGTTGCTGATTATTGCAGAAGAATAATGCACCATTGTCTGAGTGTTGGTTTTATTACTTCCATTAGTCAACCTTATGAAGGGATCAGGAAAGAAAAACTTCAGCTCTTTTGGCTGCAGTGTGTATGAATGAGCCTCAGTTCTCTGGGTCTTTGATACTGATATTAAATCACTTTAAGCCCAAAGCTCTGGAGACATGAAACCTCCAACTTGTGGTAAAACTGTAAACCCTCCAAAGCTCAGCCCTGAAGAGCAGCATCTCCTGCATCCCCCTAAATCTGAATTAAACTCTGCTGGCTTCTGGTTCAGGTCCTATTTGGCGAGAATGTTTTCCAGAGTGACCTGTTCACCTGCGGTTGTTGCTGCAACTGCAGGTGAACAGGTCAACCCTTGGTAGAAGTTCACCTTTGAACAAACAGGTAGAGCATGTGGAAAAGGTTTTGACCCCCAAATTCAAAACTTCTAGAAATGTTCTGGTGTGCTGCTTTCTGACCAGATGCTCATGTCAGGTGGCTTCCTCTCTGTAACAACTCAGTGACAAGATGGCAGCAGCAGGTACTTCCGTACAGAGCTGGGCAAACAAAGGAAGGAAACTTAGTTCAACTGTTTATTTTTGTTATCTAGAACTTTTGCTTATATGCATATCCTAAGTAGAGGACGGCACGGGATTGGATATTCACTCCTGTGCCGTCCCGATCCCAGACCAACGTTTAAAAACAATCTTGTCCCTCCTGATAATTTGACTCCCACTCCTGTTCAAAATGATCTCACTCCCTTACATTTTTGTCTTTATTAGTATTCAACTCTCATGATATTATTCCGTCTGACTTCCCTACCAGCTCTCTGAACTTGACAGAAGTCTTTCATTCTTACTCTTCGCTGGATGTCATTTTTTTCTGTCATACATATACTTGCTGCTCTTTAGGTTTCAGCTGGAAAACCATGACTAGAAAAAATCATGGATTCTGGGTAATGAAGTTGTCATGTTTTCAGTATCAGAAAACCACAAAATGACGCCGCCTTTACTTTTTTTTGTTTTCATTCTAATTGGTTGGTCCCTGCTCCTGTCCCACTCTTGTAAAAATGTGATTCCGTCCCGGTCCCGTGAATAATGACAGAGACAACTCCCATCCCACAGGAATCCTACAGGATTCCCTAAAAGAAAAAAAATGTCAGCCTCTAAATTAAAATGAAAATAAAGCAATAAATATACAATATATAATTCAAATCATAAAAACAAACAAAATTCACCTTGAAAGTGCAATTCTGTTGCCATCCCTGTTATTGCTTCTTATCACTTTGCACAGGAAATTTCTGACGACATGAACACATCTGCTTGTGTTTGTGTTGCTGCTTGCAAAGTGATCTTAGGGTAAAGAGGTAAAACACTGTCCTTCGATGTTTTCACATTGTTGAAAAGATGCCAGGAAGTTACTAGAAACTAAGTGTAAAATGTTATTCTAACCTTTTTTCACACAAAGGCTTCATTTACTGGAAAATGAGTCAAGATCCATCACAGGTAAAAGATTCTCTGCCACTCTGACGGGGCTTAGTGAGATTTAAAGGTCCCAGCTATGAAAGTAAAACATTTATCTTCAGGTTTTCTGTCTCACCTGTCAAATTGTGACATTGCATGAAGCTGTATTTTATAGGAAACCATTATTTTATTTCACCAACCTTAAAGTAATACATTCATTTACTTTCTGAACCTCCTTCCTGCTGTTCACCTTCTTGGTTGTCTACATGAGCCTTTAACACTAAATGTGAAAAAGACATTTTCAAAGTTATGCTTTTTTACAAACTGACTGTTGCCTATTTTCAGTCAGATTTTGAGTAAAAAACCAACGGAATCCTCAATATCCCAGGCATAAAAGAGGAAATTATACTTTTAGCAAGTTGTGAATTTGCAAAGCATGCACTTCCATGATGAAGTCTTGACAAAAATTGCTTTTCTGGCTCACATAAATCCCGGTTTTGCCGTAAGCTGCAGTTCTGCTGAATCCAAACGCGTGAGAATGACCACTCCAGGATGAGACCTCACGGGGCTTCTATCCAAGCAAAGTTGGTCCAATTAACTCAATTTTTCCCTTAAACTACTTCTCGTGACCATAAAAGGGCAGTGGGGTCAAGGGAGAAAACAGGCCATGGAAAAATAACTAGAATAGATGAATTTAGTGATATTAGTTTGTCTTGATGGCTTCATTGCTTAAAATTAGATATTTTGAAAAAACTGTCCCAACAATCCCCATCAAAAATATCTCTGCTTCTAAGTAGTTAAATCTCTTGTCATTAAAAATTATGTCAAAGAATGTTTTCAAACTGGTCTTCAACCCCTGGGCCCCGCACTGGTACCGGTCCATGGGACAGTTGGTACTGGGCTGCAGAGAATAAAAAAACACTACCAGCTTTTTTATTTCTAATCTTATTCTAAATGAAGTTTTTTTTTTTGGAAAACCACTGGATTCTCCCCACCACACCCCTCTCAGTCTTGATGCATGTCCGGTCGATCGGTCATATGTTGAAAATCCATTCGCTACTCTCTGAAGGCGGCTGCGCCGACCGCTAAATTCAAACTCCCCAACTAGCAAAGCTGACAAAAAACAAATGTATTTGGAAAGTCGCACCTTAAAAGTCGGACAAGGCTGAAGACAGTTATGGGTTAAAAGAAAAACTATTTCCCTTCTTGTTGTCCAACTGACACTATGGTCACTGCTGGCTAGATAAATCATGGAAGGTCAAGTTTCTGATTTACTGTAGACACCTGATTCAGGTGATCAGCAGCAGTTGTAAAAGAGGCGGGGCGGGGCAGTATCTCTCCAGGAGCAGCATTGGAGATTACCGATTCAGACTAAACCCAATCAAAGTCAATGAGAAGTAACTGAGTAAACTGGAAGTGGTTGCTGCAAGTGACAAGAAACAAAATCAAAAAGACGACGTGGAAGTAACCAATACAACACAGAGAAACACATAGAAAATTGGCAAAACAACTCAAAGACCCTGATTGTAATTAGGTTTTGCCGGTAAATGAGATCAGGTACCTTAACACACCCCCTGCAGATTTTCCTCTTTTGCTCTTAGCAGCAGTCTTGTTTTTCCACTCGTTTTTGGTGTTTTTCAGCGCGCTCTTGTATTGTCTGGCAGCTTTCCATCTGGTCTCACAGCTACATTGTGCTTGACTACTTTAAGAAAATGATTAACTTAATCAACCGACGATCAAAGAGCTTCAGGGAATGTGGTTAAACACGGGAGCACAGCCTGTTTAAGATCAAGAGCAGAGGGAGAAGATGTTTATTCATGCATCATGGTAAACGCGGGCGAAGGAAAAGAATGGCGGACAAAGACCCACAATGATCTCCCTGCAAGCATCACGGACCTAAACCCAGAACGTGCTGCTGGTGGTCCAACAGTTAGTGCTTTGTTTTTGCAGCACAAGCCTTTGATTCAGGTTGGTCATTTGTGCGCCCCGCATGCGTTTGTCCTGGGAAAGTCAACGCCACCACCAATTTCACTGCTGTCACAACAGATTCGGTCAGCCTACCTTTTTCTGACAAAAGCTTCAGCTGTACGAAACCATTCAGATCCTCCGGCTTCTGACGTTTGGATCTTCCTGTTTCTGCTGCCACTCCCTGAACTTGCAGACCCCACAGAAACTACATGGTGGAAGGACTGCATGGTGCAGCAGGATTGCGTCCTGTATTGATTCTGGTGTGTGTGTGTATTTTGAAGGGGGCGTGGGGGGTAATCCCTTTTGAAATGATCTCACCTCTCTTCAGGTCACTTCATCATTGAGGCCCTCAGTCTTTTGTCCTTTCCTCTTACGCACTGTGTTTCCCTCCGTGTTTTTCTTTTGATTGAAAAAGCAAATTGGCTTACAACCCACCCCACCCATACCCCCACCAACCCCACGCACAGACACACAACAGTATGACCAGGGGAGATATAAAGTCAACATTGTTGTCAGGGGTATGTCTTTCCCCTGTCATCAATCCATGGAAGCCAGGGGAGGGCCTCCAGCTTTGCTGCAGAAAGGGGCCCTTGGAGGGGCCCAGAGCTGACACGCTACAAAGGTAGAGGTTCAGATAGAAGGGTTAGATGGGTTACTGATGTTTTTTGCCTATGGCAACAAGATAATTTGATGTTAAACTCTACGGTTTAGCCTCTGATGCTTTCCTTTGGTTCTAACGCAGGGGTGGGCAAGCTACGTCCCGGGGCCGTTCGCGGCCCGTTTAACTATTTAATCTGTCACACCAAACGGGAAAAAATTACGGTGATAACCCTTCTTGATGTTTTACTTTCCCTGCAATTGGTCTTCCAGAAAGATTCAACATTCATGTGGTGTTAGAAGATGTGTTGTTTTTATGATGCTCGTGTGTGTTTTCTGCTTCGGAAAGTCATTTTTCTGATCATTCCAACGCCACAAGAGTACAGCTTTCTCTAAGTTTGCATTCATCCCTGAGGAACATCAACCCATTTGTGCAATTGGAACTAAAATGGGAACAAAAGCCACAGTTTTAAAATAAAAACTCCAAAATGTTCTGTTTAAAAATATCAATATTTATTTTCAATCAAAATTAAAGTATGTTTTCATCCAGATTCCATGTTATTTTCTTTTCTAGTGGTTAACGGTGAATACTTATATAGCGCTTTACTTTCTTCTTAGAAGACCAAGGAACCGAACCTGCAAAGTTTTAATCAGAGGTCGACCACTCTACCTCTCCAGCACGGCTGCCCAAGAGGTGGATTACCAAAACACGCCCTGCATCTGCTCCTTGTCCGGCCCTTTTGTCAAATTTTAGAACTGTTTGTGGTCCATGAGTCAAAAAGTGTGCCCACCCCTGTCCTAGCATCTTCTGTGTTATTTGCCTTCCTTCTACTTTGTGGGACACTTCACAAACAAGCAATACATATTTATAAAACTTCAAAGAACGGTCCCATTGACTCTTCAGAGAGGTTGCAAATTGCCCATCCCATGCAAAAGTCAAAAGGATGAGATTCTCTTTTAGGAAGGAACTTCTAAATACAGCCGGCTGGCTCAGCTTTCAAACATCGCGCCACGGTTGGTGAACCTGCTCAATTTTCTGCTCCTGGCCCTTCAATGTATTTTTACAGGAGATGTTTATCCTCAAAATGCTGGCTGAGCTGTAATTGTGGGTCTTCCATTCAGACCCATGTCTGTCTGCTGATCTCTGGGAAAGGAGGAGAGGTTGTGGCTGCTCACCACGAGCATCGCCAGGGCTTAGCTGCTGACACACTTTCTCCTCCGCCTGGTACAGTAGCACTGGTGGAGCAAGCAGCAGGTCTGACGTGGCTTCAAACCTTAAATAAGAACAGCTTCTTGCTGAGAAGGTTATCATTCTAAACTGAAGGTCTGAGTTCACTCAGCCACACTAAATTCTGCAGCGATCCAGGGAACATTTATTTATTGTGGTTTCCCTCCATACTAAATGTCAACAAACACACTTAGTGCATTTCTAAGATTTGTCTTTATTATAAGCAATAGAGAACTACATTTTTTGTTGCATTTATTTTTGTTGCAAAGTTATTGTTGGTTTCTGGCTTTGAGGTCCTTGCATTTAGCTCATCTAATAACTTTCTGTTGCTCATTCTTGGTTTCTGCTCAGTTGTTTACCTCAACTGTTTCCTCTGTTGTCCTTAGGGTTGAGGCATGCCATCCGGACTTCAAATTTTCTTTCTTCACCACACATCCAAAGGGCTTCATCAGTTTCCTCTGTTGACTATTTCTCACTTACACCCCTGTTGCCATCACATATTTGTTTTTGTTGCACTTTCTGTTCCTGCTTTAGGTTTTTGCTCAAACATAATAAATTTAATTTAACATAGCTTATTTTCTGTTAGCCAGTCTGCAGTATCCTCATCCCTACTAGATGCTATTTTGTTATCAGGTTTGATTGTCTCTTTAAACACTTAGCCGTTTTGGTTGTCAGGATAAGCTGGTCTAACACGCCATAAGGGCAGCCAATTTCAATGTTAAGTCAATGTACAGAAGCGGTCAGAGGTCTTGGGGCAGTCTGTCAGCAGCGTCTGTCAGGCGGTAAAAATTCTGACCGCGCCTTTCGTGGTCTTGCTGTTTCACATATTTTTTTCTGTTTTTTTACAGCACATTGTTTTTGCTTTTCTGTATCTTGATTGGCTGTAGACAACTGTCAATCAATCTCCTCCAGGCCACATCTCCTGTACAGAATAGATTGTGTTTGCCACATCTACATAAATCTTCAGTCGTGAGCAGGTTTTGCTTTCATTCTATAATATTGGAGTTTTTTTTTTTTTTGCAGGTTTGAACTTTAAGAGTTTAAACAAGATGTAAAAGTACGAAAATGTTTATGCCTGTCTGTGTAGTAAAGGGTTTTAAAGCCTTAAAACATCTGTAATTCTTCTTCGAGGAGGTTCACCTGGAGGTTTATAACCTAATTTGTTCAAAATGTTAATTAAAAAAAAGAAGTTGGTTCTGACTGCAGTTGCCTGGTGAAGTACCATATCGTTCATATGTAAACCAGTAAATGATGCATTTCCATTTCTACCCCCCTAAGTCGACATCATAGTTTTCTTTCGCTGATTCACCATATTGGGGACAAGCAGAATGTGAATAGAACAAACTTTTTACCTCAACAGATATTCAAACATAGAGTAGAAGAATACAGACTGCAGACACATGCACAGCCGTCCATTCCTTTTCGTTTTTTTCTACATCTGGAGGTTTTGCCTTCGGGTTCACTCGTTTCTCACAAACCAAACACTTGTCAGCATTTTCACTAATTAGAAACATTTTCATGTACAACTTCACAGGACGTTCAGATGCATTGTTGAACTCAGCTTGAGTCAGCTTTTCCTTGGAGACTGATCATGTTAAACGACTTGTGCTGAGAACCACATGGTACCCTGGTTTATCTGCACGGAGAACTGGAATTTTATTTAGTCTATTTGTTTATTGCAGTGAAAAAAAAATTCTCACGACCACAAACCTAAAACACGACAGAAACAGTGCGCATGGGATTGGAGGGTGGTGAGGGGAAGCTGCTCAGTGTTAGTGAGCAGACCTGCACTCTGTCACGTCCCTCCCGAGAGAGCCGGGTCTACCCCTTACCCCGGGATATAGAGGGGGGTACCAGGGGTCACCATGGGAAATCTCAGCACAGAAAAACAGTGAGTCATGTGGTGACATCTACGGATTTGAGTAGAAGAGTTGGCAGATGGTCCATTCTCGGTGGAGAGACGGCTGCTAGCTGCCATGCTGTGTTTGTAGGAAGGAGGGGAACACAGGACAGCAAGTTGCTGTTAGCCAACACTCACTATCCCATCAGCCCTGAACTCACTCACTGAGGAAGACTTCCTCTGTAAGTGCCTTCTCACACTCATGATTTCCCCGCCTCCACCACGCTACATGACCCGCTGGGCTGTGAAAAAGTGTTTGCCTTTTCAACAAGTTTGTCTCATCAGACCATTAAATGTAGTTTAATGTGACATTAAAAAAGGTCATTTCCCTTAAAATCAAACAAAGATACCTTCCAAACAAAACACATAAAATACATCAAATGAATGCTCCATGGAGATGAATTAAAACTGGAGTAAACTTGTCACTGAAAGACTAAAGAGACCCCCAGTTCCTGCTGCACTGATGCTCCTACAGGTTTTGTGCTGCCCTTTTAGCTGAAGGCTCCTCCTATCAGTTATGCCTCACTTTGACAGATAAAAGAAGCAAAGCAGACCATCCAGAGACGTTAGCATGAATGGAAACGTGCTGACTGAGAGGTTTTGCCAAAAAGATTTTTTTTTTCACTTGTCACCCAATGCGTTGCTCTCTTTGTGCCATACAGCTATTAGATAGATATCTAAGACCTGCAAGGCGCCATGCCACACAAAACAAATGTTTTTCTGTCGTTCTTTTCTTGCTTAGCCTTGGGAAAATAAAATGAGGTAATGTTTCTCCATTTACATGAAGATAGCATCATAAACCTTCACTGCCTGATGGATCAAAAAAGCAGTTCAATGTCCTTCTTACCCAATAAACTTTGTAGGTCTGCTTTTCCAGCAGATCTACCTTCAGAAGCCTGCCCCAGTCTTTGGCAGCGAAGATGTGAGATATTCACCTCTTCATATTCCTGCTAATATTCTATGGGCTTTATTTGGGGGATTCCAATTTTTAGTTGAGATCCCGGCAGGGCTGACAGCTCCTTGGCATGATTTATGATTTTCAGGGTTTCATCATGCGTCTTACCAACAGCGCTGTGCCGAATTCAGTCTCCATCTCTGTCAAATGCCTTTTTGTCTGTAAGTCTTTGCGTGATGAAAGTAAACACAAGCTTTAAAAAAAAAAAACAAAAAAAAAAACAAGAGCTCTTGGATTTATTGTTCTTTTGAAAACACATTGTGAGCAAATGGGGATCATTTTTCATGTTTTGCTCTGGAGAACAAATGACAAACAATAAAGAGCGGGGTGGACATTTTGAGTCCCACACAGACAACATTCCTGCATACTTCACCATGACGAATTGAGTGGTTCAGGAAAACCCTCAAAAGTTTTGGAGGGAAAACTCCCACACAGGTAGATCTCAGATCACTTTAAAGCTCCAGCAGGATAATGGGACCCAAGTATTTATGAGGAAAGTTCAAAGTGCCGCTTAATGCTTGATAAAAACTTTTACTCTACATCACAATGAAAAGTGGAGTTAAAAAGGATTCTGTTTTGAGACCATTTACATTTTCATTCACCAACTCTCATTTAAAATTACCATGTTCTCTGTGAGTTTTCTTCAGTCACTCTAGATTTCTCCCACAGTCCAAAAACGATCTTCATAGGATAATTGATGATTCGAGATCAGAGCGTCAGGGGGTTTTTTCAGTTGTAAGAAAAATGCCTCAACCAACACAGTAACCCAATCACTTATTATAACACATTCATTCACAGAGGCCAGTGGATTTCAAATAAAATGCATGTCACTTTTTAAACAATAGTTCATTCAATTTTGGATATTTTACATCTGACATTGAAGCAATCCGGATAGTAAACTCAGGTAGGGGTCTACAGAAAAAACTAAGCGCCTTGCCTAAAATATATATGTGCAAATCATTGAAAAATTAAACTAAATTAAACTTGCAAACATTTGTGAACATAAAAATTTGAAGATAATCTCCCTTTCTCTCCTGAAACTTTGCATGGTTTGGCCTTCACCAGGTCATCAATATCAGGATTCCAATCCTGTATAGCAACACATTTCATGTCATTCAGGTGTGCAAAATTCAATGAAATGCCCAAAATATTTTCCTGCCTTGGCTGCATGCACCGTCTGCCTGGGTTTTGTGGCAACACCTGCCTTCTTCCCGACCATTGATGAGGCGCCATCATGCAGTCTGACATCACATGACCCTTTCACTACACATTGTCCAGCGCAGTAATGAGAGCGCTGACTTCAGCTGCTGTTGTGTCCATCATATGAAACAACGTGATTTAAACTCTGCTGTGATGGTCTCATCAACATCAAAAAACTTTATGCGTTTTTATTAACGCAGATTAATTACACTTCAGAAGTGACCGTCTTCCGCTTTGTGTCGGATGGTTCAGGCTTCCACAAAGTGGATCATCTGGCCCAAAATAGTACGGCTGAATACTTCCAGTATAGCTACCATTTTTTTGCATCGCTGATGTTAGGTTGGGGTTGTGAGGGGCTGTAAGCTAGCGGGAGAGAAGTAAACATGGGGATGATGGGATATCAGCAGAGGCTGATATCCTGCCCCTGTGCAGAAACTAAGTCAAAGAACAGAACAGATTTTTGGATTTTGTCTAAAAGAAGCATAATCTTAAAATACTTCTGGGAACGCTTTTAAAATAGGTTCAAACTGGAACTTTAAGAAAAGCAAACCTGTTTCTGACCCACAGTCAAACCCGAGTCTGCTGTTTCCTTTCATCTCTTCTGTGTTTTTGCTGTTGAAATTGTTCCTGTCAAATATCCATTTTTTTTGCCAGAACCAGCTGTTTCTTTCCCGAAGGGTAAAAGCACTCGGGTCTTAATCGTTCCTGATGCCTCTCAGTTATACCTCCAGCTGTTAGCTCTTCGTTTTGTATTTGTTTACTTCCTGTTCTGCTAGCTTTTATATTCATGTTGTTTGCTGTTCTGCACACCCTGGACCTTGTTTTTGGTCTGTTGTTTGTGCAGCAAATACAGTATAGTTTACTTTTAGTTTCCTCTCCTTCACTTCATGCATTAGGTCCTTCCTTAAACACATTTTGTGACCAAAGGAAATTATCAACATTTTCTTTTATAAGCAAACATGATTTGAGTCCTTTGTTGCAGCTCCAACAAAAACTTTGTGTCAACTGTGAAAGGCATCGCTCCATTCATCCCAGTGTCACTTTTATGTGCTGGAGTCATCAAAGCAGTGAATTGCAGGTGCTGATGGGACAGGAAATGTCCTCTGACTCCTGGCACCTGGCTGACAGCTGATGAAATGTCTTTCATGTCCCTGTTGGGGATTCCCATTTTTTTAGGCATTTGGGTGTTCTTCACACTGGTTACTTTCGGGTTCAAAATTTTGTCTTCAATTTTGGTGTTACAAAGTGGGTAGAAAAATACAGTAAAACTGAAAGAAATGAAAGTATGAAGACCTTTTTAAAAACGTTTTATTTATGAAGCAAAAAAAAAAAAAAAAAACTGTTTGGATCTTTAAGCATTTTGTAGTTTTGGAAAAAATATTTCAGGGCTTTCCATTATTTTTAAACCTAAATAATGTATTTGTCAAATAATGTTTCTTTTTTATTCAAGACTGGTTATTAAAAAAGGTTAAATAGTTTATATTCCTTTATGAAAAAAATAAACTGTAAGTTTTTCAAAAACATGGACATCAAGCTTAAATCAATGAGTAATTTCAAACATTTAAGTCTGAGAAAATTTGATTAACATTTTTAGTTTTTCCACTCATGACTGTTTTTCTAAATATGAGCATCACTGTTCTGTCAGATTTTTTATCAAGTTTTAATTTCTTCACTTGCTGGACTTTTTTAAAATATTACTTCTTTTACATTTTTTTTCTTTTTTTCTTTGAATTTTTTACTAACTTTCACTTTAACCCCAACCCTAACCCTTTATTTGCCTTTTGTCTTTAGTGTGAAATAAAATTGGAATCCCTTCAATTTAAACTTTTTCTGCTTAAAAGGTCAAATTATATATATTTTTTTGCTTGTTTTCAAAGTAGAAGTGATCCTGAAAAAGGTTATTAAAGGGCTTTTTAGTTTCTTTCTGGTACTATAAAGCCCATTTCACAGTTGAAGAGTAGAGACAGCATTTTGATTTGATGAAAAGATGAAAAAGAACATTGAAATTCTGCAGAGAACTAAGATTTTTAACAGGACCTCAATGCTTTGACGTAAATTTGCCTAAAATCACACCAGCTTGCAAAACAAAAATGACAAGAAGCTGAACCGTTCGTCTAAGGAAAAACTTTGAAAGACCCTCAACAGAAGGCCCTCACCTCTGAAAACTTTGAGAGATTACAATCTGGATATCGGAATAATTTCCCATTTGCTAAGACGTTGCTGAATTACAAACCTAGCTGTTAAAGTAAACCTTAAAGAGGCTAAAAAAGCAAAAATTTTTTTTTTTTGTTGCAAATTCCTTTCTATTGGGAATAAAAATATCACATCATCATTTGGTTTCATTTGCTTTAACTTTCAGCAGCAAAGAAAAGACTGAAATGGAACAAAATGTCTGGAGAACCGTTGTATTTCCAGTAAAAGCTGAAGTCAAACAAGGAAAAAAAAAAGAAAACAACAAACTGTAAAGTTTCCCTGCTCCTGTAGCTGTTATGGATAAGACATAGTAGATGGAAGGTAATGTTGTAGTAAAGATTGTCATCACCTCCCCATCTTTACAGTAGACCTATCACAGTGTGGTTGCATTGGACCCAAAGGATATTATTTCAGACGCACTGAACAGACTCCATGTTTGAGCCTGAAAGACAAATAAATGTCCATATTGTTCTGTTGCACATAACCCAGCATTTAGTATCTGATGCCAGGAGCTCATCTGGCAAAAATAGCACCCAGATGCCGCCCCTGGAGAAAAGTTAGGGGCATGTCCAAATGAATGGAGGCCCCGTGGCTGACCCGGTACATGCCGGGGAGAGGATATGTCTCTTCTGGCCTGGAAACACCTCCTTGTCCTCCAAGATGAACTTGAAGAAATGGCTGGGAAGAAGACAGTTTGGGCATCCTTGTTGCTGGCCTCACACTCTGAACTCAGATAACTGGAGGTTCGTTTTCTGCAGACCTTAATGCATGTACAGAATTGTTTCTAGATTTTTTTAATAAATATTAAAACTTACATATTTTATGCAGTTGACACTTTTCAAAATGAGTGCACTCTATAATGTGTCTACATGGTTTAGCCACTGTTTAAAATGGATCAAATGTTTTGGAGTGCTCTGCCTCTGCTGTGCTCAGTGTGGGCAGATTTCTTGAAGTTGCAGAGACTCACACGGACAAACTCCTGCCAGGAAGTGCATGTTTGAATGAGTAATGACAGCAAAAGCAGACATTCTCCCGTGTTCATGTTTCAGAGCGTCTTCATATACAGCAGCCATAAACGTAACAGACATTCTCTGTTCGTTCCTTTCATTTTTCCTCCTTTGTTTTTTCAGTTGCACACGGTTCAGAAAAGGATAAACGAATGAGCCGTCACCGCTGCAGATATGATCCACGCTGCAGAGCTTTCTCGCGGATAACTGATATCACAGATGCTGTTTCCGAATCCTGGATGGAACATCTGTGAACAAAACCTACCCATTTCACCTCTTTGATGCTGGTGGGGGGTAGAGACAACTGCCAGAAAGCAGACATAAGAAGAGCAACTCAAAAAAGATGAAGCTCTCAATAAGTCGGGTTGGAAATACATGCTCAGAGGCACACAACAGCTGGATGCACGCAACACTGCATCTGTTACTGTATTTGTTTTTTGGGAGGCAGGCATTTCCAAAAGATTTTCAGCTTTTGGAGATGTTTGACCAAAGTCTGTTTATTTCTGTCCCCATGCAAAAGGAGATCCCACAGAGCCACAGAGGAGTCTGCTACTGTGGTAACCACCAACAGGGTTTAAAAAATCTGCAAAAAGAAATAGTCCAAATTATATGACCTGAAATCAGGAGCAGATACAGTCAAAATGATGTGAGGGAAGAAAAGGGCTGACTCAGGCTGGAGGCCACACTGGAAAAAGCAGTGCAACCTCATAGGCCAAACAAACAAAGCAAAAGAAAAAATGTGAGAAAAAATGACCATGTTCCTGGAGTTACACATTCTCTAAAAGTCTAAATTACATGTTTTATGTTTCTGTAAATAAATACTTCATTTGATTTGAAACAGAATCTACTGTCTTAATGAAAAGTGCACTAAAGAAAGCTGAGGTACAACTCAGAACAAACGTGTTCGGAAACAAATATCGGGTAATACAGGTAAGAAATATCATAAACTGCTGTGCATACAGATTAAACATGCATACACTGCAGGAGAATATATTGTAAAGTAACATCGGCACGGACAGTTTGCATACAAAACAAACCATTATGCTGCATTCATGCTTAAAACTTGAAAACAAAACATGAACTGAAGACTTGCGGTGCTTTTTTACATGTACAGTTCACAGATGGAGGCCTGCAAATGAGACTGCGTCTTCTGAACATTTGTCAAAACTTGAGTGGAAGAGATTTTTTGTGAACTTGTGAGGATCAAACTGAGAAGGAAACACGGTCAGTGCTGCTCTCCTCTCTGTTTCTGTCATCACGTCATCAAACTTCGTCGAATTTCAACAATTTGAACTGTTTTGCTCTTACCTGTTCTTACTTTCCCATGGGCTACAGGTGGAAATAAGCAAAATTTGCTATAACTTACCATAAAACTTCTTCTCAAGTTTCTTGAGATCAACATTATTTATTGCATTTCAATAAATTGTTCAGATTTCAATTAATAAAAATAAAGGTAAAGTTAAGCAAGTTTTTTTATCTATGCTGCACAGTAAATGCCATTTTGACTTGGTTGTCTTGCACTTTTAAATTGAAAAGTATCTGCTGCAGCACGAGGATCTGATTTGACACAGGGTGTATTTTATTTTGAAAGGCGCTGCTGTCAAAAAGTAAAGAATTAAAAGTTGTTATTTAAAGAAAAATATTACATTTTTGTAATTCAATGATTGTAAATATTTAAAAGCTACATTTTATAAATGAATGGCTTAATGGCCACAAACTAAAGCATATGTTTCTAAAAGGTCAACTGGAACTTTGTGGCTCTTACTGGGTTTTGATCAGTAAAAAGCTGGACCAACTGGCTCTTTTAGCATTAAAGGCTGCAGACCCCTGACTGAGTGATGACACACTCCCGGTATTCTAAACAGGACGTACCTGCTGGCTCCAAGAAACAAAAATCCTGTAGGCTTTTATTGAGAAAAAAAGCAGTTATTACTATGCCATTCTATTGGGCAGAATAACAATTCTTTCTCTGATTTTAACATGTTCTAAATAATTTTATTTTTTCTGATGTATTTTTTCTGTAGTGCAAGTTCTAAACTGGCCAATCAGATGCCTCAAATGTAGGTGATGCCTGCTGGCCCCCATGTCCAACGTTTAAAATGTTTGACAGATTTTGTGTGACCTATTTTAAAGTGGTAGGGGTGTGGACTTCCAACAAGTTCACTCCTGATTGGCTAGAGTGGTTGCCAAAGAAACAATGACTCAGACAGATTTGGACCACTCACTGCTTACTGACCACGTCCATGTTGCAAAAAATATTGACTGCATTGACTTAATTTTGTTTTCTGTTGGTGATGTCACACTCCCTTTGTCCAGTTCTCATATACAATCGATGGTAGTGAACGTTCTTTAACAGGTAAAAAACTCACCTAAACTTGAATAAAACAAGTTAACTTTGGTGCTCCTGAAATCGAGGGACTCTTAAGCGGACTCTGGTGTGGCTGAACATCAGTGTGAATGCAACGTGAGCATCATACAGTGTATCAAGGGCAGAAATAAATCAAAGGGAGATGAAATAATGTAGTGTCAGTTACTTGTTTGCAAGGTGTGCACACCATGACGGCAAGAGTGGGGGTGAAGAAGAGTTTCAGTTAGACAACATATTTAGCACAAAACAGAACAGACCAAAAGGCAGCAGCAGCTAACATCAACAGGGCACAACAAAAGTAACCCCAGCCTGAAGCCTGAAGCACAGCAACTGAAACGACCAAATCAAAGCCCCGCCCCAAGTGGTCCCACACACACCTGTCCCCAAGTAATAGAAACCTCACATGTAAAATCAAATCTGAACTTTTTTTGTAAGCAGAACCTCCACCCAAAGCAATTGCTAGAATGTCATTATTTCCTCAGGCTTTTTGGGACGCTGCTGTCTCCAATTTGCTTTCAAAGAACAACAAAAATGTGATTTTTCTCTCCCTTCCATTGAAGAATGAAAATTCCTTCACAAAGAACCCACAAATTAAGATTTTTAACTTTTTCCAAACGTAAGCCAGATCTAACAGACGTAAGACTCAAAATAGTTTTTGTTGAGCTGATAAAGATCCTGTGCACTAAAGAAAAATAGAAGGTTGGGCACACTAAACCAAACAATGAACAGGAGGGTATGACAGAACGGAATGTAAGTCATACATGTAATGAATTAACCAGTTGACCAGGAAAGTGACAGGAACAGTATGAGGTGGTGATCGAAAAGTCAAGACGGGGATCACAAAGAAAGGTAACATCCTTTGGGACGTTTAGTTTCAGATGGAAAGGCTGCTGGTGGACAACCGGCTCTCCATTATGATGGAGTCACACTGTAGAAAGAACCACATGTTCTACATGTACGACTGAAAAGTGATTCAGATGAAGGAAGATAGAAAAAAAATATGAGTGAGGAAACAAAAACCAGATATAGATGATGAAGACCACATGGGTGATAACAGGGCCCTTAGAAACCTTCCTTTTTCCTTTTTTTCATCTCCTATCCTGAACCAGAATCAAGGGTAAAATGGTAACATGACAGGAGATTCTTCAGTTTCTGCTCAATCTGAGCCAGTACAATACATTTTTATGATTGTCAAATATTTCAAATCTTTGGTATGTGTATGTATCATGAGAATGTGCATGAATGCAGTCTGTTCTTTCTGACATGTCTTCAGCTTGTCATTGGGTTTCTTTCCTCTGCTTTCACTCACACCGTGTTCCCAGAACGGAGGACTCGAGGGATGGATCTCGTCTCAGTGTGGTCTCTAAATCTTCAAATCTATTTCTATCCCTGGCCGGAAAACCCAACTGCTTATATTTTCAGCTGCAACTGGATATGTTGCATTGCTTTTGGGTAACAAACATCAGACTGACTTGACAGGCACTGGTAACTCTACAGCCCAACCGGGGCAGAGCCTTCGTAAGAAAGGAAGAGACTGCTAAAGGCTTTAGACAGTTGGTTTAGAGTCCCATAAATAAGCATACTGTCTGTCAGCACAGTGGCACAGTGCATTGAGCTGTGGTGTGCCAATGGATAATACTTTTCAGGTTGTGGTCATAAAAACATCTGTAGCCACCAGGCATCTGACTTTATCCAACAGATAAAGTCTGAAGCAGCAGAGAAAACACATTGAAGGGCAGAAACACGTTGAGCTGCACGTTAAAACTCCTCTTCCTAAATTCTCTTGCTTTCCACTGATGTGCATCTGGAGAAGGGCTAGATCTGAGTAGAATAAAGAGGTGGAGCACCACAATATCAACACTAAGCAGTTTTCTGACTCTGCCTCGTTTTTTTTCTTGGGTAAACTGTAGTGTGATCTATTATACTGTGCAGGTTTCAAAGCTAGTGTGCTTTAAAGTGCAAAAAGTTTTCCAGCAATCACAAGTGATACACTGTAGGAGACCAAAATCATATCTGCAGATCTTGTTTTGGTGTTTCTGTTCATCTTTAAACATCTGTAACCAACTTCAGGGGAGAAACATCTCCCTCCTGCCAGCATTTTCTGACAAAGGTCACAACTGATTTGATTGACTCAGATAGTGTGTGTTTGTGCTCGAGGCAACACTTTCACTTCCTCACTGAGGCTGGTTAGACATCAGCACCAAGCAACTGTAATCAGAGTCATGCATTTGAATTAAAGAGCCACTGTTGACAATGGTGTGTTTGGTGATTTTAACATGTACTTGTGGCATTTGTTTGATGATGGAGGGCATATGTAAAGAAAATTAAGCTCAAAATTGGATTTCTTAACATTTCTTTTTTTAAATTGTTGTGAATAAAAAGTAAACCAAAAATGCAGTTAGAAAAAGCTTGTGGTGTGATGTAGGTGCTACAATCGGTGGGCCACAAGCTCCCTGCTCCACTCTATTCTAATGACTAGATCCATGCACGTCTTTGCTTTCCTCATACGAACTGGCATCTGGCTTAAAACTCAATGGTTAGATAACGCCAATATTGCTTGCCGTTGTTGTTGCGCCAGCAATGTCAGGCTATCAAGGAGATCAAGTAAACAAAGCTCTCAGCAACAGAGAGGGCAAGAGGCAGCGGGGTTGCTCTGCGCCAACAGGCCCGCCCACATCTCGGAGGCAAATTTCTAATGAACTCCTGCCGCCCTGCAGAAAATATGTCTTAGAAAACGACAAGTTTTTATATTCTGGCTAAAAATACCCCGCTATAATCCTAATTAAAAGACCACTGGGGATAATGAAAATAGATCAAAAGATGATGGAGTGGGACTTTAAACACCACCTTTAAATACACAGAGAATGTTTTCATGTTTGTTTAATAGCAGTAATGTCATTTATTTTTAGATCAGTGGAATTTTGAGCCTTGAATTTTCAATCCTTTTCAAGCACACAAAAGGCTAACTCATTTTTTACAGTACTTTGCGGTCAAAAGAGGTTTAAATCAATATGGACTTAAACTTTGTGAATATATAAATATTTCATTTATACATTCCAACTCTAAGAAGAATGGATTTTTATTAACTAATGAGAATGAATAAAAAGTTTGAACGTCATTTATTGCTTGAATAAAACATTTCCGAGCTGGCTGTAAACGCAGCACGCGTAATGCTACCGGCAGAAAGAGAACCTCTCCTTCTCTTTCATGTGCGCTTTGTGGGCCAAGTGATGCTGCGCGCTGATTGGCTGTGGGGTTCGTGCTCCATCCTGCACGCAGAGCCGCTACCAGCCACGGCGGGGTGTTCAGTCGGCGCTCCTCCCGGCCATCCCCGGCTCCTCTCCTCGCCGCTGCTCCTCACACGCGCTCATGAGTGGCCACTGCAGCCATCTGACGGATCCGAACCAACACACCATGCCAGCCAACTGCATTATGCGCTGTCGCAGGTTATTGCTACTTTTGCGCCCTCTGAGGAGGTAGGCGCAAGCTTGCATCACCATGGATTACCTTTTTCTCCTCATTTGGACTTTACCTGTCCCGCTGGTCGGCTGCACCTCAGTCAGGCTGCTCTCCACCCTCCTGTCCTGGAGTATCATCAAGGCATGTTGCACTTAAATACGCAGACTTTCATTGTCAACTGCTGCACCTGTAGTTTGGCTCAGTGACAAACAAACAGTTGTTTCTTTAGCTTTATTTATTTCTTTACTGTGGTGAACTCATGTCTCAACACAGGAGCTCCATTTATCACCGCTTTTTGGCATCCACTTTTCTCACTCCATGCTACCTGTTGCTACCTGTTCAATTATGTTTCTCTCCCCCTCCTCCCTCTTTCTTTTTTCTTTTTCTTTTTGCAGACTCGGCACATCTACTGCACACACTCTGTTTTGGCCAGCTCCTCTTTCAGCAGCAGTCACGGATTAAATCATGGTGAGCGCTCCTCTTCTGACATGTGTGGATGCTTTCTTCCAGCTGGCAGCGTTCCATGTCTGCAGACTGAATGGGAGGAAAAAATGAGTTGCATGGCCAGGCAGGGGGGAAGTCTTTGAGTGGGTCAGTTAGGGCAACTAGAAGATCTTCAAAAACTGATGGGGAATGAATGATTGTGTGCTGAGAATCTTTTCCTTGCAGTGGGTGCTTTGGAGTGTGATGTCCCGATGTTTCCTTCCACAGACTACATCATTGTGACCCCTGTGGAGGTGGACTCTGACGGTGCATATCTGACACACGATGTGAGCAGGAGAAGCCACCGCAGCAGGAGGTCTCTGTCGTCTTCTTTGCACTACCGTTTCTCTGCCTTTGGGCAGGACTTGCACCTGGACCTGCGTCCGTCCTCCGTGGTCGGTCCCGGGTTCACCGTACAGACTCTTGGCTCAGGCGGCATCTCCACGGTAACAGGAGGTGCGGGATTTCACAACTGCCTGTATCAGGGATTTATCCGCAACCTGTCAGAATCCTCTGCAGCAATATCGGCGTGCTCCGGGCTGGTAAGGGGACTGTCACAACCTCCACTATTGCTTTCATATTTTCTGCAGAACTTACAAAAATCAGTAAGATTGGTGAATTTTCTGTAATTGAGAACCACCCCCAACATTCCAAGCAGGAAGTATCCACTCGAATCTGAAAGAAGCTGAAATCCCATAGACTTCTGTTGAGAAATAAACAGCAATTACTCAGTTATTTTATTTGTCAGAATAACTTTTTATTAGCCTCTTTTTGCTAATCCAAGTTTTTCTTTCTAATTTTTTTCTCTAGTCCAAGTTATCCAGGATATAAACAGACCAGATTCCTCAAACATAGGTGGTGCCTGCTGGCCCCCAATGTTCAAAACGCTTGACACATTTTGTGAAGCCCTCCTTCAAATTGTAGGCGTGTGGACTCAAACGAGCTCACTCCTGATCGGCCAGAGTGGTTGCTCCTTTTGATATGGACCAATCGCTGCTTACTGACGTCATCTGGCTCCACCATGGCGGCATCTGTTTTGGGAAAAATTGGCGACCAAACTGACTTAATTTTGTCTGAGCCAAAAGTAATCAATTTTCTAAAGGTGATGTCACACTCACTCTGTCCATTTCTACATCCAATCGATGGTCTGGTGTTGACACTTAAATGAAAAAATCAAGGTTTTAGGTTAAGTCCGTCCAATAATGGAAGCTTAAGCTAAAAATCTGTTTTACTGTTGGGTTGTGTGGGCTTGAAGAGAAATTTGGGGTAAATTTGGGAATCCCCACTTTGAGGCACATTTGGGCTAAAACTCTCAGGAATGGATTTTTCTCTCTGAAACTATAATTTTTTGATGATCTAATTACTCGCTCAGACATGACAGAGCTGCCTCTGCTTGGCCTCACAAACTTACACCAACTGTTCTCACTCCACAAACGTGTATTTATCGCCACCGATCAGAGAGAATGTAATTATAGGATGCTCCACTTTCATTTGTGGCTACTGAAGTGTCTAGACCAGATGAACTGACACATTTCTCAACGTGCTCCACACCAGCTTGGACCAGATGGACAGAGTACATCTCCTCAAAAAGCAATTCCTCAATCCATCATCCAGCCACTAGACCTCCTCGTACCTCCTCCTCTTTTGTCCTCTGTTTGCCCTGTCGCGATCTTTTCTTGTTCGCAGCAATTAAAAGCCAGGGTGAAGTTTGAGCCGCCTGACTGCCACTGCTAATCTTTGCATTGTCCCTTTCATTAGGCTCGCTCTGACTCACAATAAAACAGCACTGACCCATTCTCTCTAAAGGGACATAATGTGATTGGGTGGTGATTGTATTTGAATAGGCTTGCATGAATGTTTTGATCTATTTTTTACTCCTACTGAGCGCTCGCAAGTTTTTTTTCCCTTCTATGTCAGTCTCAGGTGGCACCCCGAGGCCACAGATAGGATATCTTAGCACATACTCCAGACTACTGTTTTTACAAAAAGTAAAACAAAAGAGAATGTAAAGAAAAACAACCACATTTATGTACAAATTAGCTTCAAAGTAATAGAGAGAGTTGTTGTAAAAATCCACAAAAAAAGTAAAATATCGTCAGAATTTTTTTGTTTTGACTACCATTTATTTTAATTAGATGGATAATCAAAGTCCAATTTTCTAGAAAGATGATCTCTCAACACTTTCTGGTAGAAAGCAGAACTCATGTATCTATCAATGTGACAAGTGAAAGCAGTCCCAGATGATCACACTACCACCACAGTGTTTGACTTTGTATGGAAGATGTGTAAGTTTGTACACAGCTTAAGACCTATAAAGTATTTGGAAAATTGATTCTTTTTTTGCCTTTTTTTATTTTGCTAACCTTATCTGCAGTTTTTATAACCAAAAGTAGCAACTACTCTTGGATAAAATCTTTTTTACTCAAGGTTGTTTTCAGGTTAAACAGAAATAATTATTTCTACTGTTAACTACTACATGTCCACCAACTACTGTTGGAAGAAGCTTGGTGGGAAATGTTGAAGTGGTAACAATCTTGCAATTTGGGCGAGACCGTTTCAGTTCATTACTAACATCCTTGCAGTACTGTATATGAAATGTCACCATGTCAGGAGAGTGGCCTTTTTTAATAAATCTTTATTTAAAAAGACAAATGCAGACAACGTCAGGCTCTTCGCCATGTCTGGATTCACCAGATAAACCAAATCAATTTGCCACCACCAAATCCGAGTCCCTGATTGGTCAAAGTGTGACCTGGTTTAGCTGGGAACAGAGCCCAAAAACGGTCATAAGAACTTGAACGCGGAAGCCTAAAATGCTCCTTTGTGCACGTTTACAAAGACTTTCATTGGAAGTTGGCCCTTGAACGCACGCTGCCAGGGGCAGTGTGTACAGAGCTTTACTGACGATATCTGTTTTCAACATGCTGGCATCTGTATCGCGAAAAAAAAATGCCGACTGAATTGTCTTTGTTTTGTTATGTAATTTTCTATTGGTGACTTCACACTCACTCAGCGCAGTTCTCTTATACAATCTGTAGTAAACTCAGAGAATAGAGAATCTAATGAATAAAGAAGTGTTTGGAGTGAAATATGCAACGGGGATTATAATACTTAGTTAAAGCTTTATGGGAGTCTGAGGGTCTTTTTCTTTCAGAGCTTTTTTTTATCAAACTAAACAAGTACAGAGGTACACATACAAGTAAAGAGGAACTTTTTGATCATCATGCTTTAGACATCATTTAACAACAATAGGAAACCAGTGATGAATACTTGAAATTGTCGTTTAGATACCCCTGTAGTTATCAGCACCAATTGTTTTACCACATTTTCTTTAAACAGGTGAAACGAGGATCGGATGTTTACAAGTAGAAAAGAGTTGGGTTTAGCCTTATGCTTACGTTTCTGGGAGAAGTCACAGATGAAATTTTCTTTGATTTGCTACAGAAGTGCACTATAGTGCTGAAGCAAGTGTTTTTCTTTTTAGAGGTCACTATGCTGCTTGACCTTGGTCCTCCCAGCACAGGGGTTGGAGGGGGTCAACCTTCCTTGCAGGTTCTCACTGTGCAGTACAAGTTCAGAGCTGCTCACCGCTGAAGTGAATGCAGAACTGAAGTGATTTACAGCTCCCCCTTGTCTTCCCAGCCTCCTTCTTGGATAGGATTCTTCTCTGTGAGGTTGACTGGAGATCTGAGCCCGTCAAGCTCCCACCAAACATAAATACCGAAAGTCAGCATTCATGACTTGGTTCTGTTCAATCATGTACATAAATAACAAAAAGATTCTTCTCATGATGATGCTTGTTCATGAAAAGTTCCTGCTTCCTGTTTACCATGATTCCTGGTTGCATACAAAACTGAAATGATTAAACTTTCCAGGCAGGTAGTCGGAAAGTTGGGCGATGTTTTCTTCTTCGATTTCAGAAAGAAGAACTTCAGAGAACATGTCTTGTTCTTCATTATATTCTAAACTCTTGGGTGGATTCACCAACCATCATGCAGTGCGTTTCCAATAATGCTACATTCACACTGGCCTTGGAAATGTACGTTCAAATGACCACTTCCATTGAAAAGTTGATATAAACGCTCATGGGTCGGCCTTCTGCATTCAGAACTCTCATGCTCACGTGTTGCTATGCAAGTTTTGATGTCAACTTTCAGGTTCTACGTACAAAACGCACAGCCATTGAACGAGTGTTACAATTCAAACCAGTTGAAGTTTGGATGATTAGGGTCTCAGAATTATGTGACACCAACTCTTTCATATATTGGAATAGAACCGTGAAAGAAAAAGTTGTTGTCTTTTCATCCTGTGAAATGCTTCCAGAATGTTCACTTTTCACATTTGTGACTGTCATGCCAACCTTCTGGAAGTTTCTTTTTATTTTGCCTTTCTCGTATGTAAAAAGTAAGTTGAAAAAAACTTGGGATGTCTGCATGTTGAAAGAAAAACTTGTGCAAATTTTTTGAACATTTTCTAAACGACTAACTGGAGATGGGTGCCCTGAGACTCACTTAAAGAAACTGACAAATGTTTTAAGACATTTTGGGGTCCACCCATCTAAATTCTGTTTTCAGCTTTGTTGCATTGGTTATATATGCTGGGGTTGCATGTGACTTCTGTCTCCTGGATTTTGTTTAGGCTAGACAAGCGCAATCGTGAAACCACAAAAAAGATGGATGAGTTACCTGGATTAATCCATTATCAGAAAACTGCTTTTATTTGTAAAAAAAATATGGAAATGTCTTGTCTACAAGTCAGTAAAAACACAGATAACTTTAGAATTGTGTTGATCAGATAGTTGGTGTGCATGAACAGCTGATTGTGACACCACTCTTAAGTGTTTGAGCTCAAATAGTTTCAAAGAATGAAAATCCTCACAATGAGTCATTTTGCTTGTATACTTTGGTAGCTCTAACTACACTAAAGGAACTTGCAAAAACCTCTTTTAGATTCTGCTTGAGTTTTGTTGGGTCACTTTGATCAGCACCCCAACCCCCCCCACCAGATCTGTTTTTGTACACTGACGTGGTGAAAGTGTCGTTAGAGGCCTCTTCCAGTCTTCGTCATCCTTTCAAGCAGCTCAGATCAAACCTGCTGTCTGATAGCTGTCGTTGACACGGTGCCGCATGTTGTAGCAACCAGCAGTGAATCTTGTAAGTGGAGGGCTCTGTGGGGGCTTCCTGTGGTGAATAGAAAGGGTCTGCCCTTTTCCCAGGCATTAATGCTGTTGAAGTGTGATGCAATTTGAGGTTGTACAACCAGCTTTCCAATGAATCTGCAGCAGTTTGAGCAGTATTTCGTCTTTTTAGTTTTGGTGTCCTAAAAGGTATTTCATGTCATACCTTCATTTATTATATTTTAGAATATTTATTCCTGGTATCCCGGTATCTTCCAAATAAATGGAATGTTTTAATTCATCATAAAATTTGAATTCAAGTGTGTATATAAGCAAAAGACATGCCCCCAGAGGCTGTCTGTTTCAAAATTTATCTTGAAGATATTTTCTTTGGTCGTAGCTTATAAAGATAGCTGGGCAGTGTATAATTCATTCATTCATTTTCCAATCCGCTTTATCCCTTTCGGGGTCACGGGGTTGCCGGAGCCTAACCCGGCTACTCATGGGCGAAGGCAGGGTACATCCGTGGACTGGTCGCCAGTCTGTCGCAGGGGCCACAAGCACACACCCATGCACACTCACATCCACACCTAGGGACAATTTAGAGTAACCAATTAACCTATGAAGCATGTTTTTGGACATTGGGAGGACGCCGGAGTACCCGGAGAAAACCCACGCATGCACGGGGAGAACATGCAAACTCCACAGAGAAAGGTCCCCCAGGACTTGAATCAGGAACCTTCTTGCTGTGAGGCAGGAGCGCCAACCACTGCGCCACCGTGCAGCCCGCAATGTATAATATTTAAGGAAATAAATGGTAATCTTTGTAGCTGGGAGTTGAGACAGTGTGTGATTTGTATGTGTTTAGTGTTGTGCTTTAATCCCTCACACATATGCAGGACTAAAAGGATTCTTGAATGACTGATTTCTAGAAGGCTCTTGGGTCATTTGTACCTGTCCATTTTTAGAGAAGTCCAACAAATCAGAGTGTCTCCCCACAACAGCATGCTTGGCCATAACTCAGAAACAGAGTCTAGAGGGATTCAGAGGTTTTCCCTGGTGGTCTGAATCCTGACAGTGATGAAGTGTCCCATGTTAGATGCCAGCAGGAGTGTGGGGTCAGGCTCTGAGTGAGGGTGTGGGATGGGATGTGTATAAAAGGCAGAGAAAAAAATGTCTGTTTTTGTATGTGTGCTTCCATATCCTTTTTTCTTTGCAAAGTCTTTCTCACACAAGATTAATGGCTGGTGTTGAAATGTTCAAGTGGATGCTGTGCCTTCTACAAATAGAGTCCATATATCAAATATTGTTGCCAGGGCACTCTATTGACTGGTGCTGTTAAATGGTTAGGTTTAAAAAGCAACTTGGTAAATGATCAAAGTGTTTCTGGGCTGTCCTGTCAGGGTTTGGTAGGTTTTAACATGGGTGGAAACCAACCTCTTACATGAGACCCATCACTGCACGATGCAAAGACTTTCACCTAAATCATCTGGCAGGTTATTTACAATTGGTGTGATGTAAGATATCTTGTTCAAGACTGTCATGCTTGGGAGTTGAACCTTTGACTAATGGATCTGCAGATGGCTGTTTAATCCACTGATGCACAGCCAAACGCTTATGTCGATTTTGGATTGGACAGAGTAACTTGTGTGTTCGGGCTTCCCACTGTTGACCCTGAAGATCTATTGCTCGGCTTGTTTTTCAGCTGCCTCAACCCTACTTTCTGCAAAGATCAGACGTGTTCGGTCAGTCAAATCTTGAATCTGACCTGATCCAGTTAGTGAGCTTTCAAGTAGGTTAGAGATGTCTGGAAAAGTTGAGGACTGGGGTTTAGCAGTCCTGCCACTTGAGTACGGTTTCAAACTTCAGTGGAACAGTAACAAGTGGAAGAAGCAAAATTGTAAAACCTGGTTATGGTAAATTATTATCAGAAGGGCCTTAAATTGCTTTGCATGAATGACTCCTGATCTAATTTGGAAATAGATGCGACTTGGTCATTTTTGTCACCAATGAGTTACAATTTTGTTTGGCAGATGGACAGCCCTTAACCATTAAGTTTTATTTCTCACATATTTTGCTTGGTCGAATTATTCAATACAAATTTTGGAAACATTTACTGATACTCTCTTGATCCTACTTTAAAAACAAGTTTTCCAAAACAAATAATCCTAACTCCAGCCACATGACAGGAAAATCCTGTCTCTATTTGTCTGTTGCTTGTAAAATGTCCATAGATTAGATTAGTAGTTTTTTTTGTAACTTAGATCTGTGTCAGACATTCACAACATGGTTATTGGTCACTATACCATTCGTCTTTCGGTTGCTCCCTTCATTTTTTTCTTGTGTGGCTTTACCTCTGTGTGTCAGATCATTTTTTGTCAGAGGAAGGCTAATTTTGATGAAGCATTACCAAAGAGATTAGAGTTTTAAAATTGTACTAAAAATCTCTATTGGTTGTTTATTGTAGATTTTTTTATGTTGCAGTTTTATGAACACCTCTTCCTCTTTCTTTTGCCACCTGTCAGTTTTGTGTACTGGGAGAAAGGGGATCTATGATTATTTCCGTTTTATTTTTGTTCTTGGTATGATTACGATTTTGCATTCACAATGTTTTATTTTATTTTTTTTAGGGCTGCGTGGTGGCGCAGTGGTTAGCGCTCCTGCCTCACAGCAAGAAGGTTCCCGGTTCAAGTCCTGGCTGGGGGACCTTTCTGTGTGGAGTTTGCATGTTCTCCCCATGCATGCGTGGGTTTTCTCCGGGGACTCCGGCTTCCTCCCACCGTCCAAAAACATGCTTCATAGGTTAATTGGTTACTCTAAATTGTCCCTAGGTGTGAATGTGAGTGTGCATGGGTGTGTGATTGTGGCCCCTGCGACAGACTGGCGACCAGTCCAGGGGTGTACCCTGCCTTCGCCCATGAGTAGCCGGGTTAGGCTCCGGCAACCCCGTGACCCCGAAAGGGATAAAGCGGTTTGGAAATGAATGAATGTTTTATTTTTATGCTGGTGGTTAAATGTTTTTTAATTTAGTCACAGAAGTAATGTTTTCTCAGAAACAGACAAACCCAGTAAAAATGCATCAAATTCTAGTTGAGTAATCATCCTAATCATGCTAAGCTGTTGGCAAACAATTTGAATGCAATTTAAACAACAATTTCATGTTGTTTCATCAATTACATGGCAGCAGAAGACAGTAAAACATGTCAGAACTCACTTGTGACCTCGTTAGAGAGCAGGTAAAGGGATTTGTTTCCATTTGTATGGACTAGTGCTGCAGAGGTCGTGCGTCATGCAGAGTGAAAGAATGGGGCCAAACTCAACGACTCCAACTGACAAAGAGTCATTCAACAACCTCTGTTTTTTTGTCTTGTGTTCTGTAGACACGCTCAGAGAGTCAAACTGCAAGTCTACGTGACACGAGACAACAGTACTAATGACTCTCAGAGTCACTTGGGTGTTAAAAACAGTATTGCACTGCTAAAACTAGAATCAAATTATCTCTCTATCAACCATCAAACCCGACAGTGGTAGTGTGACAGTGTGGGAAGAACCTGGACTCATACAGTGTTGGGTAAGTTACTTCTAAAAAGTAATTGATTATTTTAGTTAGTAATTGGATCAAAATTGTAATTAAGTTACTTTACGCATTACCTATTTGTAAAAGTAATTAACTACGCCTTATTTTACTTTTTCCACTCATACAAATTCTCAAGGGAAAAACAGCTTAACATAAACAAGATCCTCTTGTCTGTCATTGAACAGGGCTCCTTTGAAAAAGAGATTTTTTAATCTCAATAAAACGTCTGTGGTTAAATAAAGCTAAATAAATAAAATAAAAAACTATATTTTTAAAGCAATGACTAGTGCAAGGTATGAGCATAGTTCAAGACACAACCTGGTTTTATTAGAATTCAGACAACAGTGTGAAAAATGACACGTATGCAATTGTTGCTCCGTTTTTTTGTTTTTGTTTTATTAATCTCCGTTTGGTTTCATTTAACCATTTCATTACAGTAATGTGTTACTTCGTAGTCTGTTACCCCCAACACTGGACATATAATATAACCAATAAAATCCAGTGCATACCAAAAAAATCGTAAGTCGAACATCAGTTCTTAAAATCTTGGGTTTTACAAAAATAATTAAAATGCCATCATGTCTCTGCATGAATGGATTAAAAATGAACAAAGGTTTTGGTATTGTCTCTTTAAGTCTAACTAATCTTTTTTTATTATCCTTAATTGCAGTTCATGCCAGAAAATCCTCCAATGTGGCTGATTTCAAACAATTCATCTAAATGGAATGGAAGAACATTGTGGCATGTGATAAAACTTATTGTCAATTACCACAAACACTTGATTGCAGTGGTTGCAACAAAGAGTGACACAACCAGTTATTAGGTTTAAAGAGGAATGTCTTTTCATATGGAATAAAGCAGCTTAGACAGGCTTTTCCCATAGTAAATTAAAGCAGCATTTAAAAGCTGCAATTATGCCTTTAATTTGGTGATTTTCTGCAAGAATAAAACTTGTTTAATGATCTAAATTATAAATAAAGACATCTCTATTAGAGAAATGATGAAGGTCCTTCTACATTTCAGCAGCCCTGTTATTTCTGTTGGAATGACTCTTAGTGGTAGTGGTGTGGAAGTAGTCTTTGGAAGCTAAAGAAAGAAAAACTCAATGTTCTGCCCTGTCATTGACGCTTGGCTCCTTTTTTTATTCTTATCCAGGTTCCAAAGTCAACATCTCTCCTTTACCCAATTCACATCCCGTTTACAGACACATAATTGACATAAGCAGACTGTAATTACTCGGACTATGATTCCATTGAGTGTGGTGGATGCTTGAAGGTTTAGTCCTGGGACACCCCCCCCCCTTCACCGAGCGCTGTGCTCATGTGGTCTCTGTTGAGCTGCAGTGTAGACGTGTTCTAGAGCTTGAGGCTTCTCACTGCTCGGCCCCAGTCTTTAACAGCATGTAAGCACAAACTCATTTGTCTTGTAAGATCACGGTTGGAAGCCTTGAAACAGACCTCCTTCCTTCTCAACTACTCGTGTTTCTAAGAGAACAACCCTGTTAAATGAAGTCAAAAGAAAAGTAAAAAATAAAACACACACACACACATATATTTAATTTTTTTTTTTTTTGCAAAGAAAGCTTTTTATCGAAGAGTCAGTGGCATCCTAGAGGAAGTGGTGTTTAGCAGAGAGTTCATCCCTTTAATCTTGCCAAGTCTTAAACCTGTTAGAGTAAAAACATAACCAAAGGTCTTTTCTATTGGTATTAAAGCTTGACAATGTCAGGTCTTTGAGGTGGGCGCCTGCAAGACTAAGCATCCCACCTGTCTTTTAATTATGAATGGTAGAGAGTGGGACCAAAGTGGAGATGTATGCAGTACCCAAAAGTCTTGGACCACCCACCCCTCAATCCTTTAAAGAAGTCTGATCATCCTGTAATTTTTATACATTGACTGTGAGGATTCTCTTAAGAACTTTTAGCTTTTAGGAAGTGTTTTCAAACTTTGTTTCTTTCTGCTTTCAGGAAAATTTCATTTTTGGATTTTAATCTACTTGAAACACCAGCCAACACCACACCCCCATGGTGAAAGCTGGCAAGATAAACATAAAGTGAAATGATGCCATACAGTCACCGCCAGAAGAGATGTTTGACCAAGATGGGATGTTTAAAGATCATAATACTGAAAAAGAAATGCAAAAAATCCTTGACATTTTCAAACTCGGTTTGTTTAAAGTGAACTATTTTGTTTTCCCCGATCTTAGCTGCCGTCTCCTCAGTAACCGTCTTGCAGCATGCCTCCCCCGTACCAAAATAGCAGTAAAAAGTGTTGTATCTGACCTTGAGACAGATATTCAAAATTGATCAATGAAATATAAAGTTTGAGTAAGTGAACTGTATTGACAAGCATTGCAAAGCTCAGGACTTCCATTATTCTTTCTCTCGTTGCTTTGCCTCGTAATTCCTGACCAATGACTGAAGAGATCTTTAGTCATGTGATTTTGTTTGCAAACATTGATTTGAAGCAGAAATGTTCGGTTGAAAGCAATCTGAATACAGACCAATTACAAAGTTCAGGACTGGATCCGGACCAAATTAAGCAGACTCAGCCCGGAGCAACAAACTTTTCCAGTCTGCATACATCGTTAGATACTCAAAGGTGAATTTGTTTATGTGTTCGGATGATTGTTCTGCTGCAGAAACAAAGTTTTCTTTAGCTTAGGGTCCTGTAATGTGCAGTTTTCTACTACTTCATCTTTAAAAACTCATCAAATGGTGAAACGTTAAATTGTCAAATAGACATTAGAGATTATTGGAGTTTGAAAGTCATGATTAAAATGCACCCAACATGTTACCTGCTTAGAAATATTTCAATAAATATGCTCCAGCATCTTTTGATCAGCTCATAGTTTACACGCTTGCTTGCTTGCTTGTTTACTTTCTGTGCACATTTCTGAGCAGACCCATAGAGTCGGTGCAGATGAAACAGCCTGACATGACATCAAGCATCACGGTTTCGTAAAGGTTGCTGACAAAAGATGTTTGATCCATTTAAAGCTCACACAAAGACCAAAATGAACATTCCTGCAGATTGAATTTATTTCCTGTCATTACCCTCACAGACATCTGTTAACTGGTGGGAAAGAAGGCGAAGAGCTTGCTGCAGTTTCAGAGATGTTAGAGATTAGAGTGAAAGAAGGAACTTCTGAAAGCTTCATAGTTATGTTACTGGAAGGTGGTGGTTGGCAGATACTGTACGTCAGTAATTACACCTTTGCTTGATGGGAATCCAGCTCCTCTGATGAAAGAGAATAAAAAAATACATTAGAGTCTCATTTTGAGGTTAAAATGATTCCATCAGTCATTCATGATAATCTCTTAATAAAAGGTTAGCTGACTGAAGGAAAAAAAGAGATGAAATTATCTTTTAACTTTGCTTATTGACTACATAAAGACAAGAGGAGCTGTCAAAACTTGCTGACTTTCTCAAGCCTGCTTTGGAATTTCAGTTCATACTGCTGACAGAACAGGAAACGTTCTCTAGTCTCTGGACCACGTGGATCTCAGATGTCAAAATAAAATGACTTCATGTAAAACTTTTATGGCAGGAGATTGATGGAAGGAGCGGATGATTCTTGGATCCCTGAAAGATGTGCTTGCAGCTGGTGGAGTTGGATGCGTGGATGAGTGAATTAATGGATGGATGAGTCTTATGATGGCAGTCTGCCATATATCCAGGCCCTGTTTTGACAACAAAAGCCCCACCATGGCTTCTCTTTTGTTCTGACTCTGTTTATTTTGTCACCTGCTTGTCTACGGGGGAATGGGGTCATTTCCACTGTAGCAGGGGGCAGTCTCACTCACATACAGATACGTGCACTCTTCAATGTATGTGCATGTGTAGGAGATGATGCACACATACAGAGAAGCAGGTCAGAGGTCACTGGGTCAGTGTGTAAATGTTTTATCAAGCTTGGTGCCTCTTGATTGCACAGCTATTTTGTGAGCTTTTGATGAGCTGTGAAGTGAATGAGGGAGAACTTTGGTGGTCAGATGGAATTTTTCAGCTTCAGCAGCTCAGGCTCCTCGGTGTAGACGCAGTTCAGGGCACCCGACCTAAGCGGCCAGTTGAAACAACAATGTAGTCGCCCAAGTGAATTGTTTTGATGCAGAGAAGGAAGGTTTGGTCACTTTGGGTCAATGCAAATATAAAAATTCTGACTGAATTATGTCAAATCGGCATTTCATGTTAAATTATTGTTTTCCTTTTTGTCACCGAATTCAATCCTTCCTAAAAGATAAAAACAATTCAGCAAACTTCATCAGCCTGATATAAACCTTAAAGGAACCTTTTTTTCCCATCTGCTGTTTAAAGACCAACTCTGATAAAAAAAAAAAAAAAGTCTTTTTAACATGTTCTTGCATTTTTCTGATCAACTGGTAGCTCTAGTATTGCTCAGTTTGAGGTGTTGTAAGCTAGCAGGAGAGAGCATAAACAGATGGATGACAGGGAGTGGGGACGGGCTTCCTTTGTGCGAAGTAAAATTCTAATGAACTGCTGCCACTCTGCAGAAACTATGTCCTAGAAAACAACACAGATTTTTTTGATTTTGGCCAAAAACAGCATCATTATAATTAAAAGACCACTGGGAACACTTTGAAAATAAATTTAAAAATTATCGGAGTGGGACTGCGTTTTTTTGAAGGAGCCGTTTTAATTATAAATCGTTTTCTTTGTTTTGTCACTTCAGCAAAGCTGTTGATTACAGAATGAAAACATTTAAGACAGTTTCCAAAATGTTTGTTGGCATTCCCAGCTTCTATGCATACCTTGTGTAGACTTGTATGTGTGATTAGAAAATAAAAACATGTTCTCTCTCACAGGTGTCTTAAATCCTTCTCAAAATGTGTAAACCAGCAACCAGTTGGAGACAAAAAATTGTGAGAAAATATGAAAAAAATATACGTTTTTTCATTTGGAACAGCATTAAACAAGTTATAACTCAGTTGTTGCACAAATTCACAAATGTTCAAGAAATTTAAGGTTTGAAAGTTTTTGCTTGACATGTTTGGTTTTCATGTAAATAGGTAAACAAGTTTTGCTATTTTATTTAATCCCAACTTTTTCATGAATTTTTGGAGCATCTGACCCAAATCACGCACTTGTCAGGCTCTTATTACATTACAAGCTATTTAGCTATGCTTTTATTGTTTTTACATATTGATTTAATGCTGGACATTACATTCATTATATTCTGATTTAATGGACCAAATTTTTCAATCTCCTTCCATTCAGATTTTGGTTTGGATAATGTTGTCTTGCCAAGAGATGCTTCAAGTGGGATTTGAACCTCTTATCTACCACTTGACTGGTCAATCCATAGATCCAAAACCATTTACGGTTTTACTACTTCAGTTTTGCAAGTCGTCAAATTTAAATATTTTTTCTTTTCTGACTTTGAAACTAATTTGAGAAATGTTTAAGCTGTTTTTAAACAACTCTGTGACCATTTTATTTGAGCAGAAAATGTTGATTACCAAAATCAAGGCTTTAAGATTCCAGGGAAAACGCCTGCAAACCTCACAAATGTTTTATTAAATTAAAGTGAGCAGGAAGATAAAAATAATTAAAGTTTGAGAGCTCAAGGCGCATGATGAAAATCTTTTAGAAACATGACAATAGTTGCCTGTTCCCTTCTGATTGTCTGCACATTGAATGTACAAAATGATGATGTGAAAGATTCTATCCATGCGGCGTGTTTTCAAACCACCTCTACTAAAGTGTCCGACAGCAGACAGCTGTCTACTCAAAGCTGACAGGTTTTGATGAAGGACAGTCAAACTGAAACAGCTGTTTCCAAAAACCCAGACTCATTCTGTCAGATTTCCCCCATCCAGATTTATCACACCTATCCTAATCCTCAGACTCCATCCTGATGTGAGGCAGATGGTTTCAGTTTAGGGGAGCACCTAAAATCCTGCATTACATCAGGGGAAAGTTCCAATAGCACTTTTCCAAAGCTCATGTCTTGTTTTTTTATTTTTGATGGTGAAAAGCATTTGTGTCAGCTCCAAATGGGCATTTGGGTTGACGTTCTTATTTCTGTTGCATGGTCACTTTCCCTCGTCGTTCACCTTTACCTGCAAATTTCAACTGTGATGATAATCACCCATCATGGTGGCCTTTTTGGCATTGTTTCCATATCAATACATTAGATCTAGCCCAGGAGTACTCACGGGGTCTAATTTGGCAATTTTTTACAGTTTTTTTTAAATGTATTTTTTACTTTTTGGCAGCCATTACTTGTTGCTACCCAAAATGAAAAAGCAAAAAAAAAAGAAAAAATAAATCAAATTAACTTTAAAAGCCCAGAAGAAAACTGTTCTTGGGTTCTCCAGGGCTAGACTAATTTAACTACGTTATGATTGAGCTTTGGTATAAGAGATCTGACTAATTTGTTTGATTGATTTAATTTCACCTCATAACTAAATACAGTGTTTTATCCATATTTAGTTGTAATTTGTGTGTTTGTGTCTGTTTCCAGTCAGGTTTGATTCGTGTTTCTCAGGAGGACTATTTGCTCGCCCCACTACCCCAACATTTAGCTGAGCATCACAACTATAGCGCCCCCGATGGTCATCACCCACATGTGGTCTACAAGCGTTCAGCAGAGCACATTGTTCACAGGAAGACCAGAAGCTCGTCTGGAACCACTCTCCCCAGATGGGACTACTCGTACCTTCACCAGCTTCAGCAGCAGCAGAGTTATGGATCCCAACCCGGAAAACTGCAGAGGCAACACTTCTGCGGGCGCCGCAAGCAATGTATGTAAGGGAACCTTATATATTCCTCATGATTTTATTCATCTGATGTTTAGTGTAAATATGTGACTCTAAATAAAGGTGAACATGTGCTGAGACAGGGAGGGACCAACTGGAAGTAGCTTAGGCAACATACAGTCTATCTTTCTTTTTAGTGCCAAGGTGTCCAACTCCAGGCCTAAAGGGTTGTTGTTTTCCAGATAACATTTTCCTACTTACAGATAATTACCTGAATCAGGTGTTTAACCAATAAAGCCTTAGTTACAACTACCCTTCTGTGTGGAAACGGGCTGTCTGTGGTGAAAAATAGTCAAACCTGTACAGGGAACGCAGCCCGTTCAGTGAGCCCAGAGAGCTAAATCGTTCCTCCACACTGTTGCCGCGAGCAACAGGTTGTAGCAAACACCTATACAGCACCCAAGGGTAAGGTAAAGGCAACATAAGTGAGACGCAGGCACATCATATGGATTTCATGGACCCGACAGCCCAAAAACCTGCAGCAGCCGCGCAGGTCAACCCACAAACGAGTGACACGCATGTGACACACCCCGAATTTACACTGGTCCGTCTGCGGTGCATCTCTGTTTTGTTGTGTGAGTCACGACAGTCACTTAGTTTACATTATCTCCATTGCGTCTGTGGTTCGTCCCCCGTCCCCACTGGCCCCCAGGAGTACCGTAGTTTGTCCTGCCACCCCTGTGTCGAGTACTGCAGCTCTTTTCACTCATCCAAAACTTAAGGAATAAGCAATGTTTTGTGTCATAAAAGATGTTTTTGTACTTACAAAATTAAACTTTTGACGGCAAAAATGGACGATGGTGTTATCACGTGGAAACGTCACCTTAAATATAACATTTTATAACTTTTTTAAAACCCTGTTATCAATGGACTGGAAATAGAACTCCCGTGTAAAGTTTACGTTGCGTTGTGGATGGACAGACGTGAGTAGCAGACATGACTGAGGCGATGCAAACAGTCCTATAGATTAATAAACATTCTTTTTTTTGTGTCAACGCAACAGAGACACACCGCAGACGGACCAGTGGAAATCAGCTTTAAGGCATAAGAAGCTGCAATGATAGCTGTTTGAAAAGAAGCAGGACAGTAGTCCTCAAGTCTGGATTTGAACATCCCTGGTTAAGAGAAACTTGAGCTCTCCACTGTCCACTATTGCTTGCTTTGCACTCAAATAAAACACGGGGTTGCAAGTTAACAGCTGCTTACCAGAAACTTACAGCACAACAGACTTAAACACCAGAAAACATTGACAAAATCTAAACACAAGGCTAAGCTTGTTTTCACTTGATGTTTGCATGAATGGAGAGATAATCTAATTTTATGTTGGTTCAAAAGTTCTAGAAATTGTAATTTTATGTTTTTCTTTTTTTAATTTGCTTCTTCCTGATGTTATTTACACTTATTCTTTTAGTTCTACTGTAATGCAAAAAATGTTTCTTTGACCCTCAAAGTTTCCCTTCTTTCTCTGCATTACTGTTTCCTTTTTTTTGCACTTCCTAGATGCTCCCAAACCTCCTGCAGAGGATCTTTATATCATGCCTGATGAGTATGCCACGTCTGAGGCAGGAGAGCCAGCAAGGGCCAAAAGATCGCCCATCAACTCGAACAGGGTAGGAGGTCTGAATGTGGAGACCTTGGTGGTGGCAGACAGGAAGATGCTGGAGAAGCATGGCAGGGAGAACGTGACCACCTACGTCCTGACTGTCATGAACATGGTGAGAGCCAGGGCAGCATGAGTGGGGCAGCTGGGGGTAGAAAGGCTTTTGTCTTCTTCATCTGTAGATGTTACAAAGACTTCAAAAATCATCGACTTTCTGTATCAGAAAACAACATTTTTTTTAGATTTAAATCCAATACATTAAAATCCATATCTGTAGGTTAAAGCTAGTAACAGAAAAAGTGGTAAAATTGAAAGTCTGAGAGGAATAATTTATGACAAACCTCTTTTAACCACTGCTGCATTACAACAGAACGGGGAGGTTCCTAAATGCAGAAATAAAAATTATGGTTTTTGTATTTCCTGTAATGAAAAAAGTAACCAGTTCTGAACCATTGTTGCAGGTTTCAAGTCTTTTCAAAGATGGCACCATCGGGACGGACATCAACATTGTCGTTGTTAGCTTGTTGCTGCTTGAACAAGACCCAGTGAGTGTTTTTATTTGTTAATGTTGTTTCCCATTAAAGACAAAAAAGTGTGATTGAACGCTGTCCTAAATTAATTTCTGCTACCAGTATTACATTACAAAAATAACATTTTGGGATTCCCCATTCAAAACTCTAGTGTGGCATCCCTCCGAATTCACAGAAGTGCTAATTGTTTGAAAATTGGTCATGGAAGGGAAATTAATAATTGTAATTAAATGCTGGAATTATATGACACCAAGTCTTTCATTTATCAGAATCGAGCTGTGAAAGAAAAAGCCTGGAGCAAGATTCACCACAATTGCACCGCTTCTAATTTTTGCACTGAGCCTTTTCAAATTGGAGATACGTGTGCTAGTATTGGGGAGCGACTGTCCAGTGTGAACACCAAGGGCTGAACACAAGTTTTTCAATGCATGTCACATGCCTGGTCTAAATGATGCAATTCACGCGGCAAATTCCCCTCAACCATCTCTCTCTCTTTTGCCATGCGGCGAATTCTCTGCTCGCCACCTGCGCAACAATGTGTTTTTAAGCTTGACACCCGGCTGCGTGTGGGAGGAGCTACTAGCTAAAGTTTTTAACCTGATCGCGACATGGAGCGCTGTCTGTGTTTATCTCGTTTACAATACATGGAAGACATGGATGATGTTAAGAGATCTGATTTAATTATTTTGAGAAGCTTTACAAAAACATTGGTAACTAATCATTTTGGTTGGGTTCATGAGATCATTCAGAGACTCTTCTCGTCCAGTGAACTTCACCCACGCTGCGTCTAAACGACAGTCTCTTCTGCTGTGTTTCCATCTATCTCTGACTGAGTCGCTGAAGCCGTCACATGCCCAAAATTGAGTCCCTGATTGGTCAATGTGCTGCGGCGACCTCACCAAAGTTTGAATATTTGAACTTTGGTCGCACCGCCCAAATTGCCCTGCTGCCAGACCGCTGCCCCCGTCACTCAAATCACGCTGCAGGACCTCAGTACCATTGACTTAAAATTGAAACTGGCCACCTCCGCCGCGTAAATCACATACGGTGGGAACGCAGCTTAAGAGGAGGCACACCTTCCAAAAAATTCCTCTTTAATTATCAGAATATTGACCAAAAGTTTTAGGAGTAATCTACATGTTTTAATCAAAAATGAAATGATGGCTTGTTCTTTTTGACCAGAAAAAATAAATAAAGCATTATTTATCTGTTCCTGACTTTCTGTAAAACGGGAAAACATTTAGTTTTCTGTGCAAAGTTAATTTACATTTGATGATCAAATGCAACAAATCTTTTTTTTTTTTAATGTGGGAAAATATTTTTTGCAGTTAAATCTCAGCAGTTTTTAATCTTACTTTCTATTTCTTTCCTTAAGCTGGGCTTGACTGTAAATCATCACGCTGACCAGTCTCTGAACAGCTTCTGTCAGTGGCAGTCAGGCCTGGTGGGGAAAGGAGGCAAACGGCATGACCACGCTATTCTCCTGACTGGACTGGACATTTGTTCCTGGAAGAATGAACCCTGCGACACGCTCGGTAAGGCTGCTTTCATCCCAGCTTTACACAAAAATCGCACAGACAGACATGAAATCTCTCTGCTAAACTGGCTCAGACTTGAGAAGCTGCACCTGGAAGATTGTGTGAAATTCCCCTTCTTGTGTGCACGTAAACTTGAAAAATGTGCACATCTAACAGACTAATGCTTCCTGCCAAATCTGCCATAACAGATTATTTTCAAAAAAAAAACACACGAAAAAACCAAGATTTTCTTTTCTCAAAACTTAAAACTTCCAGCTCTTTATGATTATTTTGTTTCATCTGTGCAGGCTTTGCCCCCATCAGTGGGATGTGCAGCAAATACAGGAGCTGCACCATCAATGAGGATACCGGACTCGGCTTGGCTTTCACCATCGCCCACGAGTCTGGACACAAGTGGGTTTTTAGAAAAAAGCATGAACACAAAATTATACATCCAAGAAAGTAAGATTGGATATTTGCTACTGTAAATATATTCATAGAAAAACTTAAACATTTTTAGAAACAAAAACAGGAGAAATTTGTCTTTTTTCCTTTACTCTTTCTAAACATGACTGAAAAAAAGCCAAAGACAGAAGTGGAATGTATTTATGCTAGACCTGTTTCCATGGGGATTGGAGGAAGCACGCTTAACTCAAGATTCTTTATTGATGTTGTAAAAAGTTCAGGTGACCTGAAAGAAGCAATGCAGTAAGAAAAAAAAGAGACTATAATAAACTAATCTACAAAATGACAAATTAATAAAAGAAAAAAAAAAAAAAAAAAAACTAAAGTTCTCATTGATCTAGTTATCTTAGAGTATTTGTCTCCTCAGGGTTTGTTGTATCACAACACAATAAATTGTGACACATAAATTTGTCTAATTTTTTGTTTGTTTGTATAAAGATTTTCTAGTATAACCCAGTTACCATCAGAACTGGCAAGTGTGTGGTCTCTACAGTGATTTATTTACTGAACCACCTTTATAATTAAAACAAATATGAAATATATATATATATATATATAAACATGAAAATAAATAACAGTGACAGCTGTAAAGGTATTCAAAACTGTAAAAAAAGATGAAAAAAGAAGGATAATCCTGGCTGAGGCGAAGCAGAACAATGTTCAAGCAGGCGTTCAAGCATTTACGTTTTTGGCGAGTTCCAACATAATCAAGAAGAAATATGAGTTGGTGCTTTAAAAAAATGTATGTGGAGGATAGACCAGTCTAGATTTCATGAAGCTGTTTGTGTTGTTTGTTAAACAAAGACAGGAATTGGAGTTTGTGTTGTTGGTGGCAAATTCAATATTTTTTAAAGAAAAAAAATCACACTGTCAAAAGACAAGCAAGAAAGAAATTTTTTTCAAAATGTTGGGATCAAATTCACTCCTGCAGTTTTTAACAGTGTTATAAAGTCCATAAAAGTTTCAGCTAAATTGTAGATGAAACTTCTGTATTTTTTATTTTTGAAAGTATGCTTCCTTGTGTTTCTACAGTTTTGGGATGATCCATGATGGAGAAGGAAACCCCTGCCGTAAAACCGAAGGAAACATCATGTCACCCACCTTGGCCGGTAACAATGGGGTGTTTTCCTGGTCGACCTGCAGCAGGCAGTACCTCAGCCGCTTTCTTGGGTAAGCCCCAATCACTCCATGTTAGATTATCCATGTGGAGGGTGTTCTCCATCCTCCTGACACCTCCTGCGCTTTGTTCCCCAGAACAGCCCAGGCGTCATGTCTCAGCGATGAGCCCAAGCAGATCGGTCAGTACAAATATCCCGAGCAGCTTCCAGGGCAGCTGTATGACGCAGACACGCAGTGCAAGTGGCAGTTTGGATCCAAGACCAAATTGTGCAGTCTGGATTTTGTCAAGGTAGTGTTTACTCTTTCACACTTTAGTTTTGTGGCTGTCGCTGATAAAAAACAAAAAACAACAAAAACAAACAACTTATACTCAATGGCAGATGAGTTCAATTTAGGCTACGGTCACATAGTCCAAAATGCCACTGACCACTGATGAAATTGGGTTACATCTGAGTGGCTTTACTCGCCAGCTGCCTGGCATACATATAAAGTGACCTCCTTATTACAGCCATCTACATACATGACCATTTTCCCAAAAATCAGGTGGTGGCTTGAAATCTGAAGATTCTGCCAATGCCTCCCCATTGTGCCATCATGATAGTTGTGTTTGTGACTATGGAGACTATGAATAATCTACATGATAATGGAAAATGTTGTCCAGCTGCGATTTCGAGGACTTTTGATCATTTGTATACATTTATTTTAATATAATTTTTCAAAGATGAGATGTTTCTGGTTCAAGTCAGTGGGTCAGAATGACCGCCTCCACGAGGGTTATAGGTACACAGCAACTACAGTACTTTTTGCATGTTTTTTAGCTGGGAAAGCTATGTGTATTTTTGGCAGAAACTTTTCAAATGAAACTCAAAAATCCTCACAGGAACTTTGGCAACAGGCGGTAAATAGGTTAACCGTGTGCCGCAGGAACCCAAAGTGTAGTCCTGGTTTTATGTTGGCCAACAATCGAGCATTTACAATTGTTCTCTAGAAGCTTTCAGAAATGAGATGCAGCAACCCCCTCCAACCCAAGTGAATAGTCTGCTTTTGAGCGCTAATGATGTCGTACTAACCCGTCACTTTATTAACCAGCTTGGCCTCTGCACACCTCAAACTCAGGCTTCTGATCCTTCATTAAAATGCATTCAAGTCATGTAAAGTAGTGTCCCCCCCCTTACGAGAATCATTGTAGTCTGGAGGTAGGCCTTCATGTGAGGTGCATTCACACAGGTTCATTCACATGGAAATGCTGCTGGGAAAGTCGTACACGGAGCTGAGCTCTTTCACCTCTTCTTCAGATCCGTCCCATGTTTTCTTAAAAGAAGATTCAACATGAAATCTGCATTGCTTTGACCTGTGTACAAGAGTCTGTGTGTGTGTGTGTGTGTGTGTGTGTGTGTGGGGGGGGGGGGGGGTTAAATTAATTTCCATGCAGATCAAGCATGGATTTGAGCCAGCCTTTCTCACGGTTTTTTCACGTTTCCGTCTTGTGCGATGTCGGTTGGACTTCTGCTATTTTTCACCTCTGAGAAGCAGATCTGCAGGAAGAAAGAGTTGGAGTTGGAGTTACTGTATTCTGTTGGGTCATAGGACACCAGATGGGCACCACAGCCAATAAACGGTTTCATTTGAATGTATATTAAAGAGTTTTTTCAAATTCCCACTGCGGTAATGCTTTTGCTCATTATTCATGTTTGTTATTTAACTAAAGTGGAAAAAAATGACTGAAAAGTAAAAAGGCTGCTTTGTTTCAGAGAAAACAAGAGTTTACCTCAAAGGAGAATTTATCCAAAAATCAAATTTCTGCCTAACAACTACCTGATTCACAACGATTTGAATAAAGAAAAACTCAGAAATGTAATTTAAGCTTAGTTTTCTTAATATATGTCCTCCATCATGAGAAAAAAAAAGCCACAAGAACACGTTAAAACACCCCAACACCATTTCCATCATAGCCTGTTTCATCTGTAGAGTTGGGACATTAGAAAGATGAAGCTTCTTAAGAGACTGTGCCGGGAGCTGCGGACTCCTTTTTTGATGGAGCTGTCTGTCTTTGTTTTATTTGACAGGACATCTGCAAGTCGCTGTGGTGTCATCGCGCAGGACACCGCTGTGAGACCAAATTCATGCCTGCTGCAGAGGGAACCACCTGTGGTCCAGACATGGTGAGGAAGGATGCATTAGTTCCTTTAAGGCTCTATTTTGCAACATGCATCTCTTTCTGGTTATATTCTTTGCACAGTTTCTTATTTTTGAGTCAAATTAAACTTTTAAAGTGTATAATAATTTGCACACAATAAAATAATAATTTAATAAAATGAATGTATGTGAAGCTACTAATCTGCTTTCTGGGACATTTTCACCAAACAAGATGTGTCGCTTTGAAAATACATGCATCGATTTCTATATTTTCTATTCAAGCCTGTTCCATAAACTGGATTCATTGATTATAACCCACTTTTCCAAAGTCATCGTTTTGATTCTGGGTTTTCAAAAACCCTTTTCAATCATAAGTACTGCATCTTTTTGCAAATCTGTTTTGAAGGTTGGTTGGTAAGACTTGCTGTTGTGCCGTATACATAATCAAAATAACACATTCTACCAAATTGATTACATTTAAAACTGTATAAATAGTGTTTGTTGGATCCCTGCATCCATTACCATTTATAATCCTTGCTGCTCTTATCTGCAAGAGAAAACTGGATTGATGTAGGTTTTACAAGCATTTCTAAAAAGCAATAGGTTTGAAATGATCATTTTGGTCTAAAAATGATTTTGCCATGTGTAAAGCTGCTTAGTTTTGACTATTTTACTTTCACATAATCTATATGTGATTGCTTTGACAAATCTTCATTGATTATAACACATGAAACCTTGATCACATTTGGTCTTCTCTATTTTTTCTCCATCAATATATAGTGGAGCAACCAACATGTTGAGATTTGCTTTTAAAATCAAGTCAATGCTTTTATTTTGTATTCACACAGTAAAGGACATGGTAGGCTAAGGTCCAGTGACACAATAAAAGTCTGGGATTTGATCCGTGTGACCAACACATTGGCAACTCCAGGACCTAACTCCTTCATCTTGAATTGGAATGTTTTTCATCAGGTCATGACCTTACTTTGATTCTGCAGCAAAACAATCATTGAAACTCAGCAGTAAAACTCAACTTCTGAATTCATTATGAAAAAACATCTGTATAACCCTAATGACAACTCAATGAAGGGATCAAATACTTTTTCTCAGCTGTGTAATTGTAATGAAGTATGCGTCCAAGCTGCTGCAAATGTACGTCAGAGACACTGAGCCCTCGGAGCTGGACATTGATTTCTTCCCACAAACAGAAAGGAGATATTTCAGAAGAAAGTGAGGTGTTGATGTGTGAGGGAAGGTTTCTGGCTTGGATAAACAGAGGAGTGGTGTACGATGCACGTGCTCTGGCTGTACGCAGACTGTGTGAGTGTCCAGGTGTGAGACCAGGCTTTTGTCCAAATCATGAAACTCTGATAAAAGAATCTCTTTCTTTCTGTCCTCTTCTTCTATTTCCTCATATCTGTCCTCCAGTGGTGCCGCAAAGGTCAGTGTGTTAAGTATGGGGATCACGGTCCTAAAGCCATCCATGGTCAATGGTCTGCATGGTCCCAGTGGTCTGACTGCTCCCGAACCTGCGGTGGAGGGGTCATGTACAGGGAGCGCTCCTGCAATAGCCCAAGGTCCACACACTTGCACACACTTGTATAATTTCATTCATCACCTTCATTTAAATGCTTTAGACCAGATGAAGCAGCCAAACCCATGACAAAGTGATCCATGTTGTCATCCAGCTAAAAATTAAAGTCTGAGTTGCTGTGTGGGCCAGAAAGTTCCTCTTGAAGGCCTCGTGTCAAAAACCTTATTAATTTTGAACACCTGAAGGAGCTGTCTGCCAGGTAGCTGTCAGCATGGATATGTACACACAATCAGTACACAAACACACTCATGTATGCATGCCCTGATAATATTTCTCACCTGTCAGACTGATGGTCCAGACAGACAGACTTTTTTTAACACCTCATAAATGCATCAAGCCAAGCCAGTCAGTAAATGTCCACTATGGCTGCTTACTCACGCATGTGTACTTCTACACAACCCTGTGGTGCCAAACCCCACAGTTCGTGTCTTTTTATGCAGAGAGGAGTAGTGTGCAAGTTGTTACAAGCATGAAGGATTGTGCGTTTCAGAAGACCTCCATTCAGTTGTTGGACCTCTGAAATCTTCTTCACATCCAAGTGATGCAGCGATGGCCGTTGTGTTGCCATTACTGTAAAATCAAAGGCCACTAATTATCCTCCCCTGTTTGTGAATCAGTTCCTACAGTCACTTCTGGTATCATCAAGAGTCAAAAAAAGATCTCCTGGAATTCTGAAAAACCTTAAGATATAAGTATTGCTTTACATTATTGTTATTTATAATAATGCTAAAACCAAACCATTCTGGATTTCTGTGTTACCAGAGTTCCTGTAAATGGCATGCCAAAGATTTAATAACATTTTGTGACAAAAAAGGATCTGTGGATCTGATGCTTGGTGTAAAAATCTAAAAGTCAGAACCAAAAACAGGGTTCCTTAATTCTATAACACTGGGGTGTTGACATTCTTTGAATTACCTAACCCTTCAACCATTTATGCAATTAACATAATTCCAACGGATTCTGAAGTTGAGAAAAGCAGCATTGCACCAATATGCAACATTAACGTCATTCCATTGTTTTTATGTTAATTGTGTAAACAGTTAGAGTTACAGTAGTTCAAAGAGTGTGTTGTTTTGGGACCGGTGACAGCTTCCGTTTTGAAGGTAGTGATGGGCAGATGAAGCTTCATGAGGCATTGAAGCCTTTCATTCAGTTGGTTCACTCCAGTGCAATGCTTCATGAAGCTTCATTTGCTCTAGGAGGAAATCTAGTGGACACAAAAAGTTGAATTAAAAGCGGCACTGTGAAAGAAAGCCCATGAATAAACATGTCAGCAAGATAAAGTTTACAAAACATGTACATTGCTGTATGCTTTCTTTATGTGTGTTTACTTTTTTATTGATACAAATAAATAAAAAAAATCTTTTTCTTCTCAACCTTAAAAGGAAAATTAGGAAATAATGAAAATGACAATTTAAAGTGAGGTGAGAGTAGAGTAGAGAGTGGAAATGGATTTAGATTTTATGGGTGCTGGTGCTGAACTGGTACTTTAAAGGTGGGATTTGTGTGGGTCGGGGGGGGAGGTGACCCTGTCTATAAACGAATTTGGTTGTTATATATTTTTCTGTTATGGATTTTTCTTGGTGTAAAGAACATTTTTATGACACTGAGTATGAAAAGTGCTATATAAATGAAGATTGGCTAAAACTGCATTTAGATTTAAAGTCAAATACATTCTGTACTGGAAATATGGCCCAGAGTGGTCTAACGCCAATTAAGACGCAGAACGTTATTGTGACGTAACAAAAAAAAAAGGTGCAAAGTTGCACAAAAATGAAATAGTGAGACTGAAAGGTGAACTGCACATAGTGAGGGACCACTGTATTCCAACTGTTGATGTCAAAGGTGGGTCTTTTTGTTCTTCAGGCACAACAGTGCTCAATTGATCCATTTTTGTCCAGAAGTCTCTTTTTGATGTTCCCTGAGTCATTTGAGACCTGCACATCTTTCCATGTTCTTCAGCTTTCTTTGATGACCTCCTAAATGAGTCCTCGTTGTGTTGTTGGGGTCATTCTGTTTGACCAGCCATTAAAATCCGGTCATTAGTTTAGGCTTTAGTTCAGCACATGAAACTTTAGTAAACCCTCTTTAAAATGGGATTAGTCACACGTGATTGATTTATTATTTATCAAGGGAGCAATTGCTTTCCCCCCCACACAGGTATGCATATAAAAAGTAATCAATCAAATTTCCATTATGAATTATCTTGGGTTATTGCTGTCTAAAATTAAAATAAGAAGGCTAATCTGGATTTTTCAAATGAGTCAAAGTTGTCAAACGATTGGGGGGAAATACTTTTTCAAAACAGTACTTTGTCGAACACTGCATCAATTATGCTTTTCAAAGTCTTCTGCCAACTTTCAGCTGTAAAATCTTAAGTGTTCTTGTCAAAGAAGCACAAGTGCTTCACTTTATCAACTACTTTCCAGATGTCTGCTTGCATGTTAGTTCCTTTTCCATCATCCACCATCCTCCACAGCTTCATCACTTCTTCTTTAACTGTATAGTGGCTGCTCTTTACTTCTTCACTGCCTCGTCTCATAATCCCTGACGGGGATCAAAGATTACTTCAGAAGCAGGCTCATATGATACACATTATATACCATCACTGGTGGACTGCAAAGGATGAGAGACCTTCCAAAATCAGGTTAGCTGTCACATTCATTTATCATTCTAGAGTTCCAAGGGGAACTTTTTCAGAGCAGCTGCTGAAAAAAAGGGGGATTGAAGCTGCTAAATGATACGTTTTAGGGTCAGTAGAGCAAAGCTGTAATGATGGAGCAGATATTAAATCTTGTTATGCCCTTTTATGATTTTGAAGGAATAAAAAGGATGGATGACCTTAATGTCTTAACTTGGACAAAACAGTACAGCATTATTTAACCCTCTATCCAACACCTACTTGCTAAGAGTTCACAGCTTAGACCCTATCCTGATTGGATCCTGAGTCATGTTATTGTCTGTTATAGTGTGTTGTCTCAAGTAATCCCTTAATCTAAACCTGACAACTAGGATTAGCCTGAATATTTTCTTAATGTCATACCCTGGTCTCTTCTCCCCCAAACCTAAACTTGCTGATATCCATGTATGTTCTTAGTTTATTCAGATAAAACCTTGTCTAAATCCATCCACAGTAAACTTTTCTTCATATCTATTGTGTTCTTGGAAAAATTCTGCTCTGGGTCAGTTTACATTTGTCACGAGATGTAAAAAAATCATCTCCTCTTTCTGCCCTCCATCATCACATCAACTCCTACTTTTCTCCTCCAGACCACCTGCCAGATCAAACACAGTCAGCTTAATCCGCGCCAACAAGCATGGAAGATTAGGTTCATGGTCTTGACCCATTTTCATAAGGAGCATGTTTTGTAATACTTGATTTTGTAAGGTTAAATAGATTGCTCAATGAATGGATCCTTGTTTGTGGGACTCCCCTAAAAGAGGAATGACTCAAATAGTTGGATCCAGATTTACTTTCCTGTTGGCAAAACATTTAAATTGGGACACTCGCATTATGGCTGTTTGGTCCAAACTAGAGTTTACTTCTTTGGTTGGTCTGCTTCACTTTAAATGCTAAATAAGTTTGCTTTAAAAGCAGTTCAAGATGATGTGGTCGCAAACAGGCTATCTAAAGGGCCAAAGAAAGAAAACTGATGTAAGCAGAAATGCATTTGAAGCAAAAGGAAAATAAACAGACTCAATTTCAAAGAAGCTTAAATAACTAAAAGTCTCAAACATATCTCACTGGAAAACATGACTAGAGGGTGCTGGTTCTCATCAATGGACAATATTTAGATAATTAGTAAGATCAGTTGGCCTCTGCCTCATCCTTTATCCAGAAAGTTTGAAAAATCAAAAGGAATGAGCCAAAATGTAACCTATTCTTAGGGCTGGTTCATTCAAATTCCACTCATTTTTGACCAAACAAATCTTGACTCAATAATGCTGCAACACAGAGTTTGACCTTGAAGCGGAGTTGGAAACAAATTGCAGGAAGGCCACGTATGAGGCTGCAGGAGCAAATACATTCCATTAGCTGTGGTCTCCTAGCCTGATGCTCAATAAGACTTCCCCCTTCATTCAGAGTATGATTCAGTCCTTAACTTTTTCTCCATCAAACGATAACAACATTAAAGTGCAAGTCCACTCGTTGCTTTCTCCTCCCCATACATTGAGCTTCAAACACTATAGACAATCAAAACCTGGTAGCGTTGCAATGTAATGTGCCTTTGTGTGAGCAGGTGAGTTCAACAGAAAAGACTAGACGCGCTGACCTCTGACCTACAGCGGTTTCCGCTTATGTCGGTGTGTAAATTTACTGCACAACAGGGACACTTGTTCACCCTGAAGGTCATGAAGTTTGCACTCTTTGAGCTCCTGAGATGTTTCTGCTGTCCTTTTTTACTAATAGTTGTAATAGTTCTAGATGATCCAGAGGGAAACTGAGAGACAAAAGAAAACATCTGACTTGTTAATGGTCAAAACGTTACAGTTAACTCCTCACTTTAGTAAATTTTCCACTACGGACGCTAATCTGAAACCCTTGACTGATGGGGTGTTGTCCCCCAACGTCCTGCTATAAGCACATTTCCATATGGGCTGAGTTTGTCTGCCTCTTTCGTAGTCCTAATAGGATCAGGACTTTGTAACTTGGGCTAGCCAATCACCCTCTCTCGCCAAGGGAAGCAAGATCAGCACAGAGCAGAACGGTGCTCTGTCACTGTTGGCAGATAGGTCTTTCTATGATTGAGTCCAGGTCTAAATGGGGGGAACGAGCAGTTGAGTTGAAGGAGAAATGCAGTCAAGATTAATATTTGCTTCCTGAAGTTGCCATGATTCATTTATGTTAGTCACTTTCAATGCTGCTGCAGGAATATCCAGTGAACAAGCCTCAATTTGTCTTCTTCTCATTGTGTTTACTGTTTCTAGTTAGGACTCTTTCAGTTCTTTTTCCAAAGTGCTCTGTTCCATTTTCACACTCAGTGAATGGATTTTATTAGGTACTGTTTTTGTATGTATGTATGTGTGCAAATAACATTGGCAAACAACCTAAAACAATTTTCTCTGTTGGTGGCTGGTTTTGGAATGCCTGGCTTGAGTTTAGAAAGCCTGGGAAGCCTCATTCCTTCTTTGTGTTCATTAAAAGAATATGCTTCCTTTTATCCATCAAGTGGTAGTCCTTTAATCATTTAACACGTTTTCAAACACTGCTTTTTCAGAACACCAATTTAGATTTTACCAGGACGCTGACAGATGGTCAAAATAATAATGTATTGGCATAAAAACTCCAAAAAGGGGCAAAAAAAGTGAAGCTTTTTCAGTGCAAACAAAACACTTTCTTTTTTCACGTCTTGCACATAGGAATTGTTTGGCAAACTACCAGGAACTGTTCAAACTGATATTTTCACTTAATTAGCAACATCTTTAAAATGCTTGAAGAGGAAAAGTCTGGAGAAGGAGGAAATCCTTATGGTTGTCTCTAAACTAATCACATCTCACCTACAATTAGTGAACAGCCAAGAGGAAAAAAAAGTTTCCTTCTTAAAACATGTAACCCTCCAGTTTTTCACTGTTTCAAAATCAGCTCGTCGGAATGGACAAACTGTCTCAGTAATCCCAAACAAAATATGCTTTTTGGGGCTGTTTGCAAATGCATGGAACTGTCTGGTTGGCACAACTATCACTAAAGTCTTTGTGGAATTATGTTATTCACAAAAGCCCCTCATTATATCACTGTTCACCTTTTGCACCTTCTGGTATTGTGGGTTATTTTAAAAATGTAACTCCTACGATAAGCGTTAAAAAAAAACGTTGTTTTAAAAAAAGCAAAACAAAAAAGAGATTTCACTGCTTCCCTTCACTTCCCACAAAAGGACTCAATAAGTGATTGTTCTGAATAGATTTAGAGATCAAGGAATGTTGTAGAAATAAAAACTGGAAGCGCTATTAATTGGAAGAACCTGTAGGGCTGTCAAATTATTGCGTTAATCGCAATTAATTAATTAAATACCTTTTAATGTGTTATTTATTTTTTAGTGTGTTAATCTCCTGCTTCCATGACGTCTGCTTATGTCTGAAATGCTCATCTTGAAGAACATTACCCCGCTCATCTCATCGTCATTTACGAAAAAAAAAAAAAAAATAGAATATTTCTAAATTTCTCCTGATGTTTCACGTCCTCGTGTTTTATTTCTTCCTCCTAATGTTCTCTTCTCTTTCTTTTCTGCTTCAGCTCAGTGTTCAAATGATCAAATGAACGAACCAGGTTAAAGGAAGCTATACAATCACTCATGTCTTTCTACTGTCTTGCTGTTGAGATAAAATGTGGAATAAAGTTTGTCAACATATGAATTATGTTACTAAGAAGAAATTAGTGGTCAATATTTTTTGGATTACTCAGAAGTGTTCCTATTTTTTCTTTTAATGTTTTTCTTAAAGGTGTCCATCTTGGCGGTGTGAAAGTAAAGTTGGAAATCTGTTATAACAAAAAAACTTAATTAAGCCATTTTTTTGTTTTATTTTGATCTTTTACTAATCTCACAAATTTAAATGAAAATATCTCAAAATTAGGCTTTTCACAGCAATTTTTAGGTAAAAATATTTGCGAATAAAATCGATTAATTAGATCAAGTAATTACATGCCACGATTAATTCATTGCACAAAGAAATCAATTTCATGACAGCTAAGAATCTGAGTTATTAATTTTGTATTCTAGGATAAGGAAAAGATTTTTTGTTTTGCTCAGAATGTTACATGGCTTTTGTCTTTCAGCTGGCGTTTCTGTTGCAAATATTTTTTAGTATGTGTTTCAGAGCTTAACTTGAGCTAAACAGTTGTGATGTGTTTTCTACAGGCCACAGAACAATGGTAAATTTTGCCCGGGGTCTGGCCGTCTCAATCAGCTGTGCAATACTCAGACATGCCCCGTCAACGCTGTGGACTTCAGGGCCCAACAGTGCAGTGAATACAACAGCAAGCCTTTCCGGGGCTGGTACTACAAGTGGAAGCCCTACACTAAAGTAGACGGTAAGGTGTCCAATTACTTAAATACATCCAGTTATGAAAAAGAAAATTATAAAAAGAGAAAAAATACATATAAAAAAGGTTTTCAACACGTTATACATCAGTTGCAAAAGCAACTTAAAAAAATGTACGATTGATCACATCTTATCCTAACTTATTTGCAAAAGCAATTGGTAGGTGTTTCCATAGGTTTCAAAAGGGTAAGTTGAAGCCAGGTTTTGTGACTCTAGCACACATCTTTTATTGATCACTGGAGGCTTCCAGTCAGGGGCGGAGCTAAAACATTTTATTTATTTGCATATTGATTTCATATAAAAATGATTCTTCTGTTAGTTTTGCAATTCTTAAAGAACCGTGTGTTAATGATTTCTTAATCTTTGTCCAAAATGACTCTGATATTGACTCAAAAATTGGGGTGGGCTTTTCGGGGAAGGGGGCAGCTGTAGCTGTACTGTAGCTCCGCCCCTGCTTGTAAAATCTTGGGAACAACTGATTTTCCAGGAAGTCCACCAACAGGTCAAACAATCAAATGCTGGCTGGCCAGAGAAAAGTTTTGTTTTTGCTGTTGGTTGGCCTACCTTTCAAGTTAATTGCCGGCTTAGGAGTAACTACTGTTTATAGTATCATTGTCCAGGATGTCTTGAGTGTGGTCCTGTGATGGTCGGATGGTGAACTGTCCAGAGCATAAGCCCCTCCCTCATTTACAGACTCCTGCGATAGTCCACCCTCTGCTACCCTGAAATTGATGAAAGGCCCACTCCAATGGAAAACATCTTTTTTGTGTTTTTAACATGTTCTTGTCATATTTTTCTCATGATAGAGGACCTATATGAAAGAATTTACGATTAAAACTGCATTTCTGAGTATTTCTTAATTCAAATAACGTTGGATCAAAACCTGGTGCTAGTTTTGTTACATTTATTTTTGCGAATTACTTAAAGGACAAATCACAATAACTGAATAGATAACAATAATTGATTGAATATTTAATATTTGATGATTATTTAGCTTCATGAAACGCAGGTGCAATCTAATATATACATGAGGATTTTTTAAATAACCATAGCATAAAGAACATGCTGACAAGTCACTTCATATCCCTTCAAATCACTAAATCCATTGAATTCTTCATCCTCTGTGTCTGAAAAATGCTGCCAACCCCAGCGTGAGAATGCGCGGCACTTCTTCTGCTGCTGCATTGCTGTCAGTACCAAAAAATGAAGCATACACTTTCAGCGCCTTCTAGTGGTTATTGATATTTATTTTGCACCTAAGTATAAGTCGCACCTCTGGCCAAACTGCTAAACTGCTACTTATAGGCTACTTGGAAAAATATGGTACATGAGTTTTTATGAACCTCTATGTTTGGGTTTAAGTTTTTTTTTTTTTTTGGTGATACACAATAAGCAATGTTGTTTTTCTTTCTTTTTAATGAATCATTGCTTCCTTTTTCACACCCTGATGGGTGAAGCTTTAGAAATTAAAGAAATAAAATGATTTTTCTTTCATTTGGTTAATATTTGTGGTTGTGGCATACAGTAAAAGTGAACAGAAGCACAGTGACTTTTGAAAAGGCAAAATTCAACAGATCTTGTTTTGACTTTGCCCCACTTTAAGTCCTAATCTCTACATTTCTGAAACTTCTGTTTATTGTTGTGGTAATTAAGGCCAAAAAGCAAGAAGATTGAAGCTATATACATGTGTGTAACGTGCATGGGAGGCATGTAGTCACCTGCAGCCTCATACTCAGTGGGGGTAGGTTTAAAAAAGGAGCCTGTATGCCAGCTTCCTTACACAGAGGAAAGGAGCGGGAGCTCAGTGAGGAAGAGCAGCTTGTTTGGCTTCCGTCCCAGGTCTGTTTAAGCTGCTGATGAATGAGTGGTGAAAAAATTATAAGCTGCCTCTTGGGACAAGTCACCTTTTCCGTCATTTATTCTAATCATACACGGCTGTAGAGATTCCTCTGTAATAACTGAAGCCATATAGAAACATATTACTAATATAAATTAGCTTTGGGTTTATTTATTGCCAGTTTGTCATATCCATTTCAGTCCCATACAAAATTCTACAAGTGTTGCATGCAACACTTTTCTGCATGGTAGCATCTGCAGCAACCACTGAAAGATCTTCGACGTGTCCTTATTTTAACTGACTGTTTTCATGTGTTGCACAGATGAAGACGTCTGTAAGCTGTACTGCATTGCAGAAGAATACAACTTCTTCTTTGCCATGTCCAGTAAGGTGAAAGACGGCACGCCTTGTTATGACCATAAAGGAGATGTGTGCGTTGACGGAGTGTGTGAGGTAGATGGGTTGCATTGACTCGTCAACACCTTGTCTCCATCCACCTAAACGTACAGAGCTGAGCATCGTTTGTGTGTCTTTAGGCTGTGGGCTGTGACCGGATTCTGGGCTCTAAGGCCTTTTTAGATGCCTGTGGGGTCTGCAGGGGCGATAACTCCACATGCAAGTTCTTCAAAGGCCAATACACTCTACAGCACCGGGCTAATGGTAAAACCTGCTCGTCCAAACAATGATTTAGAGGAAAATCATGGATAGCATAGACTAATCTCACCTGCAAAGAAAGTGCACCATATATGGCAAAATATGTATCCCTTCTGCTTTTTTTTGTCCAGAGTATTACTCTATGGTGACCGTTCCAGCTGGAGCCCGAACCATTCGTATTCAGGAAATGGAAGTGTCCACCAGCTACTTGGCTGTCCGCTCTCTGAAGAGGAGGTACTACCTGACCGGAGACTGGGCTGTGGACTGGCCGGGGAAGTTCCTCTTTGGTGGGACCGTGTTTGACTACCAGCGCTCTTTCAACAAGCCAGAGAGCCTGTATGCTGCTGGACCTACCAATGAGACACTGGTGTTTGAAGTAAGCCGCCGCTGTGGGTGACGTTCGTTTATGCCAATTGTTTAGGGTGTACCTTATGTTCACCCAACAGTAGCTGGGACAGGCTCCAGCAACCCTGTGACCCAGTGGGTTCTGAAGATGAATGGATGGAATTTGTACCTACACTGTCTAGCCCCCCCAGTGGTTGTACTGTCTTATTTTAGGATGTATTTTTTGATAAAATATGTCAAATTATATTTCTTAAACTCATTCAGGTTCTATAATTTAAAACAAATACTTGATATTGGAATTATAGTTTGGAATAAAGTAAAAATGTAAATGTTTGAGCGTTATGCATGATAAAAAACTGTTGATTTATGGGTTTAAGTTTTTTTTATCTTAACATTTTTAACAAATGGTGTGAGAGAAAGCAGAGTTTTGAGGAGAGAGCAAGTTTTTGCCTGTCCTGAAGGAGCACAATGTGATGCTGGACAGACCTGGCCTCCTGACAGCAAAACTAACATTCGGCAAGTGGCAGAGTCATGCAAAGGTCCTGGTGAATGGTGATGGGATGTGGGGGACGTTCTTTTCACATAACTTTGTCAGCGAAAGCATCTATTTTCTCCTGACCTTTGATCCTTGGCTGCGAAAACAGCAGTGAAACCCAGCTGAAGAGCAGTTTTTCTCGTTTTCCTCCACCATTTGTAAGTGGATATTCATGAAAAAGCTAACCTTTCTTTTCTCCCTCCGGCTGCTGACAAACTGTGGTTAAGACAGGAATGACTTGTCTGTAAATCCAGAACAAATACAAGTGTTATTGTATGTGTGCCTGGCTGGTCACTTGTCCAAGTATTCGTGTAGCTATTTTGGTGTGAAGGGTTTGCTGTGTGGTCATCTAAGTTGAATCCACACTTTATTGAACCTTTGACCAGTTTTTGTAAGCTGAAAGAAAACAACACAAATCAGAAAATAACAAAAGTATTCCATAAAAATTAAAAATGCACCAGTTCCTCAAAGAAGTTCCAGCCAAAGGACAGAAGCACACGTTTCTGTGAGGTTGGCTGCTGCTCAGGGAGTCAGAAACCACATCAGCTTTGGCATGAATATGTTTAAAAAGTGGTGCAGTGAGGATCTGTGTTTCTTGGTTTTGTTCTTTAGAATATTTTTGTCATTTTCAATTTTTAATTGATTTTGAGTCCAGGTTATATGATAAGTGTGCACCACTTTTGTGCAACCTGACTGTTGGCATTTAAGAAATTGTGTAGGCATCCTACAGGGAGTTGCATATCACCTGCACACCCCAAGCGTGTAGCATTTGTCAAAAAAGAGCCAGGACTTGCACCTTACTAAGTGGGGTGTAAGGACACCGTACGACTGCATCACCCGTGAGTCTTAAGTGCGTGCAGCTTCCTTTAGCCTTACATGTACTTCACAATGCATTTACCACACAATGGTATGTTCCATTTTCATTGCAAAAAAAATCCTGCCACTCCTCTTCACGACACTTCATGGACCTGGATAACCCAAATACCTGCAGCATCCGTTCGGGTCAACCCCCATACTCATTGTAGATTAGACACACAGTTTTGGTTGTTCAGTGTCCGAGCCTTATCTTTTTGGTTTTTTTACTTGCTTTGGTTTTGTCACTGGTTGTAGTTTGTTAGTAAATGTTTTTAACATCCTTTTCAACCCACTTTTATAGCAGACACACAAAAGCGTTTATGGTTGCTGTGAACGTTTCGTATTTGTCTGAATTAAAAGGGAAGTTCCCCAACATTTTTGTTCTGTGTATAAAAAACCTGGTTTAAATCCCTCTGTGTTGAAGCAAAACAGGGACTTTGACTACAGACTGCAGCTTTAATTTGCTGTTTACAGAATCAACTGCACTGTAATTTTAGCTCCATGAACAAAACAAAAAAAAAGTAGCTTTTTAAAATATTTCCTGTGAGTTAGGATGCAACGTTTGTCAATGAGACCGAGGGGTGTAACAATTCCTTTTAGCAACAATTTGATTCATATCATAACTTGTGGTTGGATAAATGGTTCATAGTCAATATTGGTTCATTTTGAATAATCTGATTTGATTCGATTCAATTCACTGATCTTAAATGGATCTAGGACATCTTTAGTTAAAACTTGAACCAGTGCGACTCAGAGATAAATACCTGGTACTGAACAGTGCAGGTGCAGTTTTCCAGATTCCTTGTATTTCTTGCAAGATAATCAAGTGTAAATTAAATATGTGTACAAACAAACAAGTAAACAGGAATGAATGTCAAATCCATTCACATTTTAGTTTCACAAAGTTCTGTCCACTGTTGTTTTTCTACATCAATATATTCCAAAGGGAACATTATTTGTGTTGCTCGCTGTGATGTCACTTGGCCATTTTTACGTTATTGTAAAATAAACCCACCAATCCTAATGGTATTTCCAAGATCGATTATCAATTTATTTCACTTTGAAATGATTTTATAATGGTATTGGTCGATTTTATTAACAACTCACCTCAGACAATTGGAGCTTGTTGGATTGTAGGAATAGAAATCGATTAATTCATTAACTTGATTAATCATCACACTCCCAATGAGACCAGAAAATGCAACTGAAATATATTTTACACCCCTTCTTTCTGTAGAGGAGAAACTAAATGAACATAGTGAGCCTGCTAATGTTAGAGCAGGAAATCAGTTTTTAAACTGTAATGGTTTTTTTATTTGATGTATGACTGCTTTCAACTTCCTCTCCAGAAATCTTTAAAAAAAAGCTCCCCAACAATGATAAATCGCGCTCCAACATCCAGCTGCAGATCTACAGATGTCCCAGTCACACATCTGTCAGAGCAGCATACGGCTGATTTGCTGATGAGACGAACATAATCTGTCTGTCAGTCCTTTAATCACTCAAATGAGACAGAGCCTGACAGAGAGAGAAAGATACTGCACGGGGACGGACACGGAGATTAAGAGATTAGGAATTTTGAACTCTTTAGATGCTAGAATCGAATTCAGGGCACACAAACAGCGAGCGTTTCTCTCTGGGCAGATTTTCATCTGTTCAACTCGATCTGTGACAGACAAGCTTGGAGTGATGGGGAGGATGTTTGCACAGATCACCCACACACCCTCAACCAGCTTGAAACGCTGAAAGAAAAGCAAATGTTGAGGAGTGTGAGCGTAAACTGTGACAAGTTGTTCACATCTGCTCAGCTATAGACGGAGGGAGCGGGTGATGTTGCTCACAAGAAGGTGGGGGGCTGAACATGTGGCTGTTTGCAGAGGTCTCCGTGGAAGTGGGATTATTCCCCTGCTGGAATTGAGATTCTTGCGGCTCAGTAAAGGGCAGGTCATGCCAGTCCAGGGCAAACGGCTGTGAGCCATCACCATAATCTCTGATTTCATGAGTGGTTGTCAGGTTGTCAAAAACCAAGACTTATGGTGCTTTGCTGATGCATCACGTTAGGATTAGTTGTGCAACTTTTAGTCTACGGCATCATTTTGCTCCAAGTTTTAAAAGGAGTATCAAATGTTGTTCCTCTGCTTTTGTTCCTGTATTTATGTAACTACACAATTGTAAAACTTGAGTTCCATCTCAATACGACACTCTGCCCTTTTTACTACTTTGTTCCATAAATGATAATGAAAGCCAAAGATGCAAAAAAGGCAAAAGACAACTTTAAATGGCATGTTAGTTAAAAACAAAGCAAACAAACAAAAAAAAGACAATTGCCGCTTTTAAATCTGTTGGAATGATTGCCTAAGAAAATAAAAAAAGCCAGAAGCCAAAGCCATTTCAAGACCAATTAAATTAATTGAATATATATATTTTTTCACATCTAAAGATGACACATTTCCAAGTGCATAAAATAAAATGTAGAGAATTAATTCATCTATGTGTGACAGAAATGAGATGAACCTTGAAGACCCACTCCAATGAAAATCACATTTTTACCATGTTCATGTAGCATTTTTCTCATGGACATATATAATAGAAATTAAGCTTAAAACTGTGTTTCAGAGTATTTTGTATTCAAATTATGGGGAATTAGGAGCAGAGGAAAAATGCAGTGTGAAACATGACTCAGATGTGACATAGAAGCTGTAATGGGCGGGCCCTAATCTCCATGCTTCGCTCTATTCTGATGCATCCACTTCCTCCTGTTGCACAGGTAATGCTAGCGTGAGGGGCTCTAAGGTCGCAGCAGAGAGTGTAAACAACTGAATCACAGGAAGTAAGTGGAATCTTACTTCCACAATAGTCCCGCCCACAATTCAGAAGCGAGTTTCTGATAAATTTCTGCCACTCTGCAGAAACAAAGTCCTACAAAACAACACTGGTGTTTGGATTTTGTTTTAAAAACAACATAATCGCAAGTAAGAGACCACCGTAAATGCTTTTGTTTGGTAACAAGTACCGGTAATTTTTATTTAATAACAAATTTTATAATAAGATTTTAATGTCCAGAAAGTTCTGCAAAAGCATTCAAACAGAAAAAAATAATTTAAAAAATCCAACTGTTAGGTAGAATATCTTCAAATTATATGTTAAACAGCCCAAAATTCGTTTTTTTAACCTAATTTTTTTAAATTTTCATGACAGTGACAAAAAAAAACAAGTGTAAAAGTTGAAAATGTCAGATTTTAATGAGACATTTAAAAGTGAATGGGACTGTGACTGTAAATCGCCTTCAAGGAAGGTAGAAAAGTGCATTACAAGTACACGCCATTTACAATTTTAGGATAAAATGAACTAAATGAGAATAGCAGTTGTACAGTTTTTCAATTACAGTGAAATTACAGTTTTTTTGTTTTAAATCAAGTTTTTCTATTGTCAAAAGTTTGGAGCAAAAGGATTTTTGTTTAACGTAATGATGATCTCTTTATTGTAAGACCCAAACTTTTAATAAGACAACTTAAAACCTGGTAAAAAAATCTTGAATGTCTAAAAACAAGATTTTGTATCTTTGTAGGATCACATAGTTTACAGTTTAGGCTGAAGAACTGCTTGGTCTACGAGATGAAAGCCTCTGATTACTAGAAAACTTACTGAATGTTAGAGCTGTACAGACAGCATACTGTTACACCTGAAGCAGAGCTCCTTCCCGGGTTTATTCCCACGAGATTATCCCTTAATTCTTTCCCTGTAATGGGTATGTCTGCCTTCATTCATCCGTTTGTCTCTGCCTGACTGTTGCAAAAATAAATCTCTTTCACAAAAAAGGTGACTGAACAAACTAAAGGATGTGGTGAAACAGAAATAAAAGGTTGTTGCATGTGTGCACCATATTATCCAAGTGAAATGAGCCTTGAAAAGTTTAGCCAGGTTGTTTGGACTTGACTGTGGAAGAAGGTGTTCTGTGGTAAAATAAGTGTTCTCCTTGTTCTGGGCAGACCTTACTGTGAATGAGCTTTTTGCTTGAAGACAGGAGGATGACAAACAGAAGATGTTCTTTTCAGGAATGAACAAAAGTTAAACTGCAAAGTTCTCACTGCCTTCTTTTTATGGCCCATAGATTCTCCTTCAGGGGCAGAACCCGGGGGTGTTATGGGAGTACACCCTATCCCGCACTGAGAGGAAACCTGAATACAGCTGGGGCGTGGTACGCTCAGACTGCTCCGCTCCGTGTGCCGGAGGTGAGATGCTTTCCATGTTAGGCTCTGCATGAGCCATGTTGGGTCCATGTTGAAAGGACACCCCCCCTACCCCTTGAAAGCGAGCTCAGGGGAATCTGTCAATCAAACATTTTGAAGGTTGGACGTGGGGGCCAGCAGGCACCACTTATTTTTGCTGAGGCGTCTGATTGGTTAGTTTATAACTTGAATATAACTTGTCAGGAAGAGCACTACAGATGCAATATTTACTTTGAGGATGACGATGGAGAAATACAGAGGTCAGATAACTTGTCCTACAGAAAACATCTCATGAAGAAAATGATCAAGAACATGTTTAAAATAATGTATCAGAGCAAGAATAGTTATTCTGTCTTAATTTTAGCAGCTTGTTTCTCAATAAAAGTCCATATAGGACTTCTTGGGGCCTGTTGGTACTTTCTATTTGGAATGCGAGGGGGGAGGGATCAGGCAGTCCATTTCACAATACAGTCATGGAATACATCAAAATAAAAAGTAAGAACAAATTTGGGTATCCAAAATTGGCCAATGCATTATGAAATATGTGAGTGCAAGCAGGAGTATAAGTGCGGCTGTGCTGGTAGGAGTCTATAGAGCGTGACCAGAGTTCAGTAGTCTGACAGCCTCAGGGAAGAGGCTGTTGGTCTTGCTTTGAATGCTCCTCAACCTCCTACCTGAGGGAAGGGTTGGAAGTGCCCATGTGTTGGGTGGAAAGACTGATGTTAAGGATTTTCCTTCTGCATTTTGCCGCATAAAGGTTTGTGGTAGTGGGGAGTCCTCTGGACATCCTTGACCACTCTCTGCAGAACTTTGCTCTCTCATTGGTCTTATCTGATTAACATAAAGCCACTTTTTGTCTCTCCATCAGGTCGTATCTCCACCAAAGCTATCTGTCTCCAGGACCAAAAGGCTCAGGTCAACTCCAGCATGTGTAACCCACACAGCAGGCCAACGCTGGGCTCCCATCTGTGCAACACTCAGCCCTGCCCTGCATAGTAAGTGCTGCTGGAAATGTGGGTCAGGGCTGTTCTTGTTTGTGGGAGATGTGGCATATGCATTAATGTTGCCAAATTTTCAGGGACCTGCAGATCTGTTTTCATAATGGGTGCGCACATGCAGGCACACATTTGGTGTGGTTCAGCTGTCTGGAGGTTGGAGCTTGCTGTGGTCAGCCACCACTCTCCTCACCCTGTGTTCACTCTCTTTCCCTGCCCACTAATTTTTCTTTTTTTGTAAAAACACATAAAAGCGCTCCCATCTCTCTTTTCAGTCTTGCTAACTGCCCTGCAGCATTTTCTCCAGCTGTGCGTCCATGTAAGTGACGGCTGCTGGAACCTGACTTCTAGTCAGTGTACGGTTTAGCTTTGATCGTCCCGTTTGACAGAAGCAACTATTTCAGCTTATTTTGAACGGCTTCTCTTCTGAGTTCCTTTAGCTGTGGTTTAGTTTGGCCAAAGCCCAGAAACAGCTGTGTCTCTGAGGGCTGTGATCAGAACGTAAATCGCAGTTTGATTCTCTGGAATTTACTTTCTGTTAACCGTTTTGATTTATTCAAAAGTTTAACTCCATAATCTTATATATCTCATTAAAATATATAGACTTCTAGTTTCCCTACAAAAAAACTCCACAAAAATAGACAGAGGAAACTATAAGAAAGCTGGAAAAAACAAAAAAATGTTCAGAATTCTAAAATGTTTAATGCGTTAAACACATTTAATTGACAGAATTGTGAAGATGGTTTTAAAGAACTTGAACTGTAGAGAAGAGGAAGCTCATAAACAAAACCACTGGAACATGGGTCACTAGACAAAATAGAAGAGTAAATAACAGACGATCGTGTGACAAATGTAAGACTAATATCCAAAAGCTGTTTATACCAATGTAGCTCTCTGTAGTTTTTGCTCTTTTTTATCTCACAATTTTATTTTATTTCAGCAAAATTGGAACAAACACTGATCCACAATTACAATATATTTTGCAGCAGTGCAATCCAAAATAAAATTGTTCTTACAGGGTTTTTAAATATACCAGTTCAGAAAAAAAAAAACTTTAGACAGTGTTTACACAGTTAAGAATGTAGGTTTAATTGAAACTTTGTAAAGTTACTTGATACAGGTTAAATAAAAAGTTCAATGACAAAAGTCTATTCCAGTCTATGCCAATTTTATTTTAGTTTTTTTTTTAAAAAGACAACTTTAACCGGCGCCTCTTAAAGTCACGTTTTGTTTTTTCCTGATTTAAGATTGAAAAGATTTATGTAAAAACCTGCTATGCCCTTTGACACACTGTAACTCTTTACTTAATCAACATGAAACACCAGTAGCCTACAGAACACTTTAAAGCGGCACAATTTTTCACCATGTTGGGACACGTTACCAACAAAGTGTTGTATACCTGCACAAAGCTGCGAGCGACAGAATCACCTGATTCAGGTTGATCACGTTAACAACTGAAAAAGGAATGTAAGCACTGAAGCTAAAGCTACGGTGTAAAACGGTTAACAGTTTCACAAAAATACATTTTGAGAGGAATAAAATGAACAGTTTGAATGAAATGAAACAATTTTTTGCCCCATTTTAAAGCTAATTTTGTACACTTAGCCAATTATTCACATTAAAAAGTTTTAATAAATGGTGCTACAATTCTAAAAATTGCCTGTCTCAGTCTCCGGACCTCAATATTATTGAGCCACTCTGGGGAGATCGCAAACGGGCAGGTCAAGCAAGACAGCCCAAGAATTTAAAAGGACTTGGGGTTTTCTGCTAAGAAGAATGGACAGCTGTTATTGATGCAAAAGGAGGCAATACATAAGGTATTAAGATGTAAACTTTTGATTTGCGTAATTTGGGAAGTTTCAGTTGTGATTTAGAAAGTGTAAACACTGTTGTTTAACAATAAACACCATCACTAACCATGAGTCGACAAAAAACGTTTGTGTTCATATTCTCTGAAAAATAGCCTAGATTCATAATTTCTTCCAGGGTATGCAAACTTATGAGCATAACTGCAGCTTAGTTGGGTAGATTGCAAGTACATGTGTGTTGCCTTGATTTGATTTAAAAAATCATCTTTAACTTGGAAAAATGGAAGGAACATTGCAGGTTTTTCTCTGTCCCTTGAAAAAATCTTTTCTTTTCCCTTTACTGTGTCGGAGTGTGTTTGTGATGGCATGAATACTTTCATCTGAAATCGTGGACCAGAGCATCAAAGGAGAAACCAGGTGAAAGTGCAGCAACAAGTTGAAACAGTGCTGAGTGTATGGGCTCTGAGCTGCAGCTGAGGAAACTGGAGCTCATTTGATTTACAGCAGTGCTCCAAAGACCATGCAGGGATCTGTGTCGAGTGCAGCTGGAGTGTGTGTGTACACACACACATATCACATCAAATTACAAGCAAGAATGATTTTTTTATGCATCTTGCAGGACTTACTGATATTTGGTCAAACATTTAGTAATTAGATAAATCAATTAGGTTCAAATAGAAAAATAAGCTGCTTGTGGCTGCAGTTAATGATGTGATTTTGTTCACATGCTGCCATTCTGCAACAAGTCCAGACAGAACTTTCTCCTGTGTCGGAGGCTGAACAGGCCAGACAGCTATCGGTTACACCTCCAACATGCTGCCTCTGTTCCTTATTCAGTTTCCCACAACCTGAGAGGACATTTCCTGCCCCTAATCTTATGCATACCCTTCTTTACCCTTCTTCTTCTTACCTCCTAATATCCTTTAATTGAGGAAAATAGTGCAGTTTAGGTATTCAAAAGAACAAACCAGCCTGACGTCCAGTGGATCTGGATGGAGGTGGACAGCGTTTCCGGGCTGCTCTCTGCCCAGCCCAGTTTGTAGATGCTGCACAAGAAGACACTGAGCTAAGTGGCAGGCATGAAAGCTCCAATGACTACATTAGGATCCATAGTATGTATGCATGCATTCAAAGGTCCACTAGAAAAAAAAATCAACAATGAGGGAAGTAAATTTGGAGGGTGTGAAAGCAAAGGTTCCCGTGTTTCACATTGGGCTGTAGCTGCAGAGCTGACAGCCCTATCCCTGCATTGTTTTGCAGAACCTTGGAATTCCTATGGGGCAGAACAAGCTGGACCCCAACACCCACTCGCTCTCGTCCACCCTCTTTAGCTTCAGCCTCACTGTGTCCTCCCTACATGATGCAGGACTCTGCTGCACATTTAAACATGAATAAAGAAGTGCTGGGAGAGTTTAAAACTCACTTCATTCATCCAGGTTTGCTTGCTGATCTTAGAAAAGGTCATACGTTTATGAGAAGTATCCATCGCTTCTCTCCTCATCTTCTGCTTTCATTTGCAATTTGAGGTGATTCTATCCCTACTGAGCCCAGGCTGCTACTTTCTAACGGTACTATGGGGGCATTTCAGCAAACAAAACCCACTTTTGCTCTAAAATCAAAATAATAGAACAAAGTACAAGGCAGACCTAAAACTGTTGATGCTTATTAATTGAAGTTTTTTTTTTTTTTTTTTTTTTACAGACGATTATTTTAGGTTTTACAAGGAGAATAGAAAACAGAGAAAAAGTGGTTCATTTGAAAATCTTTGTTTTGCTTCTTTTTTGTTTTTACACACTAAAAAAGTGTAATTCAGATCTCAAATAAACTACGCTGATTCATAAAGTGTTTAAATGTAAATTTATTAACATTGTACCATTAGCATTAAAGACCCATTCCAAAGAAAATTGTGTTTTTAGTGTTTTTAACATGTTCTTTTAACATTTTTCTCGTGATAGAGGACTTATAAATAAGTCCCCCCACCCCCCATTTCTTTTCTCAAATCGAGATATGAAAAAATTAAGTTGGAAAAAGTTCTCTTTTGTTACACTCACCATTTTTGCTGCACCCATAAAGTTAGCTTGGGGGCTGTAAGCTAGCAGGAGAGAATGTAAACAAAAGAATGATGGGATATCAGCTGCGGCTTATTCTTATAAATATTTCGTACGAAATCTTCAGAAACTATGTCCTAAAAAGGACACTAACTAATTAGTCAGGAATTAGGAAGTCCTACCAGTCCTATGCTTGTCAGTCCTTAGGATAGTTCACTTGTTCAAACTTTAGATTTCACTGACCAATTGTGAACGTCTGTATCGAGGTTAGGGTTACTAACTTTTTGGTACATGGAGGCATGATACAAGGCAGTCACTGAGAACACGTCAGCTAAGAAGGTACGCTGAGAAGTGTCTATGATGTACAGATTGTTGGGAAAACAGTGTGAGAAGCAATGTGCATCATGTTAAAAGTTGTTTTAATGAGCCTGCATTTAGCTGAATACATTGCAATAAGTTTGTTGCATTGTTGCTCCATGTTTGTCTGCGGCTCTCTGTTTACATTACGTAATGACCGGCTATGGTGGCCGTTTTGGTTCAGTTGTTCTGCTTCGAGCACAGAGTCTATTCAGACTGAGGAAACTTGGGGCGAACCGGAGCTCAGTCTGATTGGAGATGACCTAAACCACCTTAAAAGATGGGTCTAAGAGTGATTCCTGGTCACGGACCAGAGTCTGCTTGTGTATTTACAGATAATATTTGTTCTGGACTATCAGGGGGAGCAAACTCTGGTTTACTTTAAGTGAACCAAAGCAAGTGTCCAGAATGAATACAGCCATAAAGTTTGAATAAGTGTCTGAATACACTCAAAGAAACAAGTAAACAAACAAATAGATTCCTAAAGAATTTAATTTTACACTTCACATTTGGTGAAAATCTTTTGTTTTAGATTTTGAACTCATCTACCAATATATGTAATATATATTAGTATGGATGTATGTATAATTGATTTTCTTGAATTTTCTTACTTTGGTTATAGATTGCAGCAACACTATTAGAAAACACTGTGTACAGATTTCAGTCCAAACACATCTACTTCAGCATTTGGATGGCTGTTACTCCTCTTTGAGAATCCTGTTGTTTTTTCACTCAGACTTTTCTGACGAGCAGATTAACTAAATGTGTTGAAGAAGGCAGGTCATCATTTTATACAAGTTATGTGGAGTAACGTTTACAATAAAATATTAGGACATAAAGAAAAGTGCATGTTTCCATTTTAATCTCTGGTTTCTTAAAACCTCCATCCTGCAAGTGTTTTGAACATTTCAGATGCTCAGGCAGAGGCCAGCTCAGTGGTGGTTTGCAGGAAAGTGCAGGGGTACTTCAGCCACATTTCCCCAATGATATATTGTTATTTATAAATCAGAGAAAAACACAAAACAAACATTTCTTTTGCCAGGAATCACACAACGTTCCAGCCTCTAAATTGCAGTTCAGTGTCTTCGTTTCATTCGTCTGCGGCATTTGAAAGGGAATGAAAGGATGAGTTTCTTCCCTGCAGCAGGTCGGCGGTCTTTGTGGTAACGTGAAGCTGGACGGATGCATCAGCCCATCTCCTTCCTCTCCCTCTTCTTTTTAAGCATGCGGTTGTCAGACCACTCATTTGTCGTAATCTCTCCCTTCAGCCCTGATGCTGAGACAGAAGCTATTTTCGAAGCAACAGCTGGCGTAGGGCCGGGCGAGGCAGAATGGATTCAGAATGAAGGGATGAGGGCAGAGAAAACAGGTGAGAGGAGAGAATAGGAGCAGGAGTAATAGAAAGAAGCGAGGCGCTGCACATGTGTTTGGCCCCGTTTAGCCCAGTACATTGGGGTTTGTTGAGGAAATCTGGGAAAGCCATTACTGGGAGTTGTATACAATATGGTTTTTGTGTTTAGATTCTTAAGAATTGTGGAAATAAAGATAGATAGATAGAATTGGCATACCATTAAACTATATATATGGAGGCCTGTGTGTTTTTCTTTTTCTGTGCTGAGCTGCCAACTCCTGCAGCGACAGTGATCAATGGGTGAAACTGGAGAAGTCTGCTTTTCTATAAATCATACCTTGTAAGTCCAACCAGGCCTGTTTGAAGTTTTTAAGTGCTCAATAATAAGCAGTTTTACTTCATCTACAGTTGGATGGGAGTCTCTGATAGATTGAAGAGTAATTGTGCTTTTCAGGGCCTAAAATAAGCACGACAGATTAGAGTGTAAACCTGCGGTTGGGTCTCCTGATTAGGAGTCAGTCGTGTGGTGTGCTGCCTGATAACAGCAGCAGGGTGTGCCTGCGAGACCTCGTCCTGCTGTTTTTCAGATGATTGAAGCAAACGTCTTTCCTGTTTCTGCTCAGCTGGGCAGCTGTAGACTGGGGGCCCTGCAGCCGCTCGTGTGGAGGAGGTCAGCAGACCAGGATGCTGCGCTGCCTCAGGAAGGTGACCTACCAGAGGGAAGAGGTGGTGGTACCCTCCCTCTGCCCCGCCATCTCCCCCGCTCAGATCCAGCCATGCAACACCCAGGCCTGCCCACTGGAGTGGAGCACTGGCTCCTGGTCACATGTGAGTTTCTGGCAGCTAGTATTTTAGTGTCATGGTTTCCAACTTCTTGAGAGGAGACAGTTGATATGGCTGGGGCATCTGGCCCCACATGTCTCCTGGATGCCCACCTTGACTGGCCTGGGAATGCCTCGCGTCCCCCAGAGGTACTGAAAGAAGGGTCTGGGGAGAGGGAAGTCTGGGCAACTTTGCTTTGACTGCTGCCCCCACAAGGAGGTCCTGGATGAGCAGAAGAAAATGAATGGGTGGATTTTCAGCTTATTTTAACCAAAATATATTTTGGACACAACTTAAAATGCATAAAAAGACCATTTAGATTTCTAGTACTGAGTTATTGATTCAAGACAGCAGCTTTTCTTTCAGATCTTGATGCTCTTAAATACCTTTAGATTTTTTTTATTTTTATTTTACTCAAAAAAGAAAAGCAACAGTAATGTTACAATAAAAGAGCCTGACAAAAAAAAAAAAAAAAATTACCAAAAAGAAAACGACAAGCACAGCCAGTCTGAAAAATGCTAAAAATATGATACCATACAGAGAAACGTACAAAAAAAGATAGAAAATCCTATTTTTGATGGTTTTAACGAGTTCTTGTGGTATTTTATTGATGATTGAGGACACGTATAAAGAAAATTAAGCTTTAAATTGCACTTTTGAGTATTTATTTTTCAAAATGTTTGTGAATCAGGAGCAGACAACCATATGCCATTTGAAAAAAGCGCATATTTGTGATGTAGAAAATTTGCTGGGCGGACCACAAGCTCCCTGCTCTGCTGCACCAACAGTCCCGCCCACAACCCAGAGGCGAATATCTAATGAGCTCCTGCCACTCTGCACAAACTTTGTCCCACAAAAGGGCACTTTTATTTTTTATTTTTTTGGCTAAGAACGGCAAAATCATAATAAGAATAATAAGACAACACTAGGAATACTTTGAAAATAAATTATTAGGTGATCATTGTGGATCTTAAAAAGGCTCTACTGTCGAACGTGATACCAGTTCTATGATGTTTTTAAGAGACAGAACATCACCATTCAATAGGTGTATTTGTAAAACACTGGTTCACAAGTTAAGTTGTTTCACGGTGCTGCAAAAAAGAAAAAAGAAAACACCAGAATTACATTTGGCAGTCATAATAACTGATAAAGTCAGGAAGAAGCAAAAATTACTGCCTGTAGAAGCAAGAAATCATATATTTAGTCAAAAAAATCTTTTAATTCTGTTTGTTGACTAAACTTCATGCTGATCACAGACAAACTCGAACTGTTTTTCTTTGGAGTTTTTTTTGTCCACATGAAGAGAGAAATGCGCTGCTGCCCTCTGCTGGACTTTAATACAAAGTGCAAGTTTTCATTGCTCTTAAAAGAACTTGCCAGTTTATTTTAATTTTCTAAATAGTTTTGAGTTTTTAAAGATTTGTAACTGAATTTGTTTGTTTTGTGTTTTTGTTTGTTTCCTGTCTGATGTTCTGGAGGAACGTTTGGTTGTCATTCAGCCATCAGTTTAGTTGCACCGTTTCACACCACTGGTTGTAGTTCAGACAGCGGTCATGCAGAGCCGAGGTCAGTCTCACAGGACAGATCAGTGGTTCAATGACAAAGGGTCGGCAAAAAGCTTTGGTTCTGTGCATGCAGATGCACAGGCGTGTGCACGTTCTTTGTCTGATAAATGGAGCGCTGTCAGTCCCAGAATACCCATCTGGCTGACTGTGTGCAGGTCACGAGGAGTTTACTGCAATAAAAAGCTCTCACAGCCCAACACAGAAATGTGGTGAAAAACTGAAGGTTACTGCAAGAAAGCACTCTCACAAAATCTCTATATCTTTCCTTTCTGGAATTTGTTTTTCCGGTCTCAGTGCTCCAAGTCCTGCGGCCGAGGCCTGAGGAAGCGGACCGTTTTTTGCCGCAGCACTGATCCCGGCATCAAAGTTGTGGTGGTGCCTGACAGCATGTGCAAGCAGCACCACAGACCCAAAGCCCAGGAGACCTGTGTCCTGCGGCGCTGCCCCAGGAACGAGAAGCTGCAGTGGATGCTCACTCCCTGGGGAGAGGTAAGACAAAAGCAGAGGCCATCGTTGTGGAGAATCTTAAATTGAAGAGCACATTTTCCTGAAACCCATTCTGTTAATTCAACTTATTTGCATTTTTGATCTCCAAACACAGAACTGTACAAATATCTAAAATCTGAAATCAGCTTTTGGTAGTAAAAAAGAAAATGTTGCCGTTTTAAACTGTTTTAACTGCTGTAAAAGATCAAGAAAAAGAACTCATCAAACTACATCAACGGTGTATACTGCAGCACGACATCAGAGTAAGTTTATTTGCTAAGTTGAACAGAGAATGGATGTGAAGGCACATTTGTCATTCAAAAGGGCAGCCTTCATAACAAACACTTATTTTTCCTGCCTGTAAACACAAAATGAATGTGAAAAAAGTTTATTTTCCAGTACCGTCCTTTATGAAATGCAGCTGACTCTGTATGAAGAATGTATGAAGACTCAGACATGACGGTGCTCGTCACATAAACTACCATAATTTTTTTACTTGGACAGAACTCTGCATACATTTTGTTTTCAGATTTAGATCCAACTCTACCTACAGCTCCACCTGGTGCAACTCCCCAATGATATGGCTAGAAATTAAAAGCTGCTCTTATATAGGGAATAATGCTTGACAAGGTGTCCATTATCAGACATTAATGGTCGATGCGAAGGCGTGAACACAAAGTTCACAAGTCCATTCATTTTTTATACTGGTCACCTTAAAGGGCATTATGGTCACTAACAAAAGACATAAATATTAAATCTATTATCAGTTTATATAATCTTTTTATTTTGAATGTTTAAATCAGTTTTCACAAGAGGCATACTATTTGCTACGTGCTGTGACAGGTCGTCATGGTAACAAAACCTGAAACTTGCTCTGCTGTAGCTGGAGTATGAGGCCTAACCAGCGAACTAAAGTGGTTTATATGCTAAACATCATGTTAGAAGATCCAAAGCATCGTATCAGAGGGAAAGTTCAACTATTACTGCTTGTTTTTGTTCAGATGATAAATGAGTAAATCAATGAATGAATGATTTATTACTGACTGAAGGTCGAAAATGACAATAAATGACCATAAAAACAAAGAACCAGCATTAATAAAAGGTCCAATAAAGACAGAAGCATATACACATGCAAATAATACATAAGACATAAGAAAACAAGTAAAACACAAATTACAAATTGAAAAACTCAAGGGTTTAAAAATGCATCCATACCAATACATCCAGACTGGGGATTGATGGTCAGGAATGCCGTGCTTTACATTGGTTAAGGCTAAAATAACTTCACTCTCCAAAGCGTTAAGTCTTTGTATCAAACCTTAGATGAAATGTCTTAAAAGAGCCTGAGGAGTGTGAATTACTGCTCCAACAAACAACTCACAAGCACTGCACCTCCGTGGACTTAAGGAAACCCAAACCCTTAGGGCATCATTATAAGCAACTTGAAACTTTTGCATGCTAGTTGCCTTGTAGTCAATCCACAGGTGTGGACTGTACAAAGCAGTGCAGTAAGATTTGAATAAAATAATTCTAACATGATTTGAACATGAATCAAATCTGCGTGCGAGAGTGTTTGCCTGAGCATATAGTAGAGAACACTGTCTACGGATGTCATCATCATCAGTCAGATTGTCATTAATAACATGACCATGAACAGAAACATTCAATGTCACATCAGCTTTAGTACGAACAATGGGCAGAGCACTTTTATTAGCATTATATCAAATGTCATTTTTAAGACCATAACTGAAACGACATAATTATAAAACCTGTTGCTGGGACTGAAAACCACCACATCATCTGCGTACATCAAATGATTCATACACCCAATTTTGCATGAATTCAATTCATTTGACAAATCATCGACTGATCATTGGTTCCAACAAACTATTTATTGCATTAATTACTAATAAAATGATCCGTTATAGTAAAGTGTAACTGATCATTAAGGATTTATGAATGTGACTTATAAATAGCTGTTAGGGAGTTATAAAAGACCTCCTGTTGATTGTTTATAACTGTATCCTATTATTTAGTAATAGAACATGAACAGGTTTTACTAACAACCTGTTAATGACTTGTTTATGTGTTACTGGGATGTTATCTTAAAGTAGCATCTTTTCCTCTTTTTTTAACTGTTAGGAATTGAAGAACATTTACAACTTAGGAATATTATCCAAACAACATACATAAGCTAATAACTAATACTTAACCAATATATTAACTCACGTTTAGTAGTTTACTAATAATTTGTTAATTAGCTATGACAGGTATGACAGGAATCAAGTACTCACCCAGAACATTGGTATAAACAGAAATGTTTGGTTAAAAAAAAAAACAGAATGCGCCACAACATCAATTCAAGAGCTGAGGAGTTTTTCAAATGTGCAGAAGAAAACATTTAATTATGACACTTTATGGGAATCTTCAGAGTTTTTGTGTAAAGAAATGTCCTTTTTAATTAGTTGCAGCCTTTGTGGGTTTTTTGATGCAGCATAAACATTTGTGGCTGTTTATTTCTGAGACTGATAAAATATATATGATTGTTTTCTCTCTGAGAACGTTTTGCCCTAAACTAGGCTTTAATAATTCATATCCAGTGTATATAACATCACTTTTTTCCTGAAGCACACAATGGTATTTTGTTAGAAAGCCTGAAATATTTATTAAAAAAGTCATCTTGGTTAACGGGTTCAGGCAGGATCTTTAACAGATTTATTTAGCAATTTCTGCAACACATTTTGTTCTCATATTGATTTTGATGACATTTACAAAAACCAGATGTAGCTTTAAGGCTATTCGTCAGCTTGAAGGATTCTGTACAAATATAGAAGCAGTCATCATATCTAATGACAGAAAAGTACTTTGTAAAACATGTGGCATTTGGGGTTGCAACCTTCTTAGAGTTCATTTTCTAAAATTGTCCCTCCTGCCCGCTCTGTCTCAGTGCTCCAGGTCCTGTGGTTCTGGCAACCAGAGGAGAGAGCTTCACTGTGGAGAGAGGGACTTGCATGGAGGGTACTTCACCTCCACACTCCTGTCATGCCTCACAGATCCCACTGGGACACTTGTTTGCTCCCTGAATCGTATATCTTTAAATCCCTGTAGAAACTGTGACTTTTAGCAGGAAGCTTCTCCCCTGCTCTGCAGGTTTGTGGAGTTCCCCGCTCGGAGGTGCAGGAACTTAGCCAAACCGTTGGTGGATCTCCAGCAGCTCTGCAATCGAGGTCCATGCCAAGAGCTCCTGCAGCTGGTACCTGGGAGAACAACATCCAGCGCTGTTGTAATGGGCTGGTACTCGTCTCCATGGCAGCAGGTATCTCCTCCCTCGATGTGGCACAATCCTCAAAACATTTCCCCAGCGATGGCCACTTTTTACGGCTGAATGAATCATTTAATATCAGCGCACTTTATTTTCGTATGCCGACTGATAAGTGATAGTTGAAATTCTGCTCATTCCATCCATGTGTGACGATTAGCACTCTGTTAAAACCAAACTGAGCTAGCAGCTAAAAAGTGGAAGAACTTTAGACCCGTCGCAGCACCTGTGTGAATGCCCTCACTGCCATTTTTGGGAGTCAAACAAAGAGCGTTACTACCATAAACCTTTGTAATGTTGATCTTTTGTCATGTCCACTCGACTGTTCTTTTGATCCATTCGCTCCCTGTTGTCAGCAGGGGAAAAAAAAAGGCCTGCAAGGCCTTCCACAGATCAGAATCGACACCCCACCCCCACCGGGGCCATGAAGAAGGTGTGGTAGTGTGCACATTCGCAGTAGTGGGCGCAAGTTACCTATTATTCAGATGTATTCTTTAATCTTGACAAAATGCAAAAAGAATTTCTATTTCTATTACAATAACGCAATGAACATCAAGAGAAACAGAGACACAAACAGCTCAGCTCAGGCACATTTAGGCTCTGTCTGCAGGGACCTGTGATGCTTCTTCCTCACATTTGCATGTTTTTGTCAAACGTTTGCATGTTTTCCGTTATTTGATCACTGTTAAAAAGCAAAGAAGTACTGGTTTCATGCCTGTTTAAGTACCGGCATAATTTCTAAAGTAATGGAATGGCATCAGTACTGGGTAAAACCTTAACGATACCCATCCCTAATTGCGTAACCAAAGGTCTACCTGACACAAATTGCTCACTACAGAGTCTGCTGGAATCTGTAGGCTGCTATCCTTCCTGTTTGACTTCTCCAATCCATCGTTGTTTGCTGTCTTCATCCCTTAGAAATTGATAAATGGAGATGCTCGAATTTTGAGTTTTTCTGTTATGAGAACCAACAACAGATGTGTGACATAAAGAGATTTGGTGGCTATTTCTCTACACTAAAGTTGCAAACTTTACCCACCGGATGTGTCAAAACAGTATGCCTGAGTCCCATAATGGCAGTGCCATTTAATGCCAACATAATGGTGCGCCATTTTGTTCTATGGGTAGAGTTGTCCAAGTTCTTCTTTTCTCTCCCGATTAATCAAACTTTATTTAACACTCATTATATGTTCCATGGATTCTATGTATATTTAGTATATGTGCATTTATCTGTTTAGGATTAGGAACATTTATACTGTCAAAAAGACATAATTTTATGTATTTATTTTCTGATCAATTAGTGGTAATATACATCAAATATATTTGATATATCATTTTTTGTATTTTTTTCTTATTTTCATTAGGTAAAATAGCTTGAAATAAACCAATCAATCAACCAAAAATGTTTTAACTTTAGCGTTTGTTTCTCATAGATTTTTCTCCAGAGTGAAACTCTACCAGATTTATGACCATTTCATAACTCTTTTAAATGGAAAGTTATTTTTAAGTTTAGAGACATTAGAAAATTTGAATAAAAAATATGTATCTGTTGTGTGGCTGACAAAAGAATATCATTGCAGGAACAATCAAACTATTAAAATCTTTGTGGTTTTTTGAATTTGTGGCACTAATTCATAAAGAAATGGACTCTGATGTGCAACATCATGTGAGGTGAAAATCCCTTTTTTTCCAGAAAATTGAATCTTAATAAAAGTAATTGGGAAAGACAGACATTCTTATGTTAGGTGTTTGTTATTACATCAAAGTTACACTTCTATTTCTGTTTTAAGTCAAGAGAGAATCAGTAGAGATTTGTTTGTCTGAACATCAGACGTGCAGCGTTTGTATTGAAACCATGCAGCATCTTGCGTCTGCTGCAGGAGTTAGAGCTCCTCGGTATCACTGAACAGACTCCTCTGGAAGCTCTGGGGTGCTGCTCGAGCGGCTGGAGTGTGAGTTGAGTATCTCGACTTTAGGGATTAGGTATCAGATGTAACCCAAAAGCTTCACTTTCTTGCAGCCTTTTCGACTCGGGGGGGGTTTCATCATCTATAATACAGAAAGTCTTAGGGGCAGCTTCTTGCAGCACACAGTCTTATTCTGCTTGATGTGAAGTCTGCAATGCTGCATGTTTCCACAAGAGAAGAGAAGTCATGACAGCTTGCTGGAGAGCGAGTACAAGCAGCTTGGGATGTTTGTATTCTTTATCTCTTCTGTGTGCTTCTTCCCCTTTGTATGTTTCCTTTAAGACAAATCTTTTAGTTTCATCTCTTGGTCGTTTTGCATCTCTGTGCCATCTGTCAAGACTTTCCCTGTGTTGCATAATCTCAGTTTTTTTTCTTCTCTGCTGGTTGTGACTTGTCTCAGTGCTCCGTGTCCTGTGGAGGTGGAGTTCAGACTCGCAGCATTCAGTGTCTGCGGCAAGGTCGCCCTGCAGCTGGCTGCCTACCGCACCAGAGACCTGTCACCTCCAGAGCATGCAACACACACTTCTGTCCTGCAGTGCCCCCACCTGCAGCTCAGCGCCCCGACAGCCGCGACACAGCTGCTCGACTGACAGGGAAAGGTAACCAAAAAAAAACAAAAAGGCAAACTTCTACTTTGTGTTTTGGCTGCTTCCATCTCTGTCTAACCATCCTCCTCTTCGCTCACAACAACCCTCATGTCCTTCATGACATCCATGAACCTCCTTGTTGGTCGCTCCAGGCCCTTTTCCTGGTCCGATCTCAGCATCTTTTTACCAACATCATCACTGTCCCTCCAATGCGTCCAAACAATTTTCATCTGGCGGCTCTCTATTCATCTCCAGAACGTCTAACATGAGCTGTTCCTCTGTATTCATTTAAAGCTGATGCTTGGTGGAGTCCCACCTCCACTTTAAACTTCTCTGTCACACGTCGACGAAGGTTCTCATTCATCAAGATGATCTTGTTTTGAAGCTGAATCATGGCATCTGGACGTAGTTTCAGATGCCATGATTTAACTTCAAGGCATCCTCTGTCACATCTACAGAACATCTCACCATTGTCTTCAAACTCCAGCGTACTTTTCTGCCATTCCAGAACTCCTTACCTCCATAAATACTAAATCCCGCCTCCAGTTCCTTCTGTCAACCTTTCACATTCAAAGATGGACGGGGCTTTTATAGTGGAGCTGCAGAGCATGATGACCTGAAACATTGGAAATGACGTGGACTTAAACCAGTTGACCAATCACAAAGTGTAACTGTACTTCCCAGTTTCAACCTCTAGGGGGCACATAGACATATTTAGACTATAAATTTCAAGAATTAAACAAGTTTATTTTAAATTGTCATAAGCTTGGTAAGGACCAACAGTCAGCATGTTTAACGCCCCATTCATACAGCCAACAGCCAAAAAAAAGTTGATTTACTGTTTAGTTACCCTTTAATATAATGTTTACTTGTTTATTTTTACATTACATATTGAATTGTCATTTTTAACATTGAATTCTAAATTTCAAAATGTATTCTCATATTCCAAGCCTGAACTGCATATTGAATTGTCTATTGAGAATTGCATATTACTTTGAATTATGACTCTAAAAAACGTCCATATTTTTCTCCGCAGATGAACCTTGTGTTGATCAGTTTAGCTGGTGCCACCTGGTTCCCCAACACGGTGTTTGTAACCACAAGTTCTATGGACAGCAGTGCTGCAAGTCCTGCTCCAGCAAGAAGCCATAGGACTCAGAACTTTGAAGGACCACAGCGGCCAGCACTGTGAACAGTGACGTGGGTTTTCCTCCTGGAGTACTTGACCAATGTGTTTTATAAAGAAGAAAGAGATTAACTCTGTTGATGCTCTTCTGCCAAAAAAGGCTCACTAATTACAAATGAACTGGAAAGACTTTGGAAACCAGATCTGAAGACTTGTTCATGAAAAACGTATTCATGTGTCGTGATTTTTGTTTCCTTTTGAAACCTCTAAAACTAGAAAGCCATCATGCAACCAGCAAAGGAATATCGTGTAGTTTATCTATATATAGATATGACTATGTGTACTACGAAAGCTCGGAAAGGAGTTGTCGTTGTATCGCTTGTTTATGTGTTGTATATTGAAAGGTTTCTGTTCTATTCGCCTTTATTTAAGTTATTATGAATCATAAAATAGTATGTCTTCCCAGAGTATCAGTGAGCCAGTGACATGTTCTCAGTATTTTGGTGTGAATCAACAGTTTGTACCGGTCACCTCTGGATGAGACTCAGCTTCTCTCCTCTGTGGCTGTGCGTGTCCTTCCCCTGCAGTGTTGGCACCCATGTGTCTATGTACAATTTATTCAGTTGGTCTGTTTCTCTCCTGGTTTGCCATGGTAAATATAATGAACATCTACCTGTATTTTTTTTCTTTTCTGTTCTCTTTCCATCAATTGCAGCTGAAATGAGGTGAATAATGAACAAGGCTGTCTGCAGGCCTTTGGGAGACGAGAGGATGATTGCTGGGTGAGCGTGGGCACAGACTATAGTCAGGTTTGGCTTGAAAAGGGAGAACAAAAGTCCAGTCAAAGTGTGGGGGCTCAGCAGGTGGAGATAAGAGGAGACGAGTTTGGTTTGATGACAGTGAGCTTGCAAAACATTAAAGAAGACAACACAAATATGTCAGAAAAAGAAATGGAAACGTAAAAGAAGGCTTTTTTATGTGGAAGCTTGGCATTCAGGTGTGCTCACTGAGATGTTTCCAGAAGCTGTTCAGCCTCCATACATGGAAAATAAGGCACAAATGTCACATGTTTGCACAAATGTCTAATTGGGATTAACTGTGATCATTCCAGTCCAGGGGTCAGGATTCTCAGAGGTAAATATTTTCATAAAACTTTTAAAAAGTAATAAAAAGGTTTGATTTAATTTACTCCGTCAAACACACAAAAACATTTACAAATCTAAGAAATCACAGCATAAGTTGAACCTTATAACCTTATAACAGTAACTGAAAAATATCATATCTCATTTGAAAAATAAACATATTTGGAAATGAATCATTTGCAATGTATGGTTTCTATCGTAGTTTTTGGCAAAAACAACCTCAGATGAGCAAAACCTTTATTCACGCCACGGTAAAAGAGATTTATTCTGCTTGGATGAGCTTGGGCTGTAATGATCATCATTGGGTCACACAGATGAACGTCGCATTCATACAGAATACAAGAAAATAAATACAAATAAAATTTGAGTAACTCATGTTTTAAAAAAACCATGTCCCAAAACTAAATTAGCTGCAACAACTGAATCTTGGGGGCTGCACGGTGGCGCAGTGGTTAGCGCTCCTGCCTCACAGCAAGAAGGTTCCCGGTTCAAGTCCTGGCTGGGGGACCTTTCTGTGTGGAGTTTGCATGTTCTCCCCGTGCATGCGTGGGTTTTCTCCGGGTACTCCGGCTTCCTCCCACCGTCCAAAAACATGCTTCATAGGTTAATTGGTCACTGTAAATTGTCCCTAGGTGTGCATGTGAGTGCGCATGGGTGTGTGTTTGTGGCCCCTGCGACAGACTGGCAACCAGTCCAGGGGTGTACCCTGCCTTCGCCCATGAGTAGCTGGGTTAGGCTCCAGCAACCCCGTGACCCCGAAAGGGATCAAGCGGATTGGAAAATGAATGAACTGAAGCTTGGAGGCTTCAGCGGCCCACGCTACCCTTTGCTGATTAGTTTAAGAGGAGAAATTAAGAAAAAGGCAGCGTTCAAACGGATCCTCACATACTTATCAAATTTTAATATGTTCTAATATTTAATAACTCTTGAGCCTACTTTTATTTCATCCTTTTGAACAAATAACATTTTCCCTTTGCAATCATTGTGATAAAGGTCTTACCTCTGTGAAGGTTGCTTTTCAACTTAAAAGTCTGCATGAATCCTGTTTTGGGACCCTGTTTGAGCCATGTGACCCATAGGATGCAGAGCAGGGGGGCGGTGGGGCTGGCTGCACGAAGAAACACGCTAGCTCCTTGTTTCCGGAGTTGATTTCACGCTGATTTTAAATGTTCTGCCAACAGCTTGCTTGTCTAATTTGAGCGCACATGCACTTTCTGCATGAGTTTTCTTGCATGTCTTTAGGGCAGCTTGTGTCAGTATATTTTAATGTCCCGGTGAGAGCGCCCCCCCATCACCGCCTCTCAGCAGAGCAGCAATTTTACTGTTGATCCGATATGAGTTTTTAATTCTGCATCCTGCAACCGGCCTCGGATGTGACTCAATTTCCCTCATCCATATTGAGCCATGATGAAATACTTGTATTACTTGTAAGCATGCGTGTGTGTGGGGGCATGTGTGTGTGTTGGCAGGAGAGGGTGGGGGGTTTCAAACTACTGTGCCTCAAGATTCAGATGAAAACAAAGAATAGATTTAGTGCATTTATTGCAGCTTATAATAACTCAAGTCTTGTGTGTGTGAAGGGGGAGGCTTTCTGGTTTTTTAAAATTATGTTTATGGCCTGCAGCAGTCCTGACTGCAAAGAACTTATATTTTTTGTCATTCTTTTTTTGTACTGCGCCTTTGAGCAAAATTATGCTTCTCCACATACTGAAAAAAATCACAAAAAATCACCAAATTTTTTTCTAGTACCCCTAGCACCCCAAACTCAAAAACCATTAATGATACCAAAACATTTTGGGATTTCCCAAAAAGTTTTGAAAATGAGATGACCACAGGACTTACTGCTTGGTGGCCATTTTAAGACAAAGTGTAAAATATGGCAATTTTCACATAATATGGGATCAGAAACTTTTTGTTCAAGTGATCCTCACAACATTTAAAACACAAACCACCAGCTTAAGATGACAACCATAACTGACATTTCGTTGACCTTTGACCTTGGTAAAAGGGCACCATGTTGAAAAAAGGATCGCCTATATTACCTTTCACAGATTTAAACTTCTCCCAGGGATTTTCATTAATCTTCTCCTAACTTCAAGAGGATCATTGGGAAGCTACTTGGGAAAAAATGTTGGTTTCAGAGGATTTTGAACAGCGTCAGTATTGTAAGCTTATTAAAGTGGCGTTCCCCAGTTGTCCGCAAGTTTTTACCCAAAAAAAATTGTGAATATTTTTCAGGTAAAAGTATGTGAAAGTTGAATACATGAATCCTTCTATTAATCAAAACCACATACAATATGTGGCCGTGGTTCGCAAAAAAACTCAGTTGCCGAGGAAAATTTTAATTATATTTTCTTTTAATCAATTTGTCGAATGCAGCTTTGACCAGGGCGGCAGGGGCAGAGGGGGTGGGGGGTGGGGGTGTCAAAAGTGGGCGGAAGAGGGTAGCACCTGCAGGCCATTTAGTGCCACTTGTGGTTTTAGTTTTTCAGATATTTCTATATTCTCTTAATATAATTTTGTGCTTTAATTAAAAAAATACTCCTATGATCTCTAAGCTGCTTTATTACAAAAATGTTGAAAAAAATATCACTGTGGAGGTTGGCACAGAAATTCCAATAACTAGCAAAAAAAAACTGCATAAACATTTGCAAAATGATCTAGACATGTTTGCATTTCTGCACTTCGGAGCTCCGTCACTGTTGTGCAACAATCTTGCACTGCTGACTGAGTCTGACCAGAACATTTTCACATCTGCCTGTCTGTTTGAGGAACATCATCTCAGGCTAAAGAAGAAATCCGGCTGTAACCTCTTTAGAAAGCCGGGGCACGCCGTGCACACCAACCCGGAGCAGATGCCGCGGTCTGTCGACGCCAAAATGGGCCTGTCTTGTTTAATCCTTTTCCAGTCAGGCTGATCGATGCAGGTATTTCTCTGCTGTTTTCAACATGCTTGTCTTTTTTTATTTTATTTTAAGTTCTTGTATTTGGAAAAGCCCTGGTCCAGCTGTAAGACACGCCTGGATGTTATTTCCAGCTCTGAAATTCCTCCACTCACAGTCTGTCAGGCAGATTGGCCAGGAGAGCCACTGGAGAGCGCTCGGCGTGCAACGAACCTTGATAGAAGCCTTCACAACTGACAGTCAGCCTAATCACAACTTAACATGCCACTCTCTGACGGTGTGTGTTTGCGTTTGTGTTGAGGGAAAAAGCCTGATTGATCACTTTATTTCTTGCAGAGCTTTTTTGGAGAGCAGACTTCACAGGCCAGAGCTGTCATACAGTACCTCAGCATCACCTTTCCCATCAGCACTCATGTCTCAGTCTGAGTTCATCCGGCACATGGCTCCACCCCACTCCCTCACACACACACACACACGCACGCACACACACACACACACACTGGTGTTTGCTTTGGTTGCCAGTGGATCACAGCTCTGGCAGATTTTTGACTTGAAAGCATTTCGTTTGTGCTGTGAGCTTAGGACATTAGGAGATCTGGCTCTTGTGAATCTGTGCGATTATGGGCTCAGTGACAAATGACAGCTCTGCATCGAGGCCGGCTTTTGATTCTGTCACATTGTGTGATTTAATAGTTGGGTAAAGACCTGTGGATTGGTCGCTCACTAAACCTGCTTGGTGGTGAACTCTCACCTTAGATCTTTACACGCTCTGTGCTCATCTCACGCTCGTCTTTTCCCTACATCCGTCTCTTTCTCATTAGCCTCCTGTTTCTGTAGTTTGTTTTGTTTTTGGTGAGGTTTTTTTTTTGCCTACAGTTCTGTCATAAAAGCACTTGCATCAAGAAAATACAGTTAAAAACAGTTTGCTACTGAAGCTGTCTAAACCTGCCTGACCTTTTCAGAAAAAAAACATTGTCATTTAAACTTAATATTGGATTGTGGAAACAATTAAAATTAGCCTTTTCTAAAATAACAATAAAGCTACGTACTGCAGATACCGTCCTCAGTTATGCCACTTCCAATGAAAATTCGATGCAAACAAACATATGTGCTTGCGGGTTTCCACATTTAAAACTCGCTTGTATACATTGCTTTGCAAGTTTTAAGTCAATTTTCGGGCTCTACGTACAAAATGTATGGTCACTGAAGAAGTGTTGAAAATCCAACCAGGTTGAACTAATCAGGGACTCGGATTTGGTAGTGATGAATTGATTATGTCCCTTTTAACCCATGGAAGTGCCAACCATTTGACAATTCATCATGAAGGAGAAATTAATAATTGTAATTTGTGCCCAGGTGGAATTATATGGCACCAAGTCATTCATATACTGGAATAGAGCTGTGAAAGAAAAAGTCTGCAGCAAGATTCATGAGATTTGTACCACTCTGACATTTTTCACCAAGCCTCTTCCAATAGGCGGGATAAACACGCGCTAGTAAACAGTAGAAATTCTGTGAGGATTATGTGGTTTAGTTTGAGTTTTGTGGTATTTGGTCGTGTTCGGAGTTGTCAGGCACACCAGTTTCAGGTTCATCATGAGTCACAGCTGTTTTTGTTTGAGTAAATTACACCCAGTCTATTTAAGTGTCTGGTTTTCAGATCATCTGTTGTGCTCTGTCTTGTCACCTTTTTGTTTCTTCCATGGTTTTGGCATGTCTAAGTTTATTTATTAAATGTTTTTGTTTCTGCCACCAAGCCTGGTCGCTTGCATTTTAGGTCCTTCACCACCAGTTGACAAATTCAGCCTCTTTTGAAGGATTTTCCTGATTTAACCCTTTAAAATGAGGCAGAAGAATCTCACATGGCTTTGGAAATTCAATTGTTCTATTCAGTAAATTGAGACTGTCTTAAATGATAAAATATCTTTACAAAAACAACTACGAAAACCAAAGTACAACATGTAAGTCAACAAATGGATAAAATGAAGACAAAAGATAACAAACTGACATTGAGCAACAATGAGAATATTGAGAAATGAACAAAAATCTGCTGTGGTGACAAGTTCAGATTTGGTGTTAGGAGGGAGCAGGAATGAAGCACAAATGACAAAAGAAAATAGAATAAAAACCTTTCGCTATAACCCTTTTTCTCCTTGAAGCTATGAATATTATTGATCAGTGTGTTTACAGCATCCCCGCCTCATCTATCTTTCTTTGAGTGCTGGTTTCTCATCATTCTCCCCTGAAATGGAAGAATTGATCAGGATCCTCTGGGGCCTGCAGGCACCAGCTGCTGCTGCGCCCACCCGCCTGTTAACCCTATGCCCTTGAGGAAACAGCATTCAAGTGGCAGCAGAAAGACTTTGCTGCTTTCTGTTTTTCAATGTGCTCTCCCAGAAGCGGCCTCCTCCACCACCTCTCTCTCTGTGGAGATGCATTGCTTTGCATTCCATCATCTTTATACATAAAGAGCCATATACACACTATACACCCACATATTTGAAATCATATTGCCTTTAAAATAGTTCCTGCTGCTGCTGAAAGCAGACGGAACACTGAGAAGCTCCACATCTGGCCACTAGAGGTCAGTGCTATTTCAAAAATATCAAAATGATGTTCTTGTTTGACTAAATTGTGAAAACAACACAAACTTCAAACCATGAAAAGCAAAGCTCACTTTGGTTTGCTGTTACCCAAAACTTGACCCTTACTCGTTCTCATTTCTGTCACTCAGCCAAACTAACAGGCAGAATTACAAAGTTACGCTGGACAAGCGTCATGCCTGTGATTGCTTCTCTAATATTTTATTGATGATCCGTAGGCTCAAGCTGACCTCAGGGAATGCAGCAGCACAGATATGTAAATTTCAAACCTGTCAATTTTCAGACCTTTTGCTCCATGGTTTCTGCTGAATACCCCCCACCCCCCACACCCCACCCCCCAATTTTGCACCGCTGTTGGTTAAAAGAGCAATAAAAAAAACTGCCCGACTTCAATGTTGGGTCACAAGTGATTTCCTAATGTGCTCCTTCAGGACAAAGCTGAATTACAAATAATGAGAGGAGAAATGTCATCCAGTGGAGAGAAACAAGGTCAGGGCCGTTACCCATCCTTATTTTGAAGGATAGAAAAGCATCCGGGTGGGGGGAGCAAATCTGAGGAATACACTTCAAACAAGGACACAACAGCTCCACCATTATTTTAAGGAATGTCTTTACATCAGATGTCTTCCTTTAAGCCAGACAAACAGTGGGGCAAAAAATAAATATCTTTCTGATTCTACAAGTTGTCCCATTTAAAAAGATGACTTTGGTCTGCAATTGTTCATCACAGGTAAACTTCAACTGAGAGAGACAGAATGAGAAAAAAGAATTCAGGGAATGTATGATTTTTAAATAACTTATTTGTATAATGATGCAGAAACAAAGTTTTTATCTCCTACAAACAAGCAAGAATTCTGTCCCTCACAGACCTGTTGCTACTTCTTTTAGAAGCTCTTTTATCCTCCACTGGTTACCTGTTTTAATGGCTCCTATTTGAATTTATTATCTGTACAAAAGACACCTGTTCACACCCTTAACCAATCAGACTGCAACATCTCCACCATGACTAAGACCAAAGAGCTGTCAAAAGAACAAGATTGTAGACCTGAACAACACCGTGATGAACCAATCTGCAATAAGCAAGCAGCTTGGACAGAAAAGATGAACTGTTGGAGCAATTATTAGAAAATTGAAGAAATACAAGATCGACAACAATCTCCCTCCACCTGGAGCTCCATGCAAGATCTCATTGGCGGAGCACAAACAATCTTAAAAACGGGGAGGAAACAGCCCTGAACTACACTGGGGAACTGGTCACCAACCCAAAGAGAGACCACCATAATAACAAAGGTTACTATAGTTACAGACAAATGATCATCATATACTGTTTTAAATCCAAAAATTCCCCACTTGAGCCAACACAAGTCCAGGTCCATCTAAGTTCTCCAGAAACCATCTGGATGATCCAGAGGAGGATTCGGATAAGCTCACATGGTGTAATGCCACTTGCCATGTTTGGAGGGAGAAGAATGTTGAGTTGCATCACAAAAACATCATGTGATGCATTGGAGTGGAAACACCATGGTTTGGGCTGCTAGTCTGCAAGGGAACAGGACGGCTGGTCCATGTGAAGGAGTTTCAGTAAAAAAAAAATCTTGGCTGTTTCAACAGGAGCTCAGCACATGGTTTTAACAGGTTGATTAGTATTATGCTCTTATTCCTTTATTTATTTATTTTTTGTCATTGTTTACATTTTAAATTGTTTTTTGTAAACTTAACATCACTTTGCTAATCTTCCACTCATCATTTTATTTATTAAATATTTTTCTGTTTTAAAAACCCATCTTGGGACATGCTGCAATTAGCTGTCACTAAAAGCACTGGAACATAGGCATGGGACTGCTGCTTTATAGTTGTCCATCTTTTTATATCTGTCCATTTATCTGTCAAATAAACCACACAAACAAGGAAATGATGAATGGAACCATGCATTGGGGACTTTGGACATACACATCGCCTAGGCAACAAACTTTTGACCTCTGTCATTGCCAACCAGGACAATATCACAATGTATTGAGATTCAAATTCCTTGGTTCCTTATTTTTACATTCTGTCTTAAACAGTTGAAGTGTATCAATGATAAATGTTCCAGACCAATTTCATCTTCTTAAGTACCAAGTACCTTTTTGTACCACTGTACCAATGTCTCATTCAAAATGAAATTTGCTTTGGTTGCTGCTTTTTCAGTATAAAGTAAATTTTTGAAAACACATTTTTAATTAAATCTACCTAAATAGAATAAAAATAAACCTTGGTTGAAATGTTGAGTAAAAATTCAAACAGTAGGACAGCTGTCCTGCTCTCAGCTCCCAATAGTGTTAGCAGTGCATGAAAACCGATATTGATCCCCCTTTCAACTAAATGTGATTAATGATTTAATTATTCTGTTGACAAAATCTGACAAAGGAAACTTTCTGCCAGATGCTTTTGAAGCATACACAGCTTGTTGTTGTTCACCTCTCCACACATCTCGTCAGATGTTGCCACAGCGAATCAGCTTTCACTGATCCTCACATTTGGTTTTTACACCAGTTTTACACCGGATGCCTGACACAACCATGTATTTTCTCTGGGCTGGGGACTGGCCCAAGGAAGACCCAGACTCAGGCCCCCTTGTGACTACTTACAGTGAGGATAGAAAGTTTGGCCACCCCAGTCAAAATGTCATATTATTGTGCTTAATGAACCCAAAGAAAGTTTGAAAAATCTCTTAAAGGCATCAGTTTACTGATGAGACATCCTTTTAATATGTAAAAAAAAAAAAGGCTTTATTTCCATAATTTACCCTTTTAAAATGGCAGAAAACAAAATTATGGTATGTGCAAAAGCTTGGGCACCCTGCAGAATTTATAGTATGCCCCGCCCCCTTTGGAAAAGCTGAGACCTGACAGTGTCATTGATTGTTCACAATCATGGTTTGCAAACGCCAGAGGATTTCAATCTCAAAGATTTGAAATAATCTGAGTTATTTGATCTCACTCCAACAATCAGCATCATGGGTTCTTCCAAGAGGTTGTCCAGAACAATGAAACTGAAAATAATTGATGCTCACAAAGCAGGAGAAGCTATAAGAAGATAGCAAAGCCTTTTCAGATGCTGATATTCTCTGTTCAGAATATCATTAAGAAATAACAGTCAACAGGAAGAGTGGAAGTTAAAGCAAGATCTGGAAGACCAAGAAAAATGTCAGACAGAGCAGCTCGCAGGATTGTGAGAAAAGCAAATCCAAACCCACGTTTGACAGAAAGACCTGCAGACTCTGGAGTTGTGCTACACTGTTCTACTGTCAAGAGATACTTGTATAAATATGCTCTTCATGGAAGACTCCTCAGAGGAAAACCTCTTCTACATTCTCACCACAAAATTTGAAGTTCACAAATGAACATAGATACAAGCCAGATGCATTTTGGAAACAAGTTCTGTGGACTGACCAGGTTCAAATGGAACTTTTTGGCTGCAATGAGCAAAGGTACGTTTGGAGAAGAAAGGGTCCAGAGTTTAATGAAAAGAACCTCTGTCCAACTGTTAAGCATGGGGGTGGATCAATCATGCTTTGGGGTTGTATTGCAGCCAGCAGCACAGTAAACAGATTCCACAAAATTTCAGCAAATTTTGGACACTAACTCGATGCCATCTGTGAAAAAGTTGAAGTTGAAGAGAGGACGATCCTAATGATCCTAAACACACCTCCAAATCCATGCTGTCTTACATTAAGAGGCAGAAACTGAAGGTTCTGCAGTGGACCTTCCCAATCACCTGACCTCAACATAATTGAAAATCTATGGATAGACCTGAAAAGAGCAGTGAGTAACAGACATCCCAGAAATCTCAAAGAACTGGAAGACTTTTGGAAAGAAGAATGGATGAAGATACCTCATACAAGAATTGAGGGTACTCTTGGCTACAAAAAACGTTAACAAGCTGTGATCCTTTCTAAGGAGGGCAGTACATGGTACTAACTCTGCAGAGTGTCCAAACCTTTGCACACATTATTTAGTTTTCTGTTATTTTGAAATGGTAATATTTGAAAATAAAGCTCATTTTTTTGACATATCAAAAGAATGTCTCATCTGCAAACTGATGCCTTTAGGAGATTTTTCAATCTTTCCTTGGGTTCTTCATGCACAATAAAATAACATTTTACCCAAACTTTTGATCCTCACTGTAGATAGGCAGTGGTGTGAACCCACACTGGACTAAGCTCATTGCACCCCCTGGGAAAGAAACATTGGTTTCCCACGTGAAAGTCCTGCATGCAGCCAACTGAGCCATCCAGCCGCTTTGAAACATTCGCAACATTTCTTGAAAATAAAGTGGGATTCAGCTGCTTCAGGATTTAAAAACCTTAAGGGGAATTTTAATGTCTGGCAGGTTGGATTTGTACCAGTGTTCATCGGTTCAAATAGTCTTTTTATATTTTTGGTAAGTATGACAAAATGGCTAAAGGAGTAACTGCAGAGTGGTGAGGAGATCCAGGCACTAATTACTGTTATATTCAGAGGATAACCTGCAAATGTCGGTTTTCCTCCTGCTTTTTTTCTCTATCTTGGTCTGGTAATGTCACTCCCAAGTGAACTGCCTTTGGAAATGCAGGATTATTTCAGGTCTGCCTTAGTTTTTGCTCTGAATTTGAGAAAGGCGTGTGTAAAGCAAAGCAAACCAGGCAAAAGTATGAAACGTGAGCTTTCTCTGCTCTGTCTGCAGGTCTTTAGTGTGAAAGGAGCCTGACTGATAGAATAACAAATTCTTTCAAAAATCTGGAAGGTGAATGACCTTTCATGTTGGAAAACTTTCTGATGTGGATGCATTTAAACTATTTTACACATTTGACAAAAAATCTGGATTATCTTCAAAACGGTGGACTAATGAAACAAAAAGGAGAACTTATTATTTTACAAAAGTATTTAGCGTAGGTCAATTATTTAGGTCATGTTTGTTTTCTTTTATCCTTTAAATGTGACAAACATGCAACAAAACAAAAGAAGAGTCAGGAGAAAGGCAAACATATTTCACATCACTGTGTGTGCTTGTGAGGCGGCTGGAGCCTGAATTCTGGTTTGATTTCTTGTGAGTGCGCACAGCAAAGTTGCATGGGAATAAACCTTGACTTTCTATAGACAATGGTGACAATTGGAAGTAAATCTGAGCTCACTGAGGCGTCTGCAACTGTCAGAAGCTCTTCTGAAAGGCAGAGATTTATGTATGGAGAGAGACAGACAGACTGAGAAAGAGGCTGACATGTTTCAGTGACAATGTGCCTCAGAGCAACTTCCTCGCTTCTTTTTATCCAGCGCTTCTAAACACATGAAAGTGTAGCTGATATTCCCTCTTTCCTTTGAGCAGTTTGTTTACAGTCAACCTAAACAGCAAGGAAAGGATGAGCGCAAAACCAAACCAACTCGCAGACAAGCGCCACTTCAGGAACCCCATTCAGCGCTCCTTGGATCATCTCTGTCGACAGCAATCAACAATAGGTGAGGAATCAAATGAAAGTAATCAGTCTTACTCAGCCGTTCCACATCTGCCTCCCACCAGCAGAGAAAACTGCTTCTCAAAAGTGGATTTCAGATGGAAAAGTATTTCTCATTTTAGGTCTAGTTTCTTTCCCCGAGCAGTGGGGGGGGGGGGACGAGGCTGCAAGCAGCGGGGGAGGTGGGAAGGTGTGTCTGGCTGTGTTGGTGAGATTCAGGTTCCTTTTTGCCTTTGCCCCACCTCAGCTAATCATCTAACTCAGTGGTCGGTCCACACAGCAGGAGACTCCCGTGCTCTGCCCCTTCCTCTGCCTTTCCCTCCATGGTCTCAATTAGTGAGGAATAGAAGTCCTGCTTCATGGATGCCGTTCACGGGGGAGGTTTTTCTTAATTACAGCAGCTCTCCTTGTGCTGCTGGGGACTGATTGCTAAGGCGATGCATCCTTCAACCCAGCCAGCACCCTCCTGTTTGGTGGGGGTGTCTGTTGAAATCGGCAGGCAGATGAGTTTTTCAGTTGATACAATAGTCCTGAGCAATGGGAGGCATTTTTTTTCCTTCTGACTTTTGCTTCTGTTGCAGCAGGACTGAAAAGAAAAATAGTCTTTGTTTTAATATGTCAGGAGCACAACTGTGAAAAGTTTTTAGGGAAAACATGTCATATGTTTGTATTTTCTTTAGTCATCTTTGACTGTTTTAGTTGCTTTTATATCAGAATTTTTTTCTATTGATTTTTTGTGTTTGCAAGAATTGGCATAAATACTTTGTAATCAAAATTTCTCCGTATTTTTTCAGTTACTGCATCATATACTGATGTTATTTCCAAGTATTTTAAAAATGTTTTTATTTATTGTTGTTTTTTTTCCTTCTGGTTTTAAAATTGTTTTTTTTCAAGCAATCAAAGCAGAAAAACAACGGCAGACACACAAAAGAAATATATCTAGTACATCAGTGCTGTCATGCGATTATTTTTTTGCGCAATTAATTAATAACGACCCGTAATTAAATAATCTAATTAATTGATTTTGATTGCAAATATTTCTAACCTAATAATAGCTGTGAAAAGCCTTATTTTAAAGTATTCTTGTTTACATTTGTGAAATTTAAGTTAAAGATCAAAATACAACAAAAAAAGTGGCTTTATAAAGTTTTTTTTTATTTTATTAACAGATTTCCATCTTCACTTTTACACCACCAGAGGCTATTGTTGTCAAGCTCAAACAATTAAATAAATACATCAGATCCAGAAGGCTCTAATTCAAAACATCAAAAACTAAAAGAACACTTTTCTGAAAAATCCAAAAATACTGACCATGAACTTCTTATTAATACCATCATTCATTTGTTGATATACTTTATTCTACAGTTGATCTCAAGTGCAACATGTAGAAAAGACCAGAGTGATTTTATAGTTTCCTTTAATGGGTTTGGTGAATTTGATCATTTTGAAGATGAAGCAGAAGAGAAAGAGAATAGATTACAGGAAGGAGGAGATGAGACACGAGGAAATGACACATGGAAATATTTAGATTTAGTTTCTTTAAATTACATTTTAGCTTCATCATCTGGATGAAAACAAATGTTAAGAGAGAAACTTTCTGTCTAAAATGATGCTTAACTCAGCTTCTTATGACAATCACTTTCTTCAGAGGAAAGAACAAAAGCAGCGAGTGGGCGGTGTCCGTGCTGGAACTGTTACCATGACAACGCAGCACATAGCATTTTTAACAGTCAATTTTTTGTGAAATACGATTTAACAGAAATGAAGACAAATGTTGATCATGAACCTGAAACTGGAGACTAAGGGAAAATTCAAAGATCACAACATAACCCAAACCAGTGTTTACAATCCTGGCACCTGTGAATTCTTCCATATCCTTATGTCCGCTCTCCTCTTTTCACTTTGATCAATCTCCAACTCTGCATTAGCGCACATACGTCAGTAACAGTTTTTTTTTATTGGTATCCATTTTTTTTCATTTAACCAAATGACAATGTCAAAGCCAACTGTTTACACACGTTAATTTGTTTTATTAGTCGCCCATGGTGTTACTGCACCAAATGTAAGTAATGAAGTAATGGAGGTTTCTGTATTCTTGTAATTGTAATTTAATCACTGAAATTTAAACTGGAATTTGTTACATTACTCTGTTACTGACAAAAGTAATTCAATTACAATAATTCCTTACTTTGTCATTCACTACCCCCAACTCTGTCTGGTAAAATAAAGGTTAAACAAAATAAATAGCCAGAAAATGCTCCCCAAATGTATGGATTTTTTGAGTATTTCAGAGCATTGGGGGCAGAAACAAGGCTCACCCTGAAGCTGTTCTTTTTTTTTGGGAGGACAGGAAATGACTCCGCCCTTATACGTATTCCACATCTCAGTGTGGCTTTCTTACAAAAGGTTGGAATAATTGCTCTTTGTCTTTGCACCTGGGCTTCACAGAATATCCCAAAACTCGCCTTTAATTTCAATGAAAAAGGCCCAAAAGAGCCACTCGTCAAGCGCAAACAGGAACAAGCTGAAGAGGCTGCAAAATTCCAGGATTAGTAAGATCGCCGAATACTCGAGGAGGCAAGTGGGTACATATCTTTTCATGTTATTTTTCTGTGTCTGAAAGGACATAGGAGGTGGAGTGAGGTGGGGGCACTGGTAAAATGTGCATTTAGCATCAAAATGTTTTTATTTAGCCAAACATCAACATTTTTAATTGTACTCAGGTGGAATGTCCTTTGTGTGGAACAAAAGATCTGCTTTGTTCTGTTCAGGTTCTTTCTTTTTGTTGAAGGAACAGAAGTGTTTTCATCACCTAAGTTGAGGCTTGGTTTCTTCTCTTTTAAATAAAGTTTTGATGTTTTACTTAGTTCCATTTTGATTTCTATGTTAAGCTTAGTGCAAACACTTGTGAATGGTAATCGGTGTTGTGGTGATGAAAGTTTGTCGTGCATTTGTCAGCCTTCATCAGTGGAAATAATTGGGTTCAAATCCTGCAATTCCTGCATTTTATTTTTTAAATACATAGTTGCCTTTCATTAGGCATAAAGAATACATGATTTTTATTATCATAATTTTTATTATTATTCCTGTTGATATCTTTTTTAAAAGAGCAACAAGTATTGAAACCAAGGGTTTAATATACTAGATTTATTTGTTTTAACTATGTATTACTAAAAAGTAAACTCATGACAATGACGAAAAGACATGCTAATGACGCTTAAAATCTAGAGAATTAACGCTGATGTTTTTTTATTAATATTTATAGTAAAGCGTGTTGAGTAAATTAGGGGGGAAACATTCAACGAATTACAAAGCTGGGCAACAAGACTGCGGATGCAGGATTAGAACCCAACCCAAACCCAAGTCAGAGACTATCTGAAGTCACCTCAAGAGCAGCTGACATGACAGACCATTTGTGACTTACTGCTAACTGCAGAGTTCCCTTGAGTTATCACAAAAGATGTCTTCATCCATCAATTTTCACAGTTTTTAAATAGGAATCATGTGTTGCATGTTGGTCTAATATTTGAGCACTTTAAAATGAAAATCTTGTCGCCTCAAAAGTAACTTGCATGCCAAAAAAGTGGCAGGCTGCCTCTCCATCCTGCAGCGGCCCTCTGCCAGCTTAGCTAGCGTGACCGCTCCAGCTCCATGAGCCCTGTGACAGACCTGTCTAGAATGTACCTGTCTTCGCCCAACAGTAGCCGGGAAGGGCTCCGGAAACCCTGCTGCCCAAAAGGGATACAGCGGGTAAAGAAAATGATTAGAAGTTCAGGAGAACTTTGGATCGATCCACCATATTGGATGTGTATTCTACCTGCTGTCACTGAAAACGTCACATGCCCGAAGTTGAGTCCCTGATTGGCAACTTCCCCAGAGTTTAGATGTTTTTTTAACTTTGGCACGCCTCGCCAACATACCAAGACCACCTCAAATCCAGTCTGGATACACCCTTACATTAAACTTCCAAATACTTCATGATAGGCCTAATGTAACCCAAACATTTTTTAGTTTTTGTGAGAAGCAGCCAAAGTCTTCAAAAACACAAAAAATATTCACCAAACCATTTCTGGAGGGCCCATAAGATGTCTGGGCAAGATTACTTTTGAATATGTTTGCATGCTTTTTTTGAAAATCATCCTGCTTAGTCAGTATTAAACTTTTCTGACCTCAAACTCACTGTGGGCACCACTGGCACTGTGCTGCTAGACTGCACCCTCCACCAGGAGAAATGAGGAAAACTCAGCTGAAGATGCTGCAAAATGTAGAATTCACCAAAAAGTTTCTAAAAAAGTTTTTGTGCCAATAGTAAAAATTAAAATGTCAGATTTTCCTCAGCTCTAATTATAACACAGATATAAATGTTATAGATTTGCATATGCATAGTTTCATTGCGGTATTAATAGAATGGAACGAATATCAAATTAAATGTCAAAGAAATTCCAAACACCAAACAACTGAAGGTAATTTAGAGTTTGGAAAGTGTCTATAACGAATACATTTTCTGCATTTTATCCGTCTTATTAACAGACAGCAGTTGCTTTTATTCAGAAAATCCGGGAAACAGCATCGATAATTGGCTTTTGTTGCTACGGCTTCAAGAAAATGCACCCGCTGTTTTATCCTGAAAGCTGAAATGCTGAAGGTTTGACAGTTCAGACAGAAATGAGGGAAAGGGAAGCAGCGGGTTTGCTAACAGCACAAAATTAAAATGTCATTATGTGTCTATTCTTAGCTGAAGCTGCAGTAAGGATCTCCCACTTCTCCTCATTGTTCAGAGAAATACCACGTAGTCTCAAAAGTTTCCGAATTTGAATGAATCTGCATAGATTTGAGTGCTTTTGTCAAAAATAAACTTAAATATCATGTTCACAGACAGCAGCAAACACAAATGAAGGCAACACCTTATAATAACTTTTGAAGAGCACCATTCAAACGTGATCTGAGTAAGGCGGGGACATGTCAGAGTAAACTTCACCATCCAAAAGAACGTCTCTGGTGTTACAGACCAAAGAAAGATCTAATCAGAGCAGTTTGAAATCTTTTAGCTTTAAACTTTTTTAGTTAATTAAAATGATTTTTTTTAACAAAAACAACAAAAAAACTGGGATGGATTTATCATTTTTTTTAGACATGATAACCAAGGACATTCAGAAAGGAGTCCTTCGGAATGTGACGCATGGCTGGAGATGTATGATGATGGAGCAGTCTTCCACTGAACTTTCATACTTGACATTCACAGCTGGAGGTAGCAAAAAAGAAAGATGCTGAGGTTCTCTTTGGGAGTGACCAGGATGGATCAGGAACAATAAATCAGAGGGACAGCACATGTTAGAGGTTTTGGAGATAAAGTCAGAGAGGCCAGACTGAGATGGTTCAGTCATGTCCAGAGGAGAGAGTGAATACTTTAGTTGAAGGATGCTGTGTCTAGAGTTGTGCAGGTAAAAGGTCTAGAGGAAGACCAAAAAGGAGGTTTATGGATGCAGTGAATGAAGACATGAAGGTAGCTGGTGTTAGAGCAGAGGATCCGGAAGACGGGTTAGATGGAGGAAGCGGATTGGAAGCTGTCTCCAAACTGCCCTCCTTTCTCACATGGGTATTCATTAGGATGTCAAGGAAAAGGGTGTCAATTTGTGATACACCATGGGGGTTGGGGTGCTTGGGAGTGGCCTCTCCCTTTTTGGTTGACTTACGGGTCTGAGATCCTTCCCCTTTTGCTTTCTGGCTGGTGATGGTATGCCACCAGCCATTACAAGTTAAGTCACTAGTTGATGTTTTCTTGATGTACACTTCTGAGCAGGAAGTTCCTCAGAAACACAACTTTAAAAGGTAGGAGCATTTACTGTCAAGAAGAACTGGATGGACTGACCCCTCCTCCCTCGTGTTCCAAATAGGAAGTATCTGCTGGCTCAGAGAAGCCAAAATTCCATAGAGTTCTATTGAGAAATAAACAGGTATTACTCAAACATTCTATTTGTCAGAATGACCGTTCTTGCTCCTATGCCTTTTTCTTCTTGCAAATCCAACATTTTTTAATATCACAAGTTATTCAAGTTGCAAACTTAACCATCAGATGCCTCACTAAAAGCATGTGGTGTCCGCTGGCCCATGCCTCGAATGTTTGATTGACAGATTCTCCCAAGCCACTTTCAGTGGAAGGGGTGTGGACTTCCAACATGCTCACTCAGACCCAGTTTCAATGGCAAATGGCCATTGAAACATTGACTCAGACAACTAGAACAAACCACTTTCGACTTGCTCCAAATAACCCCTATATCATGAAAACAATGGCAATGGAATTGGCTTCATTTCGTTGGAGCCAGGTAAGGCATTTTCTATGGGTGACATCGTACCCCCTGTGTCCATCTCTTTACAGTCAATGAGTAAGAGCCACAACAAATGAGTGGCAGCTACTTTCACATAGTGATTGTGAATAAGTCAAAAAGTTACTCAGTTTTCCCTGGATGACGAGGGAGTGAAGAATACTTCCAATAAAGATGTATGCAAAAGTTTGTGTCTCTTTGTGGCTTATTGTGTTCTGTTTTAGTAAATCTGTCACCTCAAAACACAAGTGAGCATAATGCTGAAACTGTTCAAAAATGCTGAGAATTCCTGTGCCGCATTTTAATAGAAATGTAAATAAAACACATAAATATTGCAAAAATAATCCAATTTCACATCCCTGTAATTAAAGTGGAGATACTACATTGCTAAACACTAAAATAAATAATGAATACAAATCTATTTAAGCATAGTTTACTCAAGTCTGTTCAAATTTACCTGAATGCTTCCTTTTTGATGACTATAAACAGTCACGGAGGAACCGGTATTTTCAGCCAGAGCTGAGCTCTCTCCTCTTCCTCCCTCCGTCCCACCGGCGGTGTCGTGGGTGTAAAAAAGCAGCCTGTTGAGCAGCCATCAGTCTGCTGGCATTTGATCAATGCTCGGGTCCCTTTGTGCTGCTAAGCGACAGATAAAAGAGACTGTTATCAGCTCCGCGGCACTGGCTGCTGATAGCTGTGTGGCGACAGGCGGAGGGGGAGGACACACTCCAACAAAGTGTGGAAGGGGAGAGTCAGATGAAGGGGAGGAGAGGGGGGAGGACAGGGCTACACAACGTGGGTCATCACCTTGATACAAGGTTTTACAACTGTCACAAACCCTCTGGAGAGAATCAGGCGTCAGACGAGGACAGCAGGGAAGAAATAAACGGAGGATTTGAGGAAGAAAGGCTGGAAAAGGAAAAAGAACCGCACATCACAACTCGATTAGAAACACTTAATTTGGGCAAGATAGCTGAATAGATAGCAAGACAATTTTGTCACATTTTATCTGCAGAAATTCACTGTGGAGACATCAGATTCTGTCCTCCTCTGGTTTATAAGAAGCGCCACAGACTGGCACCAACAAAAGATTTTCTTTTAAAATAGTTTTGCTTTAAAGTTTGAGTCTGCCTTTTGACTGGAGAACTCATTTATGCTTTAACTGTCACCATTTGGACAAAAGCAAGCATAAAAGTTTGCAATCGCTAACATCCTACAGGATAAAGTGTCCAACTCTGTAACAACTAAATAAATGACAGATGTGACAGGAAGACAAATGTCTGATGATGATTACACAAAGCATTAAAAACTGACAAAAAGCTGACAAGTGGCAGAAAATCTGTTGCTTTTAAGGATTGACTACACTCTGATTATTTATTTAAAATGGGAAACAGTCTTGGTAATGATGAGTAGCTATTCTTAGAAGCTCATTTGGTTAAATTGTAGGAAAAAAAAAGAGAAAATGTTACACAGTGTTGTAAGTACAGTATCTAAGTTCACTGACAGACGTTTGCCAAATATTACCTGAGAATTCTCAAGTTCGTAAACCTTTAAAGTCCCACTCTGATCATGCAGTTTTTTTAAGCAACACTGTGCCATGTGCCAGCTTGGATGATGAAGACAACGCAGTACATGGAAATATTTGTCTGCGAGTGGATGCATCGAAATGGAGCGGCCCACCCATTGTATTTTCTATGTAACAAAAAAGCTCTTTTTCAAACGGCGTTTAGTCATCTGCTCCTGATTTACAACATTTGGATGAAGAAATACTCAGAAATGCAATTTTAATTAACAGAGAACTGAACTGATCCAGAACTTTGTGCCAGTGGAAACACCTCCAGATTAATGCAGGAAAAAACAAAGGAGTCGGTAGTGGACTTTCACAGGCCCTCACACTCCCTTTCCAAAAGATTCTCGCAGAACTCTCAGATTCTCCTTAGAACTTCCCTCCCAGATTTTTCCTCTTCTAAGATGTTTCCCTGTCTTTAGAATTTTCTTTAGAAGTCTCTTGCCAGACACTTGAGGAGAAACCAAGTTCTTACTTTTCATTTTGTTCAAGTCTTAATATTAATCCAAAGTGTTTGCTGGTCTTTTAGTTCTAATTAAATTCTTTCTTCTTTTTCAACATTTTTCATCTCCAGTATATTTTCATCGACCGACTCCAACATTTTTTATGCTTTTGAAACAGATTGTCAATTGGTCATCAACAGTGACCAATTGATCAGTTTCTTCGCCCGACCAGCTTTGCAACTCATAGTTTTTGGTCACAACCCGGAATTGGGAAATTACTCTACAACCCCAGAAGCCAATTAACTGAAATGAGAAAAACCAGTGGGTTCCCTTTGAGTAGAGGACCCTCCATCCCTCCTCCCTCTGGCGAAAGAGCAAAGTCCTTCCAGAAGCATGCTGTCTGTAACAGGACTTTCCACTCCTTCTCGACGAATCAGACAGAACCAGATCTCCAGACCGCTTAGAATGGGGTACAATTTCACTCATTCAGTCACTGCTGGTGGTCAGAGTAACAACTTCAGCAAATGTAAGATCTTTGCCCCAAGTTTATTCCCCTTTTGAGGATTCCCCTTCAAATGCATTCAAACACCTTTTCAGTCACACCTAATATCTCCACACACACTTAGCACTTCTCATTCCAATATTTTACTTTCAATTTTGTTTTTCTTTTCATTTATCCAATTTATAGTTGCTAGTTTAAAGTTCGTGTCTATGTTTTGCACATGCTGATTGCTTTTCATTAATCTGCTTTACGTCCAGTTTTTCATGCTTGTTTAACCTCATTTTATTCAATAAATGTTCAAAGGACGTTGCTGTTCAGATTTCATTATTTCTTGTTTGTGGTAAAGCCTTTTCAAAGGGTACAAACAGCCTAAGGTTGAGAGACGGATCCATTGTTTATTACTTTATTGATTAGAGTTAGTAGCTGATAATTAATCATATTTTTCCTTCATTACAAAGGTGGTGTCCTGAGGATAATTTTGTAACATTCCCAGTTTAATAAAATTCCTAATTTTCAACCAACTTTGGGATAGAATATTTCATTTTCATCCCTTTCACACTACAAGTGGGATCAGCCATCTTTTATGAAGTGGTCTGCTAGAGCAGCAGTATCTGCGGCTGGTGAGGAAGGTCAGTTTCGTACTGGGGTTGTGACTTGACTCAGTGCGGGAGGTGGGAGAAAGGAGGACGGCAGCCAAGCCATCATCCTTGATGAAGAGTGCAATTTTTAACTACATTATTGTGACCTCTGGCGCTTTTTTATTTTTTCTATTACCACAAGTTTTTGTAAATATGTGACACATTTACTCTTTTGTTCTGTACACACTTATCCTACTCCATTTTTGACTGTAATGCTGCAACATTGGAATTTCCCCATTGTGGGACAGATAAAAGATTATCTCGCCTCATCTCATCTCATCTCATCTCATCTTTGTACTTCATCATCAGAAAAAATCCACAAGAACATGATGAAAACCCCAAACTTCTGTTAATTTTTTTCCTGCTCATTATAAAAACAAAAAGATATGTAATATTATACATTTAAGAATGAATAAAACAACAAAAAAAGACTATTTACAAATTCTATAATTTTCTAGCGAGTGTGACAATTCATTTTAATAACAATTCAATTCCATATAAGTGGTTGGCAATTCAGTTCACTTTTGATTTAGGTTTATTTTGAATGATTCGATTGGATCTGATTCACTGACCTGAGACTGACCCAGAACATCTTAAGCCAAAATTTCAACCAGTGTGACTCAGAGAGAAATACCTGGGTATTGAACAGTGCAGGTTCAAAGCTTTATTAGAACATTCTACCACACTGTATGGTCACACCTTTGAAAAATTCCAAGTGTCTCCACACATTGGACTGTAATGATGGTTGATCATTTTTTTTGCTGTTTCACATATGTGTTGTCCAATGTGATGCACTTTCATTTTTCGTAAGCTTTAGTAAAATAAACCTACTGTACTTTAATCCAAATGATATTTTCCAATATCAATTATTGATTGATCTAATTTAGAAATGATCTTTTAATGAAATAGTTCAATACGATTCCACCTCAGACAAATCATTCTGGTTGGATTGTAGAAATAGGAATCAATTAATATTTTAATCATTGAATCTTATACATTTCAGATGTTTGTAGTTGCCTACTACAACGTAGTGTTGTTACTTTGTTTGCTGTTTGAATAAACTTATTGATTTAGAAAAAAAAAAATCAGCATTTTCTTTAGCAATAAACAGTCATGCTACCTGTTTTTCTCTTTTGTCATGCTTTCATCTCCTTATTCAAAGTCTCACTCAAGGACTTCGAGTTACTCTTTAACATTCACAGTAACAACCCAGATGACAATGTTCTCATTTAAGTTAAATTTACATATTGTTTCATGGGTTCATAAGCTAAAAACGGATCAGAAACATAATACATGTGGAAGCAAAAACACACACAGACAACATTTTTATTAAAAAGGGTTTTAGAATGAAAATGGACCTTCAGTGCACCTCTTTTAAGCAGCCTCCATCCAAAATATTGCCAAAATGAAGAAGATGGAAGGTGTGAGCACACTTTATAACCACACTTAGTTTAAAATCATTAAGTGTGAATGTCGGTCACTGCACCATATTTGCAGGGACTAATAAGCAAGGGATTCATAAGCGTTGTAGACATTTGCCAGACAAACTCACGGTTTCCAAGCGCATGTTCAAAATGTAAGCCACTTAGGCATCAGACAGTGAAAGATGTTTGGATATTGACAGGATTTATCATGCAATGACAAGCCCCCATCCAGCACTCCACCTCCAAGTGGCACACCCAATCACGCCACTCTGTCACGGCGGTTAAGAGGCAGCAACGACACGAGCGGGGCTGAACGCTCAGACTCTATTTCAACTGTTACATAGGGAGAAGAGAGAAGAGGATGATGCACAAAGAGATAAGAGAAGAAGAGGGAGGGAGAGCTTTTTTATTCATCGGGGAGAGAAGTGAAGTGTTGGATTAAAGTGCTTTTTAGAAGGAGCCACACCAGGAAAGAGCTGTTTTCTATTCATGAACTGAACCCGAAGCGCCTATGTGGATGGCTGAACACAAAGAGCAAAAGGTTCTCACTGGCTTATAAGGATTCTTTATTTGGAAATCTGCTGTAATAGTATCTCATGCTCACAAGCATCAAAATACATCAGCAAACCTACCTGCCAGCTCCTCCATGCTTGTTTTTCCACATTCGTGCCAACAGTAATTCTTGGTTGCCACTGCAAGCGCTTGTTGTGTGTTTATATCTTAATGTTTCTGACAGCAATGCTTTATCATGAGATGCAACTCACCAGAAGTCAAGAGTGAACACTTTTGTGCTTGTAAATTGCTCATTTTAACGTCAGATAAATGGAAAGCAGATTTCCAAAGTGCTGATGGGTAACTTGCAGCTGCAGTCACTTTCAAAGATGGTTGCATTGATTTAAGCGGCACTGAGAGTTTAGCGTGAAAGCTGCTTTTGTGTGATATAAACAACTGTCAATTACGGTTATTTTAGATAGATGAAAACTAATTTACTGAGACACAAACTGGCTGCTGCAGGTACTTTGCCAAAGCTAGAAATAAATAAAACAAACATTCAGTTTCAACTTAATGAAAAGAAAAAAAAGTGAGGTTTTTTGACTCCTTTGTAAGAAGTAAATTGAGTTCTCTAATAAATAGAGGAACATGTAGAACTTTCTATTCATAATTACACTCTTTTAGATGTTAAACAAAAAGCTGTTAGATGGGAAATTGAAAAAAAAAAGCCTTTGAAAAACCCTGGTGCAACTGACAAATAGGAACAAACATGCAATCCTAAAAAACTTTAAAACATTTCTAATGTAAAGGACACCGGTGGACAAGAGAGACCGGATTGGTTGTCACAATTTTTACTTATTATTGCTCAACCCCAACAAGGTTTACAGGGTGTGGGTTTGGTTTCCCTATAGAAGTTCAACAGAAATGCAGTAATGATTTGGGATTTTAAAAGATGCTGTGTGAATTTTTAGGTTGTTTTAAAAACTTAAAAATTTAAAGAGATGGACGTCATTAATCCCCTTATGTTTAAATGATAGCATTAAAGAAGGGGATCAGTTTCTTGTATTATCATCATTTCACAATGTAAGCTGCCTATCGACAAACAAAAACAAACTTACAAACAGCCTGAAAAGGTCTACATGTCCAAAATTCCTCACTGTATTGTTAATATTAATCGGTATTTTAAAAGATGACCTGTTAAGACATCAAGAAACACCATAAAGTAGAAAACTGTAAATCACTGTCAATCAGGAAACCCTGCACAGCACAGGCTTGGCTTCATTCAGCCACAGTTGTGACAAAGGTATGTTAGCATTGCCTGCACATCTACAATTGGAGAAAAAAATGGTAAAGGTTTGGTAACAAGTGACAATTAACCCCAACTGACTTCTTGACAAGCATGGTGAGCTTTCTGCTACACGTATGCTTCATAGCTCGAAGATGATTCCAAATAAAGCTATGACGTTAGCTTTTTAATTAGTGATTTGTTTTTGAAACACTTAACCCACAAGGTCTGAAGACAAAAACAACAGAAACATACACATGTACTCTGAGCTATGAAAATGTAAACTGGTGACCTCACCTCAATGTTTCGTCTGCTCAACAAATTTGGAAATGAGTGAGCAATCAAAGACTAAAATGTTGACATCAAAACTGATCCACGGCGCCATGTAGTGTGTCTGGAAGAAGCATTGTGATGACACGCCACAGTTTCCTCCATGGAATTTAGCGGTAAGTTTTCTTGACAGTTTTTCGTTGCACAAAAAAATATATATATATTCTTTTAGAAATAAACTGTTTTCTAAATAGAGATGCTGTAGGAGTGATGTATTAGAACATAATAAATAACCCGCCCCTGCGACAGACTGGCGACCAGTCCAGGGGTGTACCCTGCCTTCGCCCATGAGTAGCCGGGTTAGGCTCCGGCAACCCCGTGACCCCAAAAGGGATAAAGCGGATTGGAAAATGAATGAATGAATGAATGAATGAATAAATAACCCAATGCATGTCTAGTTTGAAAATATTGCAAAAATGTTCCTCTTCACTTTGATGCTTGCTCCACATTATTTATTCATTTATGAAGTTGTTGTTTATTTACCACCTGTTTCAGACTGCTACATTTCAAAGGGTTGAAGATCCGGGCTTCGATTCTGCCTTTCTGTAATTTTCTGTTTGGTCTTTCGAAGCCACTCCGTCTTAAGTAAGTAACACTTTGTTCGACTCAAATTCTGCCCAAACTTGTACATCTCCAAAAAAAAAAAAAAATGTGCAACTGTTTTTTTTAGGTCAGGTTATTTAAGGTTTTGCAGGCTGAAGGAGAATAAAGTTTATGATAAAATTGGCTATGTGACTCACAGAACTACCAACAGGTTTTGCATGTTTTTCTTTGTAAAGATTTGCTTCATGCGTTCATCCCACCAGAAAATTTATTTTCTTCTATGAAATGTTTGAAACAGTTTTCGTTTGATCTTAAAATGCATTTATTACTGTACAGCACTTCAAGTCTGCAAAAAAAATTGCAGTGCTTTAAAAAATAAAGTTTCTTATTAATATTATTATTAAAAAGTTAAAACAATTAAAAAGTAAAATGCATAAATTACATTGTAAAATATGAACTCAGATAAAAACAAAAGGCTTTGTCAAAAGCTTGGCTATATAACTGAATTTTTTAAGACATTAAAAAAAAACAGCATTGAGGATTTCTGCTGACTGCACAGTGGTAATGCGCTCTAAAAAGTATACATGAATAAAATTATAAGTAGGCCTCTGTTACAGGAAGAAAAAAAATGTTGCAGAGAGGACTTTAGGTTAACAAAAATGAATGAAAAATGATTACACAAATAAATAAAAAAGAAAGAATAACTAAATAAGAATACACATCTGAAAATTAAATAAAAGGAGTTACTATAACAGTTACTATAAAGCATAAAAAAAACCCTAAAGCTTTTGGGAAAATATCATTTGAACAGATGGGATGAAACTGCAGTTTTTTGTAAACATCTGCTTCAAGTTGACAAATGAAGTTATTGAAAAAAAAGACAATTTGCATCATGAAACATGGAGAGGGTTTGATTGTGGTCTGGGCTGCTTTTCTGTATCTGGAACAAAGGTTCTTGAATCTCTGAATGAAATCTCAAAACCATTAAGACATTCTTGAGTGACATGGCTGAAACATGTGGATCCCTGGCGAGGTGTAAAAATCCATTCCTTGTGTGCCCATTGGTGGTGAGCTAAACTGTTGCTGAAACCAAAAAGGGCATCAACTGTCATGAAACAATGACTTGCAAGACGCGAGGAAGACAAAGACAAAAGGCTCCTAACAAACAAGGCTGGATGTACTTTTTATTAGTGGCACATTTCTACCAGACACAAAGTTGTTGGGTTGTCTGCTCTGTGATGATTAAACACTTTTGAATGACGTCTGGATCACTTAAACTAAAGAGGACAAAGTAGAGCACAGAGACAAGAACTACAGAAAAAACAGAACCCAACTTGTTTGTGCGCTATTTTGTGTCAATCACAAAACATGCAAACAGACGTGATTGTTCACTGTTTATTTTACTGAGAATTTGAAAGAAATATTACTTGCTGTTCAAACTGTTTTTCTATCACAAAAATTCAGAAATTTTTTTCTCAGAGAAATTGCAGAAACACTCAGACTATTCAAGTTTCTCTGCATTTAAAATAACAAAAAACACACCTCACTTGTTTGGGATGACAATTAAGAAAATGACTGTTTTTCTAACCAGTGAAAAATCATCAGCATCACAGCTCAGGCTTCTAAACATGAATCCTTAAAAAAGAGGATTTTTTTTTTAGAAGAAAACATGAAAAAAATGCAATTCAGCAAAATCTGGTTCGATAAAATAGGTAAATAGATAAAATAGGAGCTTTTTGGATGAAAAAAGCTGAGTAATATCCATCCATCCATCCATCCTCTTGACCCATTGTATTCTTTTCAGGGTCACAGGGTTTTGAGTCAAATTGTTTTCAAAATGTTCGAATCTAAAACATTTGAAATAACTGACAACCAGCCTTTGATTTCTTTTTTTTTTTTTTTCCGTTTCAGAAGGTTATCCAGAGGAAAGATCATCAAGCAGCATCGTCATCATCTTCTAAGATAACTTTCATATTGTTCAGTTATTAATGTTTGGTATGCTGATAGCCTTAAATATCCTTAATCGATGAATGTCGATTCTTTCTTACGCACTAGTACTTAGGTTTTTAACTTGTAGCATTTTTCTCATGATGGAGGACATGCATAAAATAATTTACAATTAAAACTGTGTTTCTGAGTATTTCTTTGTTCAAATCATGATGGATTGGGAGCAGACGAAATCCCATGGTTTGAAAAAGCTCCGGTTTGTGTTGCAGCTGCTGCCACAGGCGAGCCAAGGTCTTATTGCTCTGCTCCATTCTGATGCATCCACTTGCAGACAAATAGATCAATGTTCATCTTCATTTTCCTCATCTGAGCTGGAATCTGGCTCAAAAATTTACGGTTGGATAGCTCTGATATGTTAGTTTGGGGTTGTGAGGAGGTAACAGGGAGATGCTGAGATTATATCAGATTATAACAGTCCCGCCGACAACCCAGAGGCAAATTTCTAATGAGCTAGTTTTTTTTATTTTTGCAAAAAAAAAAAGGCATAATCACAATTAAAAGACCGCTGCAAATGATTTTAAAATAGATAGAAATATCGTTTGAGTGGGACTTTAACACCAGAGATGTCGCCGGCAACACCAAAATACCATGCAATCTTTGAACTATCACGAGGTATCCTTGAGGTGTCCTTGGGCAAGACACTGAACCCCACATTGCTCCTGGTGGTTGTAGGTTGGCGCCAGTGTTTGGCAGCGGAGCCGCCATCAGTGTGTGAATGTGTGCGTGCATGGGTGAATGGGACTGTCACTGTAACTTCAAAGAAGGTAGTAAAGTGTTATACAACTATACGTCATTTAACATTAATTGAATTCCAACGGATTCTGAAAAGTGTCTATAACTTCAGAATCAGCAGATTTTCACTGACTGCACAATCAGTTCACTAATGTAAAGAGTTCCATTCATCATAAAGCTGCTTTTCTCTGCTTCAGAATCCACTGGAATTATTTTAATTGAGTAAACAGTTTAAGAGTTTCCAGTCGAAAAATGTCAACATTAAAGATTAAAGATCAGGCATTAAAGCGTTATATGAAGTCCGGTAACCTGAGGTAGCATATGATATGTAGTCACTGCTCATCTATCCTGAGTCGCTCTTTACTCTGCAGATGTGTCAGATAGCCACAAGACTCCACTCCTGTTCCTCATTATCAGCTGTCCTTCATTCTCACGCCTGTGAGCAGAGGCTATCTCAAAGTCCACATGGACTTGACAGACAGGTAGCATGCAAACACCACATCCCTGCTCTTTATGGCCGCGGCGTGCTGCTGCATTACAAGAGATTAGATCAGACATAAAAAGCTTTTCAACTACAGCAGTTGGACCAGAAAAGAAGAGAGTGAAAGCTTTGGCAGAGATGGCCAACTGAAGAAAATCCTGGCACAGCTGTCTTCATGGCGGATGGAGCGGGGCCTGCTGCCCACAGCTCAAATGCTAACTTGAATTTAATGCCAACGTGGATGTGGCAGACTGCAAGGCACACAACAGCAAGGTTAACAGAGATGGAAGAGCCTGATATGGTCGCCCACAGTGGGCTGGGAGGAAACCCTGATGACTTTTCATTACCAGTGCTCATCTTGTTATCTGTAATTGTTGGAGGATGGGGAGCAGCGAGTCGCAGCCTTCACTTTTATAGTCAGACTATATGAGCGCCACAAACTGATGACGGGAGCTGGAGTGGAGGGCTGCAGCAGGCAGTTCAACAAGACAAATGGTCAAAACCTGTGATGGAAATTGTGATTGTACGTTCCTGTATTAGTTATAACATCTTTCTCTCTGTATACATGTATGTCAATATGTCTTGAACATTCACAACTGCATTTCATCCATGTATGTCTGTTTTTCTTGTCGGAGCTGATGTCTTCACAGCTGGCTTCAAACTGCTTTCCATTTTTTTTGCACCGATAATTTTAGGTTGGTAGTGTGAGTCCACTATTTAGAGGTGAATGTCTAATGAACTACTGTCATTAAGCAGAGCCTGGAAGAGAACAGGGCGGATGTGGGCCAACGAAATGTCTGGAATGCAGATAAACAAACTTCTTTGAATTTAAAGGCAGGAATTTGATTGTGAATGGCTTCAAAGAAAGTGAACACATTAGCTATTGGCTCAGAGTGAGAACTACTTGATTGGTGATGGGTGGAGTGATGGGTGGAGCAGTCCAACATACTTGAAAATTAAGTAGATCTTTCTTTCTGAAGCTTCACTAGTTGTGCATCATGACTGGACTAAGATCTTGCTCTTTTTAATTCTGGAGTTATCAAAAGCTCTGAGATTGTACTGGTTTAAGAAAAATAAAGAATGTTTTTTATGTGCTGATTTGGAGTTTTGGTTGTGGCTCATTTTCACAGTAACTAACTTCTTTTTTCTCATCTATGGTCCAGCATTTCTGTGTTTGTGTCTTTCCTGTCCCTGTCAGACTGTTCACATATGATCGAACTAAATCTGGTTCTGCTGGGGGTTTCTTCCTATTCTTCCATTTACAGGGTTTTTCTCTTCACCTTCATCCTTTCCTTGCTCAGTACAGGGGTTTTACTGAACACCCTTTAATGTAATAGTTTGTTCCCTTATGTAGAGCATTTTTACAGAAGTGTCTGGATTTATTAAAGTGATATGGACAGAATTGGATTAAAATGATCCAAGTATGTTTGGGATGACTTGGGTTAAAACAATTGCTCTTGATATTTATTGCCTTTTGTGTATCACCTTGAGACAACCTCAGTTGTAAACAGACACTAGATAAACTAAATTAAATAGAATTGTATCTGTGTTAAAGGTGCTATTGTGGCTCATCTAAGTTCAGACATGGGGAGAGTGAAGGCTGCTTGGGACATCATTCAAAAACTGGTATCTGCGTCACGCTCTCTTTGGCGTGACAGACAGACATGCAGCTGATGAGGTGAAGGGAAAGACATGAGGATAGCGGTGAGGCATAAACGCTTTGGAAGCTTACAGAGCGACACACACGCATACAATGACATGCATGGCTGCACACAAACATTAGCAAGTTCCTGGGAGAGAGGTAATGAAAATAATATTGATTTACAGTGAGAACTTATTAAGATGAAATTCTTACATCTCCCAGCTTGCTAGTTAACAGCATTTTTGCATGAGCCCTATGCTTATGTGAATATTTGCTGATTCAGACAACTAGAGTGAGTCAGTCAGTGTGAGCAATATTAATCCAAAAACCTTAGGTATCTCTTCACATGTAACTCCACAGTTTGTCCTGAGTCTTACCAAAGGTTTACAGTCTGCTGTTATGGATGAAATGCATTTGGTTTAAATTCCTGACCACTAAAAGCTTTAAAAGCTGTTTGTTCCATTAGTAATGCAGCAACACAATAATTGAAAAGAAAAAACCCCCAGAAAAATCCATTCGACAAGTGACAGAACAACAAATCAAAAGTGACATGAGCAAAAATTCAATTTAGTACTGCTAACAGCACGAGGCTGCGATGGAGAGTGCTTTCATTCAAAGAAAAGTAAATCCAAACTTTTATTGTTGCAGCTGTGCAGTCAGCTTGACTTCTTCATTAAAAGAAAGAAATCCACTGTGATGTTACAGTAATGACTGTACCTTTGTTTTTAATCAAATATGCTAAATAAAATACATTAAAAACATATTTGAAATGTACTAGATAAAAAGGGGCAGCTGTGGTGGAAACTGTTAACTTCGGATTGGAGGATCACATGTTTGATTCATGCCTTACCTGCAAATGTGTTGAAGTGCCCTTGGGTAAGACACTTGACCAACATTGCTGATGGTGGTCAGAGACTGTTATCATGTATCAATGTGTGTGTGCATGGGTGAATGGGACTGTGACTGTAAAGCACTTTGGGCCTTAATCAGGGTAGAAAAAAGCTGAGTATTTACCAAATGGTCAATGATCTATGTGTTGTTACACGATATGTATGCAGCCAATAGACTCCTCAAAATCTATTCCTACGCTGCCTGAGGCAAGAAGTTTTCCCAAGAGCAACGGTCTATCTTACTAGCATGAAGTGCAGAAGTGTGTAAACTTCAGAAGACCTTCTCTTCAGGACATGCTGGCAATGCCAAGCATAAGACAGCAAAGCCAAAGCAGAAAAAGCTGATCAGAGAGTTTTTCTAAAAAAAAAAAAAAAAAAAAAGATAATCTGTGTAAAAGCAGGATTTATAAGAAAGGGGAATGTAAAATCCAGAGATAAATCTCTTAAATTCAGTTTTGAATAGATAATGACTTTCAGCACTTTTTTCAAGAAACGTACACAAGTTAATTACAACAAATGCAGTAACGGGTTAAGAGACAAAGTCAGTCCTGAACATGAAATAAATGGAGGAGTGGGTTAGGACATGGTCAACTAAAGAAAACAGGGACTGTCAAAAACAAACAAACGAAAAAATAATTTGAAGAATATTTATTTTTGCATGCTTTCGATTCAATTTAAAAAAAGTACGACAGAAAAAATGTGGCCTGGACTTCAATTCCACAATGTGATGTTAAAAACAGGGAACCCTAAAACAAAAAAAAATGTCAAGAGAAAAAAAAGAAGACATTTGAGACTCTGGGGGCTGTTTTGAACAGACATATTGGGATCTGTTTTTAATGACTACACGAAAGATCTGGATAGACTTCCTGGTATCTTCACCTCTTACATCATGTTTTTGTGACCATTTCGTAAAGATGGGTTACCTTGAACATGAAAACTCATCTAAGAGAGAATTTATCCAGTATATAAGATGATGGAAGCAACTCTGTATTAGTCTGGCTATGAAGGGCACAAATTAAGTAGAAAAACACAAGGAATGAAAATAAACATTTGGAAATGCATGGAATGTGTGGCAGAGCTTAAATACCATGATGGCAGAATGGCCAAACCTAAAAAGTTTGACTGTCCAGATCCCACCTCTCTAAGTATGTATAACATTTCTCTGAGATTTAGATCCTTCTTTTCAGATAATTTTAGGCATTCACTGAAGGCTTTGCAGGCCCTGACGGTACTGTTCCTGCAGAATAACCTCTTCTGTCCTTTCAGTAAAACTTCAAGCTCGCTGAGTGAGACCAGACTCAGATCCTGTTTTTCAGACCCTGCTAAACTGTATTCCATCCAGATAGAGACCACAGAAGGAGACGGCTTCTTTTTTTTGTTTGTTTCATGACAGTCATGAAACATTGGAATTGTGAATCTTGCGTTTTATAGTCAAGTAGAGAGAAAATAAAACGGAATCCAGTAAGAAATAATACACAATTAACCATTAGGATAAAAAATGAAGCAACAGTTGCATCATTTAAATCTTTAGCAAAGCCTCATTAAGGATCATTCATCTTCTTTTCTTCCAAATTTCTCCTTTTTCCACACTCGATGTGCACAAACTGAAAGTCTCCATGCAAATCTCATCAGGAGTTGGACAAACACAGAATGTTCTTTGCCGTGTCTCCTCTGACTCTTTATCATCTCCCAAACTAACCATTTACTTGTTCCCATTTACATAATTTTCTGCTTCTCTTGTCAAAAAGAGAGTAAAAATGATTAGACTGCATCTACAACTGAATGTGCAACTCTTTCTGCCCCACAACATTTACAGGGCTCTAAGGCAGTAATTCCTGCTCACGCACATTACTTAGATCTCACTGCTTCCAAGACTGAAAAATCATCTGCCAAAATGAATAACACAGGGTCTGGAGGACTGACGTCAGCTCCATGGGTGTATTTTTCGGCGTTTAAAACTAATAAAAAAAAAAGGGGGTAACTCAGGCCTTGCTTTTCTTGCCCGTCGTTAAAAATATCCTTTTTTTTAAGCACTCTGAAAGTATAACCCCTTTCTAATAAGACCTACTGGTAAACAGTTTTTGTTTTAAGATGGCATATTGAAATAAAAGTTAGTATATTGTAAGAATTTAAAAAATTCTTCATTATTATAACATGAAATTACAGCTGAAATGTAACAACAGTAGAGCTGGGATCGTTACTTAGGTGGCGATCAGATTCAATTCACGAATCAAGCTAAAACATTCTTTGTTTTTTATAAAATGTCTTTACAGTTGCTATGTCTTTTTACTGGGTGCATTAAATTAAATGCTATTTATTAAATCACCATAATTTATACTTTTATTTAGAACAGGAGATCAGAAACACAAACAGAAAGAGATGGCTTTTGTCACTTTAGAGTTTTTTTGTCATCTTTCTGGTTAACTTCAGCAGTTAACAAGACCTAAACATTCCTATTGTTTTGTTCTTCACATGTATATTCTCCACAGTTTTTCCATCCTCAATGTTCTGCAGCCCTTTATGTTCTATAGCATAATTTCCATGCAAAGCCAGTATGAAAAGCCGCTTTTCTCCGCTGCAGAATCAGCCGATTGATGGTGATTGCGTAATCACTTCACAACTGGGCAGTGCTGCATATCAGCACAAGGAATGTTTTATCCACTTCAGAATCTGCTGGAATTACGTTATTGCGTGAACTGTTAAGAATAAAAAGAATGGAGATAAAACTCTGGTGTTAAACTCCCACTCCAACCATATTTCTTTCTTTTGTAAAATCTTTCCCAGTGTTCTTTTAATTATGATTGTGCATTTTTTAGCCAAAATCAAAAAGCCTTTGTTGTTTTTAAGAAATATTTTATTCCCAGCAGCAGTAGCTCATTAGAAATACAATTCTGGCTTGTAGGCGGGACTGTTGGCTCGGAGCAACCCCGCCCCATCCCCATTGCTGAGAGCTCTGTCTGTGCGCTCAAGCACAAACTTATAGCCCCGAGCTAGCATTAGCGGTGCAAAAATAATGGTTAGCAATATTGGATCAATCCAGTCGTATAGTTCTGAGTCAATGGCCAGCTCGGACGAGGAAAATAAATGCGCACAAGGGGGTGGAGGACCAGAGTGGTAAGAGAGACTTTGGCATGCCTGTTGAGTAGTTACGTCGTCAGCCCCAGCATTTTCTAGCATTCGGTTTTCTTATCCAATTTAATTTAATTTGAATAAAAAAACACTCAGAAATGCAGTTTTAATCATAAATTATTTTGAATAGGTCCTCTGTTATGAGAAAAATGGTACAAGAACATGTTAAAAACAAAAAATACAATTTTCGTTGGAGTGGCCATTTAAAGCAAATTTGTTTTTACAGAACTAATGACAGTAAAGGGAACTTCAGTCTCTGGTTTTTTTAACTACGAAAAAACACGCTAGTCTTATTTTGAAAATGGGAAGCTTCACGGAAACTTTCATCTGAAGATTTGTCTACTTCTGGTGATAGTAGTGATGAGCATTCTGCTTATTTTTAGTTTATAAATTTAAAATCCAATGTTATTCTTTATCTCAGAGCAAAAAATACATTGTTCCCAAACTTTATTTTTACTACACTCTACTATATTAATAAAGATTGAGAATCTGTGATCTTGGGCGTCGCAAATTTTCATACCCAAATTTTGGGAGCTGAGGGGCGGTAAACAGTATCCGAGTACTCGGAAACTGTTTACCGCCTAAAACAACAGGCATGAATGAGTTTCAAAAGATAGAAACAGACAACATATTTGTATTTTTAGGGGTCAAAACAAATACAAAAGGCTAGGACAGGGACAAATAGGTTAAAATAAAGAGAACAATGTCAAAAATGTTTTGGAGGAAATTGGAACAATCCAAATAATTCTCCAAAAAATAATTACAAGCTTCAACTCCATCAAAACAACTGGAGGGACATTTATCCATATAGGTTGAATTTAAATGTTCTAATACACTATGCCCCAGATATGAAATGGATGCTCTCAAAACCACAGGTTACAAAACTGGAAGAGTGTTGGATTCTTTCAAGATCCATGAAAAATCGAACATACAAAAGGTCTGACTGAACTGTTGGAACAGCTTTAAAGCTGCAGAGGTCCGTAGGGGTACTGCTGCACAGCTCCAGCTGCAGCAAGGCTGCAGACCACAGGGAGAACTCTCACAAACAGCAGCGTCTCCATCGTTCTGTGGGAAGTTGGAGACTGATTTTCAAGGTCACAAGACCCTAAAAAGAGAAGCAAGAAAAGGTAATGGTAAGAGTGCTTAAAGCTTTCTGAGAAGTTTGATCTTTTCTGTGAACACAAGTCTGCTTTGTGTGTAGCCTACCTCATACCATGATCCAAAAATTGAATCATTCATAGAACCTCTGATGTATTGAAAAAGCATAATCTACTCCATGATGACGCAGGGGAGCACAGCTCAGAGAGCATGCTTTGAGAGTGATACTTTGGTCCACAGGGCTTGCTAGGAAAGATATTTCAAGGATTTTCCTTGATTCGAGAACTTTATGCCTTTTTTTTTATAAAAAGAGAAATACTGAACTAAGACACATTTAATGTGTTGCTCAACTGCAATATGATCCTTTTCTTATAAGTGAAAAAACAACATGTAGGCTTGTGTTTTTGGGAAAAAATTTACAATATAATCCGATCTGGTTTAAAACTCAAATCCAAAGTGTGATCTTTTTTCCATGTGCCTCACAGACTCTCACTCTTGTTTCTTTAGAGCGTTAAGAAATCTGCACAACCACAGAAGTGTGGCTGTAGAGGACCAGGGTTGGCCAGGCCCTGGTTTAAGGGGCTGAGCTAATATGGTATTGGATCATTGTTAATTTAGAAAAAATCATTAGCCATTACTGCTCTATCATGTAAAAAATAAACTTTCTTGAGAAAAAAAAACAAAAAAAACAAAAAACAAACAAAAGATTGGTGCACAGTGTGTTCAAATGTTTATACAAGTCGCATCTTTGACCTCGTGTAATATTGAAATGCCTGCAGGTCAGCTGTGACAAACCTTGTAGTGTATCATGCATGCTTTATGATTATTGGAAAATGTATGCAAATTTGCACATCTTTGTAGATTTTTGGTCTTTAAATGGGCCTGGACATGTTCTGGCTTAAGCAGGGGAACCTTTGGAACACTAAAGTATGTGAATCCATGATTGGATTGAATTTGAAATGGTTTATTTCAAGCAAACAAAACAAGAAATAGTGCATGAGCAGTACAATCAACAAAGGTTTAAATCCATACAAAGACATGTCAAACATAGGATAATTGTAGATTGCTTGAAAGGGGGTGGAAGGAAGTGAATTGATATAATCCCACCCAGTACTTACATAGCCATTTTCTTTGCATAAGTTATCATTATCCGGTTCATAACTTCTAAGCAGAGTTTTATACCTTACCAACACAGATTCAGGTCATTTAATATCTTGAAGCTTCAATGAATCATATGACAAGATGAAGTACATAATGATCATGACACTAGACACGATTATTTCAGAAGTCATCATAGCATATGCATGAAGCTCCAGGTAAAGAGAGATTTTCAGAGATATTGTATTTTTTCCGTTTTCTATTAATTGCTCCAACAGTTTATTTCTTATTTCCAATCTGCTTGCTGTTTGTAGACTGACTTAAACCAGTTTAGTTCAGGAGCACAGAATTGCCCGTGGTGTCTTCATCCAGCTCTTTGGTCTTGGTCACGGTGGAGAGGTTGCAGTCTGACTGTTTAAGGGTGTGGACAGGTGTCATTCTTTTAAGTAGGAAGCTTCAAAAATTGGTGGTTGCTAAATATCTTTTTGCCCCATTGTATTTCAATGCCATTTAATTCACCAAATGGCATGTCTCAGTTTCTCATCAACATTTCTTTATTTTTTAAAAATATGACTCCCACCTAGTTTGACTGGCACATTAGGTGTCATTTATATGTGGAACCAATTTGCTCTCCTCTATGTAAATAGTCTTTTCTGTGGTTTATCCTTCAGTAATTCTGAATATTGATTCCCAAAAGCTGATGTTTTAGGTGTTAAAACGTTTTAAAGTAGTCTAGAGTCTAGAACCTTTTTTAGGCCATGGACTGGTGTCACGTCAGACAAGCCGGTTCAGCTGGTTACTGAACATAATGGAGAGCTGGCTTGATGTGTAGGAAGAATTGTCAGAATAAATAGTTAAATAATAATAATAAAATGTTAGAGTAAAGACTCCTGTTTTTTTCTGTGAAATGCAGCTTTCTTTTATTTTGAAGTTGAAGGCTCTTCTTATATTTTCTCACTGATTCTTTTGGAAAATAAACTTTCCAAATATGTTTGTTTTTTATTAACTTTTCTAGCTTGAAGGTTTCAATTTAGCGGTCAGCGCAGCCAATTTAAGAAAGTAGCAGATGGATTTTGTGACAAAGTCACAACTTGACACAAGTCAAGAATGAGAGATGTGGTAGAGACAATCCAGTAGTTTTCCAAAATAAAACTTCCTTCAGAATCAGATTAACAACAAAATGGAAAAATGTAGGTCATATTTTTTTCTCTGTGGCCCAGTACCAACTGTCCCATGGACCGGAACCAGGAAAGTTCGGAGAGCACTAGTCTCAGCAGTCAGCGTCTTTAAAACCTGAATTCCATTGAACTTTCTGCTAATAAGTGTTAATAGTCTAGAAGAAGAACATGAAGACAGAAAAAACAAAAGGAGAGAAAGAAATCCAATTAAGGGCAGAGTGAAAATGTTCAGTATCTGGGCCACTCTGAGATCTGATAAGCATTTATCTTTCAGCGTGTTGCAACCAGTGGCACCTCCACAGACTTGAGGGAAAACAAGGCACCCCATGTTTATCACTCCACTGCCATTAGAAAAAATCACAAAGATTAGCAGTGACATTTTTAAAGGTGAGAGGTAACAAAGAGAGTGAGCTGTTTGCATGCTAATGTGCATCTAAAGAGTTCAGAGTTTTATCCAGGTTTAAAGCTGTTTTAACTTAAAAAGCCAACGTATCTCGAACTGCATGCTCATGTACCAGCGTTAGTTGGGTCTGAGTCTGTCAGACTGCAAGCTTACTGTTAGCCGTAAAAATAAGTTTATATTAAGTTACTTAGCAGTAACTGGGTAGTGGCATAACTTCACAGAAAAACTTACAATCCCATTGTCCCAAACTTAGTGTGTAAGCCCATTAGCCAGAAGAATACCTTGTTTCTTGCCTGCTTTGGCTGCTTTCTCTTCTGCCTTTCTTTCTCTCACAAGATGGCAGTGTATCTCCTTGGTTTCACATCTTCTGCAGACAGCCAAGACTCTTTGATTGGGCTTTGAAGTGAGAGAGGTATCAGCTGAAGCATACAAAAGCGGATAGCAACATCTTTCAATCCTAATAATGCGCCGCAAAGAGTTGTGCGTGGTCCTATTGATTGGATAAATCAGCTTGAATGAGAAACAATGGCTTTGGTGGGAAAGTCAGTGTCGACAGGAGTGCATGTCTTTTTGGGTGCATGCACAGACATGGTATTTCTGTGCATGCAGACATGCCTTAATTGTCTTTGGTGAGATATGCCAGCAGCATTGTTTTGCTTAACTTTGCATTGAGGATTTCTGCTTCATCCTGTGTCCATGCAGATGCATTATTTGTTAAAAACAAGAACAACATGTTTCCAATCCTCTATTATAGTCATACTGCTGTTTAAGAAAAAGAATAAAGACGGGGTATTAAACAGGCTAGCATGGTATATTTCTAATCCTCAACCATTTTCTCATTTTCAAGGATTAGAAGACATTAAAGACCTTCATCAAACAAATTTGTTATTTAGGCCTTTCAGCAAAAATCCCAGTCCTCAGAGGCTCTTCACAGGGACAATGTGATCCATATTGTTACCCAGTGACACTGATAGACGGTATGCTGGCAAGTGAGCAGATACACATCATGCTGAAGAGATAAGAAACTCTTGGGAAATGTCAAATCAGAGAATCCAGAGGAGCCAGCGGCTTCACGTGGAGCTGAATAGTAGCAGGTCGCAACAAGATGCCACTCATAATTAAGCCTGCGCTCTCTGGGGCTGAACTCAAAACAAATAAGGTGTGTTTGTGCTACTTTCACAACAATACAACTGTACCCTGAAAATATCAATGTAAACAGCTTGGCTGGTTAATATTCTAGCGGCCTGGTTTTTTTTTTTAAATACTTAAATGTTCTTGCCTTTTTTCCATCTACATGTCTCTGCGCCATTTCTGTCTGTTGACTTGGCAGAAGAATAGAAAATAGACATGTTTAATATGTTTTTAACCTCAAATGACTCCTCTAAGTTGGTAAGTTCTGTTGCATCCTCCCATGTTCGTTTGATACATTCATTCATTTTCCAATCCGTTTTATCCCTTTCGGGGTCACGGGGTTGCCGGAGCCTAACCCGGCTACTCATGGGCGAAGGCAGGGTACACCCCTGGACTGGTCACCAGTCTGTCGCAGGGGCCACAATCACACACCCATACACACTCACATTCACACCTAGGGACAATTTACAGTGACCAACGAACCTATGAAGCATGTTTTTGGACGGTGGGAGGAAGCCGGAGTACCCGGAGAAAACCCACGCATGCACGGGGAGAACATGCAAACTCCACACAGAAAGGTCCCCCAGCCAGGACTTGAACCGGGAACCTTCTTGCTGTGAGGCAGGAGCGCTAACCACTGCGCCACCTTGCAGCCCTCGTTTGATACAATGACTGTAAATAGATGGGTAGTCAGTGTGGTTGGGATTTGTTCTAGTTGAAATGCTACCAAGCTTTTAGTTATTGTCATCTTAACTAGATAAGTTAAGAACACCTGGTCATCAAAAGACAACACTTCTGATTGAGCCAAATTTGGATCTTAAAAATAATAATAAAAAAAACACTGAGGTTCATAAAACTTTACAATTAAAGTAGTTGATTCAGATATCACATCTAACACGAGAGACAACAAGGGTTTTGGAACCAGATACAGATTTTTGCTGTGAAACGAGACAATGTTTCATTGGTTGTGAAGAGACAGTTGTCTTTCAACAAAGGGAAAATATTGTTTATTGTTGTTTTGCGGCCATAAAAGGGAACTCAGAAACCTAAGGATATGATAACTGAAAATACTTCCGTCATTTTCCAGGTAAGAATCAGTTATAATGATCGTTTTTCCATCACGTGTTTCTGACGATTACTTCACCCGAAGTGCTACTTTGACAAGCTAGCTGTTGCTATTATTGACTGTGGTTGCCAACTGAAACTCGGGCATTGTGCAAAAGGAACTGGAACTGAGACTGGAACTATTTTGACATGATTAGCCAATACTGTTTTCGGCGATAACATGCCAGAAAGAAGCTCCAAGTCAGGCCCCATGCCGCTAGGGGGCCATAAAGCTGGATGTTCAGCCTCATTTGAGGAGAATTAAAATATCAGTTTTTACCTGTAGCTATTCCCTGAGTTTATGAAACCCCTTAGGCTATGTGATTGCATGTGAAAAATTGTTGGGTGTAAATTAAAAAAAAGCAATGATCAGCCATGTCTCGTCTTCTTTGAACCACAGTCACAAAGTTTGTGACGTAGCTGGCGGTGCCCCCAAAGGTGTGGAATGTGCTGACGGTAGTGTCGGACACCAGTGTTGTGCCAAGGATCAGTGACAAAAATGAAGCTTTGTTTGGCTATTTTAGAATAAGAAGCTCGATATCTGAAACCGCTGTTGTGGAATCATTTGCCTACGGACAATTAAATTGTCAGAAATATGGATATAAATTCTAGCAGGGTAAACTTTTTTATCACAACAGCTGTGGCAGATAAAATCCAAAAAACTATCCAGAGCCATTTCTTCAGATTCTAACATGACGTGTTGTAATCTTTAGCAATGACCGAGCACTGACTGCCCATATCTTCATAAAAGAAAACTCCTTCTAATGGAAAATAAAGATTTGCATATTTGTTGATGTATGGTTTATGAAATGGATCATTTACCTGCTAAATGAAAATATTTTATCTTATACCGATGATAGTTCCCTGAATGTATACGTCTTTGGTGTTAAGTATTTTAATATGCTTACAGGTGTTGGGTAAGTGTGAAGCCTGTACCACAGGTCTTTTCCTCAGACAGTCTGATTCATTTGTTAGTTTTGTAAGTGAATCCAATCTATGGGTTCAGATTGTGAGGGTTTCTGGGCTTTAGTTTGGTTTTTGATTTTGAGTTGTTCTCCTATCAATTACTCCAGATTCATGTTAATCATCCACAGCTTTTCCCAGTATATTTAAGTGTCTGGTTTTCAGTTCTACCTTTGTTAGGGTTTTCTCTGTGTTGCCACTTTTTTGGGTTTTCCTCATGATTCAGTTTTTTCTTTTTTTTTTTTATGTTTTAGTTTCTGCCACCAAATCTGGTCTCCTGCATCCTGCATTTTGGGTCCTCCACCACCAGTTTCTGACACAGGTGAACTCCAGTCCACCTGGAAGTGAAGGTCATGTTTCACTTTCAAGTAAACCCTGCTGCAGTTCCCAACAATGTGAATGCAGGCAGAAAAAAAAAAAAAAACATTATTTCTCTGCATCTGTTCTGCATCTTAAGGACAGCGCAGGTGTGTCTTGCAGAATCCCACATGACTTGTGTGGCCCACTCAAGGGAAAAATGTGCAATTTTTGTCCATGTGACGAATGTATTGTGAAGTATTCATGCACACTAATGACATAGGTGTGATACTGTCATACTGTGCCCTTATGCCACGCTCTATTTATTATTAAGGTGCAATACCGGTCCGTTGTTTGCTGTGCGTGAATGCTGCACTTCCAATGTGCATGTGATACGTAAGTGTCCGTACAAGATACCCACACAAACTACGTTCGGATTATCTAATTTCATACTTCCTAACATGCAAAGAGTGGCCATTTGTCATGTAAATGGAATTAATAGGCTCCTGGCAGAGTGCAAGATTTGGGTTGAAAAAATGTAAAATTTGTACAACACGCCTAGATCTTATCTACTTTACCCTTACTACTACTACTTACGGGCCCGGCCCTGGGCTGCATGGTACCCTAGGTTCCATGCAGCTCAGGGCCCAGGACCAAGCAGCTGCCTAGGTTGCCTATGCCCAGGTCCGGCCCTGCTTACTTACCCTTGCGTGTTTAGGTGTTCGCTACAACCTGCCACTGGCAGCATACCTGTAAAAAAAAAAAAAATCACATTAATATTGTTGCTGTACTGGCTTGTGGAGCGATCTAGAACCTTGATATTTCATCTGGACCACCTCAATGCAAGTTTGCCCATTTTTCACCCACAAACAGCTCATATCCACCCGTCAGGGCAGTTGGCTTTTGACAATGTCTTACCAGTCAAACTAAGTTTGCTGGATTTTAACTCAGAGATCATTGATCATAGAAATGAATCAAGGGCACAGGGCGAGGATTGTGGTGAAACAAGCTGCTTTAGGGAGAAAATGGAACACAGATCATTTCCAATGGCAAAAGTACTGGGTCTAAGTTTAAAAATAAAGTACAAAACGTGAGGATCATTCCTAAGTCTCAAGTCCATCATAATTTCCCATCTCTGGGACAAACACAATCTTATGAAATGGGAAAGTGGCCTCTCCCTTAAAGTCAATAAATTGAGTACAGGCAGGACAGTCAAACTTTACTGAAAATGCCATGTAGCAAAAAAGTGCAATTTTCATCATAATAATTTCATGCAACAGTTCTTTCTTTCTTTGTAGGGCTATGGCGAATCATGAATAAAAAAACACAATGCCGTCTGAGATTTCCTACAGTCTCTGCAGATGCTTAAATTGTATTTGTTGCCTACATTTGTTTCACTTTGAGAAAACTCCATAATAATTTGAAAATTTGTGTTCATTTCCTTCAGTGAACCCTGCACAAACTTCGAGTTTAAGATCTTAAGCCAACAGACTCAGCATGTTATATCTTTCCCTTTAAAAGATGCTGCTCTGTGAAAAAGCCACTGACCTCCATTAAAAAGCTGCAGCCTGATACAGATAACTGTAGGAGGGTGAGAGATAAGAGGGATCAGCTTGTAGTGTTGCAGAAAACATGAAAAGATGGAGCGGAAACCAGGGCTAAAGGAGGGATTGTAAAGTTTTTCATGGCATGATGGCATCTATCATCCATTTATAACCCTTTGGATGTGTGAGAATCTGAGCTCCTTATAAAACCACCTTGGCACCCCCTTTTTCTCTTTTTTTAATGCTTTTTATTTTCTCTTTTGTCTCCTTTTTCTTTCAAAAGCTCTTCAAAGAAATGCTTGTGAGCAACCACAGCTTTGGAGCTAAAGTAGAAAAGCTTCAACAGTTCCTCATCAGGCCTTATAGATAGATGTTTCTGTTCAGTCTGGTAATGCAAGCAGGGAGAGTCATGCCTCCTGTGTCTCTCAATTAACCATTAAAAGGTTGGTTTTTGTTTGGATATGTGTGTCCCGGGGTGTATAAGGGCCAAAGCACGCAGAAAGCCTGACAGTGAAAATGTTTTCCATCTTTGCAGCACTTGACCTTTCAGCTGGACAGGGCTGAGCTCTCTGTGTGCTGATGGGGGTTCTTGAAGAGCTTTGTGGAAGCACTCTGAGTCTCCCCAGTATTAACAAAACAATTTTTTCCATCAGCACTCAATGCCTGCAGTTACGAACCAATGTAATGGTGCAGCAGCAGTCCTAGTCAATACTGTTCCCTGCTGTGAATTCTCATCTGTGTGGGACTGAAGCTGAACTAAACTCTGCTGCTTTGCTTTCAAAACGTAAATGTACTTGTTTTATTTTGACAAATAATAACGTATGCAGAGACATAAATAAAAATACAGACAAGATGCATGCTGTGCTATGAATTTCTGTTTTAAACCCACAGTTTTTTTTTAAATGGGGAATTGCATGTGGAATATAGAAAATAAAAACTGCAGACACATTAGAAAATAATACCTTCAAAAGCTTTAAAGAAAATCCATGTGAATTGAATATGATCAAAACATGAATGCTGCTTTATGACTACTTTAAATACTTTTATATGAATAATACAGTGCCTTTGTGCTACAGAAAGATTTATTTGTAACTAATTCTTACATCGATTTTAAATAAAAGCTTTTTCTGTTAACTTAATTTTTTGAACTTTTTGTACATTGAAGTCATCTGGGAGAATTGTGGATAGTCGCACATCATTGCCTGATGTAGTTTCTCCTTAAAAAAATACTTTTGTGTTTTTCTTGTTTGTACTAGTGACATTTTTTCTGATGGGGTACCTAAAGTAAGAAATTAAGCTTGAAGTTGCATTTCTGAGTATTTCTTTTTTTCTAATCGTTGTGAATCAGGAGCAGACGAAAATCATCTGTTGGAAAAATATTTTATTTATGATGTAAAATGTATGCCGGGCAGACAACAAGCTCCCTACTCTGCTTTATTCTTTTTTTATTTTTTTATTTATTTATTTATTTTTTTTAAACTTGTCCAGTCGAACAGCTGAGCAAAGAGATATGAGCTGAGAGCCTCTGGTATTAGACAGATTTTACGCTTACAATCGGGGGTTATAAATCATAGGAAACACAAAATGTATGTTAGTATAAGCCCCTTTTGTAATTTAAACGAAACTTTATTTATATTAATTTTGTTTGTGGTCTTTTTGTTGAACTGGGCAGAAAAAGAGAGATGGAGGGATGGATTATAGAATTTAGAGGATGAGTACTGGGAAGGGAAGGTAGAGTTGTAAATCTACAGGCAACAAAATGCTGGGGCTTATACCCATTGCAATAGTGAGTGTTGGTCTAAAATGGGCGGGGCCTGTCCACACACTCAGCTGTTACATACCTGCCGGCTCCAAGAGTGTTCACAAACTTGTCCACATCCAGTTCACACACACACTTGTGTATACCAACCAACACATGTAAAGCATTACATTCTGTCACGCACACTATTTGAAGGTGCAAAGGTGAGCCGACGCCTGTGCTCAGGTGAATGTTATGTTAAGCTGAAGTGGATGATGGAATGCAAAAAAAAAAAAAGGAGGGAGAACTCCCAGCCATCCCCACACCAAGACCCCCTGCCGAGGCAGCAGCGCCGACCAGGCCCCAACACCCGAGCGCAGTGAGGTACGGAAGCGCAGAGCGCAAGGCCCAGCCCAATCAGGAGAGCAGCCCTCCCACCGTGCCAGGTGGCCCAGCGCGGGGCCCCACCCCCGAGAGCCCCACCACCCATACAAGCCACCCACCACCACCCAGGAGTTCTGAGCATCCCCCCACCCCAGCCCTGAGTACGAACCAGGGCCCCCCATGGGAGGGAGACCCGCTCCAAAGCTCCAGGCAGCTACAGATGATCCAGAAGAGAGCACAGCAGGGGTCAGCTACTCCCACCTAGAGGAGGGATGACCAAGAGAAGTGGGGGTCCCCGAAGGTGTACATAGCCTGACCAGGCTCTCCCAATGTTGTGATTTAGAAGGGGTCCGGCACCCGAGGGTAAGGACCAGAACCCGTACCACAAGGACACAGACACCCTCCAGGCTCAGATGGAATATGATCCCCCGCTCATGGACTTGCCAGAGGACTAAGGGATCCCTCTCCCTGCGTGGGGAGGGGGCCGCCTGGCCCAGGAGGCCGACACCCAAGAGACAAGGCCGCCCCTGCTGAAGGTCCTGTTCCCTCCACCAGGGATGGGGTAGGGGACAGAAGATCAGTAGTCCCACCTTTGTGTAGTGTATTTGTGTGTGTGTTGAGGTGTGTTTCTTGTGATTGATGGGTGTGTGTAATAAAGGGTGCAGTTAAAATTGGCGAGCACGGCACTGAGGACATTTCCTGATTGCTTACAGGGATGTCCAATCACCCTCTCACCAAGGAGCCCTAAATGTCTACAGTGCAGTTAAAATTGGAGGGTAGAGCACTGGGAGGACATCTCCTGCTTTTCCATTTGTAGACGACTAGATCCATTTCCTTCTTCATTTTCCTCCTCCAAGCCTGAATCTGGCACAGAATGCCTGGATTGCTGTTCTGAGCCAGAACTGATAATCAATTTTGGTCTGGATATCTCCAAAATTGCTCATCATTTTTGTTGCAACTGTAATGTTAGATTGGGGGTGTAAGGGGCTGTTAGCAAACGAGGAAAACATGTCAACAAATGTGTGACAGGAAGGGGGGCCAAGTTACTCCATGCCAATGGTCTCGCCCACAACTCAGATGTGAATTATGAATGAATTGCTGCCGCTCTGCAGAAACTATGTTTTAGAAAAAGACCATTGGGGACACTTTGAAAATAGATCAGCGATGATCAGAGTGAAAATTTAAGATTATTATAATATTTTCATTAATAGCATTAACACCAACACACTTGTTGTTCACTCGGCTTATCTTGTCAGGGTTCGCCAAAGTGAACCAGCTTTAACTCTGTCGCACCGCTTGCCCACTAAAGTTTTTTTTTTTATCTGCTAACACCAAGTTAGGAGATAAAATTATAAAAGGTGTGCTCTTTTTCCTATATTTTATTTCCTATAGTCTGTAGCAAATTTAACTTTGGTTCCTAAACCAGTTATTTTGGATTATTTTAGGCTGGAAGACAGACATTAGATTATCAGTTATGATAGATTTTATGATGATAGATTTTGTCTGCAGACACAGACAATAGACATTCATTCATTTTCCAATCCGCTTTATCCCTTTCGGGGTCACGGGGTTGCCGGAGCCTAACCCGGCTACTCATGGGCGAAGGCAGGGTACACCCCTGGACTGGTCGCCAGTCTGTCGCAGGGGACAATAGACATAAAAAAATAAAATGTTCTTTGACTTCATGGATGTTTAAATTGCAGTAAAGAGAAATGTCAAATGCATTCTGAAAAGATTTTGTTTTTCTTTATTCTCAAATAAACACTTTGCCATCAACTTTATCTTTGTGTTTCCAAAACTGCTTTCAGTTTGATGATTATTTATAGAAATGGTGTGTTTGTGTGTGAATTTAATCTCCCATCAGTGCAAAATCAATATATCCTTTTAACCATGTCTTTAATTTAAATTTGTGATTTAAAGGTTACTTAACCACTAAATCATTTTAGGATCACTAGAGTACAAACAAATTAATTGGTTTCTTTAAGTCTTCAGGTTTATTTTATTTTTAATTTAAAAAGCACCATTTGTAGGAATAAAAAACAAATCTCTGTAAGAAACATTTAATGACTTTACTGTTGCTGCAGCTGAAAAGGTAAAACTGATACTTATCTTGCTTCAGCATTTTGAGTAGGAGCTTTTACAAACGCCATCAACACCCTGGACAACCCTTTAAGTAATGCTCCTAAAAACCAATGACAATGCCTGGACTTCTCTGGGCAGAAGAAGAAGTTAGAATTGACAGAAATCTGATATAATAAGGGTCAGTCCCCCAGACATAGAAGTTTTCCAGGATTTTAAAAAATTACAAGCATGAAGTTATACAAACAAAAGCAGAAGAACAAATTTAAAAAAATCTTAATTTGCAAAGGCCATATGTTATGTTTCTGGATGTTTCTTTCACATTTTAGGGTCAGTAATTGATTTTCTGTATTTTTGTCTCCTGGTTAATTGATCACACTTGACTTGAAGTAAATCAAGACACCTGCTTCTCTTTTAGGCCACTCCCTCAATCTATATATACCTGTTGGATTCTCAGAAAGAGCTTTTGAATGAAGGCAGTCTGTTGTTGATTGTTAAAGTTTATTTTGTGTGTATTTTCATGGTATTTCATAATGAGTCTTCATTTTATTATAGAAGTCCAGTTTGTAGCAATTGAAGAGAAAGGTTTCGACACAATAACAAAGCACTAGCAAACTTTAATGACTACGCTTTCCCTCTCCCTTTTGAGGAACCAGTTAGAAATATAATAAATGTGCAGAAATAAAGCTGTGACAATAAATTGACACAAATGTAGGATCAATTTGGGAGTCAGTCTTTTTCTACTAATTTAACGGGAAAAGATATCAATTTGCCTGGATTAATGACTTTCACCTCAAACTTTGACTAAATAGTCACTTGCTGATGGGCTTCATTCACTGCCTTTGATGGCTCTGGCTGAAGGTAGGGTATGGGGCCTCACAGAGCAATCACCTCTTATAGTCTTCCTGGTAACTTAGTTTCTGCCATTTTTCTCCTCGTGACTTGGCAAACATGTAAATCATCCTGTCCATATGCGCCCCCCCCCCCCCCCCCACCACCCAACAGCCCCACAAACCTCTAAATAAACTGATCCCATTCACAGAAATGAGAGGCTGTGACCCTGGGTGACTATCAAACTGCATGTAGCCTTTCCTCTGTCGCTTCATGGATGTGCAGACATTTTCACTATGGGATGGAAGAAAAATCAAGAAGATTTAGGAGGGGGGGAAAAGCTTTATTTTAGGCTGCATCTATTCATGAGACGACCAGAATCACCATGGAAGCATTTAGTGCAAAACATTACAAATTCCATGGCTGTACAAAGGGATAAGGTAGACAATGCCATTCATGTTTGTTCCAGTTTTAGCTAATCCTGGATGAAATTGGATGCAGATGAATGACATACATTTAAATGTTGAGAAATTACATGAATAGGTTTTCTATTCTAAAGGGAAAAAAATCCCAATCACCTATTTGTTTTTGTTGTTTTTAGGTATTTGGAATGATTCGCAGCTTGTATGCATGAGCTTCTATATCTGTACATAAGAATTTAGACATTTTCTCACTTCTCAGCATGCAAATGTGATTGAGCCCACTCTAGTTGGATAGGCAGCATCTGTTACAATCTGTCTTTGAGTTATTCCAGAGGTTTTGGAAGGATTTAACTCCAAAGTTCTGGTCGGCTGACTCAAAGACTTTTGCTGTCTGAGGCTATTCATGTGTAGATCACATAAGAAGATGAGAAATCCTGCGCTAGATGCAAATTATTGCTGGAATCTTTCTGGCTTGAGGCAGATACTTTCTAAAAAAACAATCTTTAGACAAAAAAAAAAAAAAAAAGAAATCCCTCTTCCCTTGCACACCAGCTTGAACTTTTTGATTTTCCGTTGGTGCTTTTTAATCCAGAAGTTGCATAGTTTTAGATGAAAATATACAGTTTATAATCTAAAAGTTGGAAGATTTAAAAGTGACACAATATATTTGATTGGGCCAGCACAAAGAGATTATCAACCCAACAAGCATGGATTTTTTAAAGATGTAGAAGGTAGTTTTACTTTAATTTTTGATGCACTGTGTATTAATCAAATGTGCAGGGCCCACACAAACTCACTTTTTTTATTCTATTAAATTCTCTGAACAGTCTAAGGAAGCAAATGCATACCAGTCAATCACAATTGACAGGTCTGTGTTCATACATCTGAAAGTCAATCTTTAAGCATCAATATTTATGTTCTCCTTTAGTGACACACTACATTGTTAAATATGGGTGTACTTTGGTACTATTAGAAATTCAAATAATTGGTTTTAACGTGTGTCAATAAAACTGTTGGCATGGCTCCTTCATCTGCTTAAAATTCATTTCAATAATAATTAAAATGTGCAGAATCCCAGAAAAAAGTCAATCTGCTCATTTATCATCAAGATGCTGCTTCTGCATAAAGGTACATTTCTTATAAGTTGAGGATGACGAAAAGTTTAAAAGGTAAAGTTGCACATCAATCATGTGTTGATGTATTTTAGAAGCGGTCCCACTGGTCTTTTAATGTTTCTGAAGTGTTTGGCCAAAATCAAAACTTGTGTCATTTTCTATGACATAGTTTTTGCAGAGCGCCAGAAGTTCATTAGAAATGTATGTATATGTCCTGCATCAGAAAAATTTTACAAGAACAAGAATCAAAATTTGGGAAATCTGATCAACCATTGGAGCAACTGTTATTAACTTACCATGCAGACAGAGTCTTAACAAAGGTTTTCAGATTGGTATGAAACTTTGATTTCTGGTCAAGTGCATAAAACCAGAACCGAAAAACAGGCAAAGCAAAACAAATTTGGCTTGAAAAAAGATTTCTCCTTTCTTAATTATTTTTAATCCTTATCTTTTAGAACTTATTTAATACAAATACAATGTTCTTATGCTACAAAGACAGAGTAAAAATCAAGATGAAAAATAACAACTTTAGCTTACAGTGATATCTTTTACAATATGTCTGAACATGTTGAGTATTTGACATAGACATTGTGTCAAACTATCATGAGAATCAAAGTAATCTTTCTTTGGAAAAAGCAACTGCATGAACTGTTTTGGAGACATATTTTCTATTCAGTGGCCTGAGTTGATTAAAAAATGACATGCTTTTTGATGTGTATTGCTGTCATAATGTGTGCTTGATTAACATTTTTTCTTTTTCAAGTCAAACTGGTTAATTTTGATTAAAATGAACTAGAAAATACTGCATCATATTTTGCATTCTACAAGTGATGCTGATAAATTTGACTTGAACTGAAAGTTTTATAAACTACTGTGAACCCTTGATTCTGTAGAATCCTCCCACCACGTGTCCTTTTCATTGAAAAGTAAAGCTGCTGACCACAGGTGTGCTGTACTTTATAAAAAGAAAAGCAGCAGTGCTGTCTTCACAAACAGCCCTTGTCTTCACCTTGTAATAACATGAGATATGACAGCCATACGCTCCCTCTGCAGTGGTCTAACTGTGTGCAACATGTTTTGTGAAATGGCTACTCAACCCCCCCCCACGCCTCCTGCTGCCCTGTGCTTGCACAAAAGAGCATATGGCTCCACGAAAGTCAAAGGTATCCAAGAAGCTTGCACTTTGCTTCATATCAGACAGATATTTGCATATTTAATACCAACAGTTTGATTATTGAAAACATAAACTTTGAATACAAAAGTATTTAAGACACTTTAGGTTGAGAGATCAAAATAAATTCTAGCGTGTGACACATCGGCGAATGTTTAAGAAAAATGGAGGTCACTTTTGTGTTGCCAGCTGGTGACTTTCTTGCTTTGTGGGGGGGAAATCTAAAATGTGAACAGCATGTCTGTGTTTCATCTATTTCACCCGTACTTAGCCTTGTGTGTTTAAGTGTTCACTTTGACCTGTTGCTCGCAGCATGCTATAGACAAAAATGAGCATAAATATTTGGGTGTGCAAGCGCAGAGGGTGTTATGTCCAGAGTCCCAAGAACAGTCTCTTGGGTGTTTTTGAAAGTACCAGCCATTTAAAAGTTTTGTGGTTGTCTGTGAAAGTTCTCATTTATCCAGGTGACACTGTCTTAAAGTTGAGTCAGGGCACCAGAACTTAAAATCTTCTTACTTGAACCGTTTCACCACTAATCCCCAAGTCCTAACCCCAACCCTAGTTTGAGTTCCTTCTGGGACCTTTCTGTGTGGAGTTTGCATGTTCTCCTTGTGCATGACTGGGTTACCTCCCACAGTCCAAAAACATGTCTCTTATGTTATTTGGTTACTCCAAATAACTAAGCGTGAATGTGAGTGTGTGATTCTGCGGCTCTTCAACGGACTGCTGACCTGTTCAGGGTGTACCCTGCCTTCACCTAACAGAAAATGGGTTGCTGAATGGATGTAAACAGGAGGGACAGCAGTTAAAGTTGGTGATGAAAAAGCTCCTGAAAGCAACTAAAAATATACAAACTTTCTATCTAAAAAAACTCAGTAACTTAATCAGAGGAACCTACCCTATATTTATTCCTTTTCAGACCACTGTGTTGAAAAATGCTATGCTAATTATCGAATTAAAAATCTTGCAGTCGTACTACTCACCAACCTATTATATCTTCTGGAGAGCACATTCTGCAATTGAGTACATTGGTGGGGTATTTCTGTTTTCTTGCGTCCATGTTCCAGCTGTGGTTCACTGTGTTTCAACACAGAGTTCAGTTGTTGGTGCTCTGTTACAGCTGTGACTGTATTTAGTTTTGGTTTTCTTTTTGTTCTGTCTTTCTGTTTTGTCTCCTGTATTTCTGTGTCAAAATGGGACCTCTGTGTTTTGTTTGGTGGATCTTTGTGTGTCTCTCTCTGATTATTTACAGGTGTGGTGCTGCAAAGGTGTGGGTTTCCTTGGACAAGATTAAAGAGCTGCTGCGCAAACAGGTTGAATCCTTTTTGCAGGAACAAAAGGACGCTATGCAGATTTTAACTGATGGGTCAAAGGATACTGGATATCAAAGAACAGGCTTTGGAGTGTTTTGGGATTGCATGAAGGTATTGGTGTGCGTGTAACAGAGGGGTTGTCTGTGTTCTCTGTAGAACTGTTGGCAATTTTGTGGGCATTGTGCTGGGTGAAGAACCGTACTCCTGAGCATGCGATCGTATGCTCTGATTCGTCATCTGCTCTGTTGGCTAGATGCCGTAGAGAATCTGAGTCATGTCTTGATCTGATTTAAGATATCTTGATGTGTCTTTTTGAGATGGAGTGCTTGGGGTGCAATGTTTTGTCTCTCTGGATGCTGGGACATGTTGGGATTGAAGGGAATGAAGCTGCTGAAAACACTGGCAAAGGAGCCCCTTTTAAAGGACGATGTAGATGTTTTTGTTGAAGGTAGACAGGAGTGCTACACTGTATGAACGGACTATCTTGACAAGCATTGGCAGGTGAAATGGAATGGGGAGTGAAGGGGCAGACAGCCCTACTCCTGTCAGGATTCTATAAAGAAGAGCCCTCAGGCACCCTTTTCCTGCCGTAGAGAGGAGGTGATGTTTACCTGACTGAGGTTGGGTCATTGTGGTCTAGCTGCTTGTTTATACACTGTTTTCAGTGGGCTTTGTGATTGTGGGGATATAGGTTCTTGTATACTTTTTTGCTGATGCAAATTCAGGGTTTTGGCCATGCTTCTTGGTGACTGCCTTGCAGTGTGATGTGCTGTCCTTCAGTTTCTCCGCTGACCTGATCTGTTTTTTTAGAATTTAGTTAGGGTTGTATGTTTTGTTTTTTTTCACCTGGGGGGTGGCAACACTACACTTGCCGGTGTACAGCCTGCCGGAAATATATTGGAAGAACAAGAAGAATGAAGGTGTGGCTTCCCACTGAACCAATGCTGATGGAGGCAGCCTTCAAATGCATGTGGACCTCCAGCCTGTGAGGTGGGAGCTTTGCTCCAACCAGTCTCCAGTGCAGCTTGGTGCTCTTCTCTATCATGTGAACTTGGTTGAGCAGACTTGTGCTGTACTTCTTAAGTGTTCTTTGTTGTGGTTTTGTGTTCAGGCCCACTGTGTAGCCTTTTGTTTGGTGTTGGTTCATTTTAAAGTGAAGCTCTTGGGGCGAACTGCCATTTCTTTCATACATTGTTATTCCAGGGAAGTTAGTGTTTTGTCATTGTTTTCCTTTTTCTTTCATTTGCAGGTGAGATGTGAGTTTAGATAGGATGGTGTTTTGTTTGGTCTTTTGGCCTTTGGTTCACCCTTAAGCCTCTTTGCTTCACCTTTTAAGTTATTATTGTAAGTTTAGGGCAAACAATATACTTTTATGTAATGGTCTTCCAGATGACCAATAAGGGGCATAGCATGCTCCATTGCATGTTTGTAACCAAGTTACCTGAGTTTTTCAGTACAGATTGTTTCCATTGATTTAGTTTGCTTTTGGTATTTCTTCTTGAGGTGAGTGTTTTCTGGATTTGGATCCCATTTTTAACTGAACCAGACAGAAAACTTTTGTTGACAAGGATATGCCTCAAACATCTTTCACTCTGGTATTGATCAACTCCACTTTCTGTCTTGGAGCATTCTGCATCAATTGCACTTTCTCCACCCCATCTCTGAAATCCATACCACATGAATAGTCACGAGCTAAAATATTCCCAGCAAAGATCCCAGTCCTGGTGCTGCATTTGTAGTGTACATACATTTATTTTAAAGAATCATCATTCGATTCTTCTGTGAATCATGCTGAGCTGTAGAGACTTACCTTTAAGTTAGTGTTATCATGCAGACAATGCAGCTGAAAACTAGTCCTTCTCTTCCCTGTTGCCAGGACTTGATAACCTGAGTTGAAGTTTTAACTTATCTACACACTGAGCAAATTCAACTCAAGAGGTAAGATGAGGTGATCTGGACATCTGGCGAGATTGCCACCCAGACATGTTCATGCTGAGGAGGCCTCATGGCAGACCCTGGTCACCCCAAAGAGTCTAAATCTCTCGATTGCTCTGAAAATACCTCTGAATTTCCCCAGAGAGAAGCTGGAAGACTAGAGAAAGGTCTTGGTGTTCTAATTCTTCTGCAAAAGTGGGAGATAGGATACAAAGAGATTTTAACAAAATATCCAGTGAACATATTTGACTCGCCTAACTATCTCAATGTGCACAGCTGTCTTATAAAATAAAGTGATGGGGTCTTGGAAAAGAACCAACTGACACTTAAACTCATGTCAAAGCCATCCCACTGATGGATTTTAATGGCTTAGGACAGAAAAGCTAACTTCACATTTGTTTTGCTAATACGTTTAAGAGTTTTATTTTTTTTCCCAAGATCAAAGCTAAAACTTTGCAAAGCAATGACTAAAATGAAGACTGACTATTTTACATAAGAGTGAAAATCAAGGAACTCTATTTTTATGTTGACCAGTTTGCTATGAGGGTGATGGTATGAGCTGGATAGTCCGAGTTGAAGTCTATATTTTCTGAAATTAATGCATGCCGTGGAAGCCTGAACCATCCAACGCAAAGAGGAAGACAGTTGCTTCTGACGTGTAATTAATCTGTCTTAATGATAAATATTACGTTTTTCAAATTAATCGCGTGCGTTAACGCGTTAATATTGACAGCCCTAATTTTTATGTTTCTGTGTAAATTGCTTTTTTTAGATGGGCTTTGATAAGCATGATGCAGCAGTCCATTCCTTTTTGGTTAATGTTGATCAACATTTAAAATGTTACATTTATACAACCAAATAAACTTCAAACCTCAATTGCTCAGATGCGTGAATAGAACAAATTACCAATTTGGGTGCATTTTTATAATCACCATTTAAAATGCACTATAATGCAATTTCTGCGTAAAGCTTGGGTTACCTTGCGGTCAGACAAACGTCAGATGCAGACATGATGAAGGCGATATAAACATTCTGGTTGATGAATGAACATCCTGATTTTTTGCGTCAACGCAACACAACAGACAAACAAGGGGAATCAATTGTAAGAGCAACATTTACCCAGAAAAAAAAAAAAATCACCAAAACTCTTAACAAGACAGTGCAAGGGCTATGCTGTGCATGGCTTTCAAAGTTAGACCAAAACGTCTCCAGGACAACTGTAGCTATACCAGTTTCTCCCAAACTTTTGAGAGAAACAGCAACCAGGAGATGGAGCTTGATTCAGCCAAATCAGATTGGTCAAGGTTTAGTTTTTTAATCAGGAGGAGAACAACAGCATGGTACCGTAACAGAAGAAAATTGATAATAGTGAGGATCAGGTGCTCTGTGTTGGAAAAAAATATAAATACTAAAAATAAGTTTAAATATGAACCCAAAGTTAGGGAAATATAAAAATATGGTTGAAATGGTTATGAATAACAGAGTAGAAAATGCAAACATTACTTTAATGAAGAAAAGGGTAGAAAGTGAAATGAAGCATACCTCATGTTGATACAAGTATGAAAAGAACAGTTAACTTTTGAAAGCAAATAAACAGGAAGAAAGAAAACATCTGGCTGGCTGAGGACTCACGTAAGAACACCCCATGGAAGGTTTAACCTTCACATTTGCAATGCTATAGACTGATCAAAGCCAATGACCTACTTCCTCTTGCCTAATTCAATCTGAGCCAAATTTACCTAGAGGGAAGAGAGAAGGGAGTCCCGGAGACAGGAGGAGTCCCTGAAGAGGAAGCACAATGTTTGAGGAGATGCTGCAAACATCGACAGAGTGGAAATGGGGGGAGAAAAAAAGAAAACACAAAAACAAGCACGACAAAGGTACCTTCAGTCCCCACACCGACCCTCAGAGTGGTTTTCATCAAACATTAAATGGGAGGGAAAATCCCATTGAGGAAAATATTGTGCTTGGAGAACAGTGATGATGAAAAGCTCCCAAATGCGTCTGACAAGCAGTAAATATTGAATTGAAAGATAAACAAGGTGAATGCTCTTCATAATTTATGCTGCAAAGAGACAAAGAAACCTGATAGTGCCTGAAAGAACACACTTTATCTGGCAGAGTTTTCCTGAAGCTTCCTCCCACACATAACAGGCCAAGGTAAACTCACTGTTATTTCACTGCTCCACTGACCCTAACACGGAACAAAAAAATGTTTCTCTGTGTCAGCGTTATCTCCCATTATCATTTCTCAGTGCCTAATGAAATAGCAAACACAATGAAAGGTTTTTGTGATTGCCATAAAGAGCATACCATTTCCATTCATGCAGCAAAAAACCTTATTGCTATCTTCTCTTCATTCATAAACTCAATCTGCCAAACAGTCGTGCTTGGTATCCTCTGGGAGACTTTGATGCTGCTTTTTCAGAACCATCAACAGGAGCTCTGTAGGATGGATGAAGGCATAAACAGGCAGTTATCCTAGACACATTAATTTAAAATATCGGCTTAACTGTGTTTGTGAAATTAGTGACTAGCATGAAGATGACAATGTAGCCACTTGGGCAAAGAAACACGAGAACTTAACATCAACGCTGACGTGCCAGAAAGGAGTCCATCAGGGAACTGTATGTCTACATCTATCTCATTTGAAAGTAAGACACTTCTACAAAAGTGAGAAAAATATTTTAGAAGGTTGAAATAAAAAGAAAAATGTTTTTCACTTGATCGTGATTGACCTCTTTTTATAGAGACTACTTGATGTGACAAAGTAAAGCCTTAGTCACAAGCATTGTCTTGGCTTTTGATCCAGGTTGGGTTGTCCGGATCCATAGAGGGTTGTAGAGAGGAGAGGTTACGTCTTAAGGCAAGCACAGGTGTGTCTTGCAGTTCTCTTGAGGTTTGTACGGCCACCTCAAGGAATATCGTGAAAATGGAACATACCATTGTCATCGGTTGGTAAGTGTATCATGAAGAACTCGTAAAACTAATGTAAGCTACACGCAATTATGGCGCACATGTGATGCTGATGTACCACCGGTGACCTTATGCCACACTCAAGTAGTTATTAGTAAAGTGCTGAAGTACTGGCTCCTTGCTGACTGGGCTTGAATACGAGTTTATGGGATGTCCACACAATACATACAGTAAGTGCCCAAAGGATGTCCACACAAACTACACTCTAAGTTCCTCACTTCTAACAATCAGGCTGCACATTAGGAGCATGCACTTCCCACGTGAACAGCACTAACGGGCTCCTTGCACTGTGTGCAGAATTTGGGTGGATTCAAAAAGATGCCTGCGTCTGACCTACCTCACCTTTACTTATCCTTATGTGTTGTATACTGTGTTGGGTTAATAAAATACATTTAATTCTAATTGTAAAACAAAAAAGGCCAGCTAATGACAAATGCTGCCAATTCGCTACAGCTAAAAGAATGTTGATATGGCAAGGGATTGCTGTTCCTAGTATGTCTATTAACTTTCATATTAACTTTTGAAAAGTAATTGATTACTTTACTTCAGTTACTGGATGAAATGATTTGTTACTTTCCTGTTTTTCTCTCACAAACAAGTTCTTGATAAAGCTTGCACAAACAGGTTACCCGTCTTTCATTTAACTTTATTTTCAAAGCAATGACATTGTGCAAAGTATGAACATGGTTCAAAACATAAACTGACTTCATTAGAATTCACAGAGCAGTGGGAAAAATGTCTCCAAAATATTGTGGCTGAGGTCATGGACATCATTCGCCACAAACTTGGTGTGGCGATGGGATCTTGCCAAGTGCTTGGACAGATTGCTCATTGACACTGTGGAAAGCAATTTATCTCCAGGACATCACTTGCACTTAATTGAAATGTCTGCCTTTGTATTCAACAAATTGGAAATAATGCGAAAATCTCCAATTGCCGAATACAAATTTGTTCCCATCCATATTTCCGCTTTGATCAACCTGCATTGGTACATGTGCGTCAGTAACTCGGTTTTTTTTTTCCTGTTAAATCTCGATTTTTCTTTCATTTACCTGAGAGAAAATGTCAGAGCCTATTGTTTACACAAATTAATTTGTTTTTTAGACACCTATAGTGGTTTAATTGCACCAAGACATGAGTAACAAAGTCTAGTAATTGTAATTTAATTACCAAAATTTGAAATGTAATTTATGTTTTTTCCGTTACTGACAAAGTAATTAAATTCCAGTAATTTCTTACTCCGCACTAGTCATATAACTATTCACTACCATCTGTCGCCAGTAGAAAAAAAAAATGTGCATGAACAACGCGCTCACCAAGTGGTTCAGTAACTTATTATTATAACGATATTTTGTGTGCCTCACCTGTGACCCCGCACAGGTCTGCCCTCTTTCCCCCCCAGAGACAGCCCATACCCAATCCTGAGGGCAGTTGTGACTAAGGCATTAATTTGTAAAATACTAAAAGTCCTGCAAATGTTCCTCCTTAGTGCTGTCAGAAAAAGATACCCTTGACTGTTAACGTTCGAATATCTCACAATACTAACTAAATCTTTTCAAATGTTATGCTAAAATTAAAAAAAAAAAAAAAGTCCAAAATAAATTTGACTGAAAATCAAAAATGGCTTTTCATTGTTCAACAGAGTCATAAAAAAATCAAACTAAATAGGTCTGATCGAAATGACGGCAGACTAATAATAATTAGACTAAAGGGACGTGTGTTCTCCATCTATCCTCACTGGTGTTGTCAAACCTGCAGTCAGTCATTCTACTTGATTTAAGAACGACAATGCTCAACGAGCTGTTTAGTGACACGGTGTGTACTACACTGAACATACACCACAGAAATAGCAGTCTGTGAATTGGACATAAAAAAAAAATACAGAAAAGCAAGTGAAGTTTAAGACTATAAGAGCATCTCCAAGCAGCTTGATGTTCCTGACACTACAGATGCACAGACTATTCAGAGGGGTATGGTCCCCAGGACTGTAGACAACCTCCCTGGACGTGGTTGCAAGAAGAAAATTGATGACAAACTGAAGAGACGGTTAACAGGAATGGAAACCAAAGAGCCCAGAACAACCTCCAAAGACATTAAAGATAAACTGCAAGGTCAAGGAACATCAGTGTCAGATCACAACATCCATCTCTCAGCCAAAGTGGACGTCATGGCAAATGAAGGAAGACACGGCGGATGAAAGCAAATCATGAAAAAGCGAGACTGGATTTTGCCACAATGCATTTTAACAAGCCACAAAGCTTCTGGGAGAATGTCCCTCAGACAGATGAGACAAAACTGGGAAACATTTATGTTCAGAGCCAAAACTAAAAAAAACATAGGTGAAACTAAAAAGTACCTTGATTTAACTGCATAGGATTCAGGCGGGTCCCAGCAGACCTCCATGAGCTCATGTTAACTGTGGGTGTGACGAGCACAAACTTTGGCTGCAAGGGAAAACTGGAAAATTGACTTTGGGGTATGAATGCTAGCTTGGTTTTAAGAAATAAATGAAAACTTGCGTAATAACCTTTATTTGCAGTAAAGATCCACTAATGAAAATGGTGTTTTTAACATGTTCCTGTGGCATTTTTCTAATGATGGACGTATTTTAAAAAATTAGGCCAAAAATGACATTTCTGACCATATTTCTTTATTCAAATCGTTGTGAATAAGGAGCAGACGAAAAAAGTAGAGTTTAAAAAAGATCATATTTGTGAGGTGGAAAATATACTGGGGGGGCCACAAGCTCCCTGCTCTGCTCTATTCTGATACATCCACTTGTAGACAACTAGATCCATGTACGACGTCTTCGTTTTCCTCATCCACGCAGACATCTGGCCCAACACAGTATGGCTGGATAGTTCAAATATTGCTCGCTATTTTTGTTGCAATAATATTAGGTTGGGGGTGTGAGGGGCTGCAAGCTTGCAGAAGAGTGTAATCAGTGGACTCTCAGTTATGGATGACAGGAAGGGGGGAGGGGGGTTGCTCAGCACCAACTGTCCCACAGAGAACTTGGAGGTGAATTTCTGCTCTGCAGAAACTTTGTCCTAGAAAATGACACCAATTTTTCTATTTTGGCTAAAAATGACATAACCATGATTAAAAGACCACTGAGAACGTGTTTACAATAGTTCAAAGAGGATTGGAGTGCATTTAATTGAAGGTCTAATCTTTTTTTCATCATAAATTGTGATAGAATACTCATTTGCTGCAGCTCATTTTAAAGATCCTGATTTAAAAAAAAAAAAAGTTGAAGGTAAAACAAAAAATTTAAAAAAGGCACATTTGACGCCCAAAATTAAAGTTGTTGAATGTCTGATAAGAATGAATAGTTTTTATCTGAATAACAACCGTCTGATTTTTTCTGACATGAAAGAAATTAGGTTTTGTCTGATTTACAACCGTTCTGTTGTTTATTACAGCTAATCAAATAAAGCCCAATTCTCTGTCATGACACTATGAGGAACTTGCTCTAATTCTGGTAATAAAGGCACGCCTGGTCGTCTGTGAAGCAGCCTTCATTGTTTGCTTCAACTCTTCCTCACCCCTATCATGTAACTCTCCAAACTGCATGCCAGAGAAACTGCGTCTCTGAGGATGGCAGTGCCTCCTAACTGGTTGGCATATTGGAAAAATCTCATAATTTTTGGATACACTATGATGAGGTTTGGTGCCTAAATTCATGGCTCCCAGAAAATGGATTCTAATATCCTTGGTGATCCAGTCAAAACTGATGGATGGATCTCATTTGACTGGGACTTGATATTAGATTGCGTGTGAGTGCAACAGTTTTAATTAGGCTCTGACTTTTATGTCACCAAAGCTCATTTAAAATGTGAATTTTGACCAGATGGCTTTTGTCACTGTCATGAAACTCTGCTTTCTTGGTTTGAGTATTTGTGGAGCTGTGAACCTGCTGAAATGCTGCAGAAGAGTTATGGTAATTCATAGTTGTTTGCACTGCCATGGATTTAAAACATATATGACAGCTGTAATTTTTTAAAAGCATTTGCACTTCAGCAGTAATCCAAAAATTCACCTGCTACCTTGTAAAGTATCTTTAAGCTTTAAACTGAATCCTTTTAAATCTTTTTAGTCTCCCCAAGTGATTTTGTCAAAAATATTTAAGGATTTTGAATTAAAAAACATTACACATTCTACTCAAAACACATTACAGCTATTTGTGTGCTTGAATGATAAAAACAAAACATTACTATTGTGAATAGGCACGAGTTCTATTGTGCGTGGTGCGAGTGCAGAGTTTGGCAAGATGCTTTTTGTCTCTGAACTGTGGTACTGGTATGCGCACCAGAAGTACAAACATCTCAACATTGTCCAACTTGAAATTGGCAGACATTTACTCTGATGCAATCTTCCTCATCATTAGGCCTGCCACCCTCAGTGAGAATCGCCAGAGCCACGTGATCCCCCGGCGCCAATTTTTCACAGCAAAACCCAAACTGAGGTGAAGATCTACCAGTTTTTCTATAGGCCGTTCACACAGATGGTAATCTACTAACTTAGATGTGACGACAACATTTTTTACAAATATGTTACAGCTTTTTCAATATTTACAGAAACTACTAATGGAAACTGAATAGAAATGGCAGGACAGAAGAAAAAGTTTTAGCTTCAAATCAAATTGTAGTTTGTGCTCCAAGAAACTGAAATTGATGTGGTGAAAATTTCCAAAAGGCTACAGTGGGCTTGCTGATTAACAAAAAAAAATCTAGTTTAATTTCCAAGATAAAACTTTCCAACTGAGGGAAGTATTTACACTCACATACAGTAGGCTCAATGAAGACCAACTAGTAATACACACTATGTTTTATGCAGTATAAAGCACGCTTAAATGTCTTATTTTTTTTTCAAAAAATAAGAAGTGCCTTATATGTGGATTAATTCAAGTTGTGCTTCTTGATGTCAAAGCGATTTTGAACCGAACCTGAACCATTTCTTTTTTGTGTGAAAAATAAGAGTCCACTTATTTGTTGACAAGAAAGGCTTCATGACCAAAGAGAACAGCAGCCACAAAAGGTTCTATTTTTACACCTTGTTTGAAATCAGTTTAATAAGAATAAAATTTACATTTTTGAGACACTGCATTTCTTTTTCTTTTTGCAAGTAAAAGAATAATCTAACTTAGAATTTCTGTTGGTGACATCATAAAAGTAAAGTAAACAACACTGAAGAATAAGAAAACCACACTATCAAAAAAGGGAAGCAAGTAATAAACCGGTAGGCCTGTTGGCAGTGATCAGATTGCAGCATTGTGCAAAATACTAGAAATGTAGAAAATTCAGATTTTTGTCTTCTTTGAAGAAAGTCTCAGTTGTAAGCTAATACTTTACACCAGTAGGAACCACAAAGCTGAAAGAATGTGTGAAAATATTAGATTAAATTGAATGGTGAGCGGGCTGCACGGTGGCGCAGTGGTTAGCGCTCCTGCCTCACAGCAAGAAGGTTCCTGGTTCAAGTCCTGGCTGGGGGACCTTTCTGTGTGGAGTTTGCATGTTCTCCCCGTGCATGCGTGGGTTTTCTCCGGGGACTCCGGCTTCCTCCCACCGTCCAAAAACATGCTTCATAGGTTAATTGGTTACTCTAAATTGTCCCTAGGTGTGAATGTGAGTGTGCATGGGTGTGTGATTGTGGCCCCTGCGACAGACTGGCGACCAGTCCAGGGGTGTACCCTGCCCTTGCCCATGAGTAGCCGGGATAGGCTCCGGCAACCCCGTGACCCCGAAAGGGATAAAGCGGATTGGAAAATGAATGAATGAATGAATGGTGAGCTATGTAACCGTATAGTTTTGAGACAGGCCAGTTCAGACATACATGGATCCAGTCGTCCACAAGTGGATGCATCAGAATAGAGCAGAGCAGGGCTCAGTGCTGTTTCTATGTCACAAATAATCTGTTTTTCAAATGGCACTTTTTTATCTGCTCCTGATTCACAAGAAACACTCACAAATGCCATTTTAAGCTTAATGTTCTTATATCCTCCATCAGCAGAAAAATGCCTCAAGAACATGTTACAAACACCCAAAAATGTCCGAGTGGGTCTAACATTTCAGATTGGTGATATTATTCAGCTGGGAGATTTCACCAAGATCAGATTTTGAATAAAGGCTTTTCGCAACAAAACAGCGAGACCCAGCAATCAGGGATATTAACAATGCCCGTATATATTGTTTTAATACTTAGAAACGTCTCGAGAAAAAAAAAAAATCAGCAACTGTTCCTGAACATTTATAACCCTGGGAGACGGAGACTACCTCTGTTTTTTAACAATGAACATGAATAAATAGGAGAAGATAAAAATAAACAAATGAAGGATTGGATCCAAATAAAGGTTCAGGTTCTCTTTTCTGGTTTTAGAGAGATTTTTTTTTTTCCAGTTACTAAAATTAACTCTTCATTAGTCAAACTAAATACAAACAAATCTGTTGAATGTTAAGTAAAACGTATAATATGGAGATTATTGTGAAAACCTAATTAGCAAGAATCAAAGAAGGCCCCACTGATTCCAAACATTTTTAGCAGTTCACAGCGCAATCATCTATTTGCAGAGCTGTCTTATCAAGCAGAGCCCAACCACAAATCACTTCAGCTTTTTCTCACATTAATTCATCAAAGTTATAACTGGAACTTTTCCATATTTATTACAAAAATCTGGGCCATTTCTTCCAACATTCCCACTTCATTCCTTTCCCTGTTAGATGGCAAATCCCCACAGCACCACCACACTACCCTTTACATCGCATCTATGACTTTTCTCCCAATCTCACTTTCTCTTCCTAGAATGCTAGATCCATCTTCCCCACGGACTAACCCTTCCAATCACAAAAAGAAAATCGGTTATTTTTTCATCACTCTCTAACATATTGGAATAGGGTGTTTTAGTTGTTGTTGTGCATGAATTTCACAGGGCGGTGTTGTTCCGTCTTCATCCTATCTCTGTATCTCCTGCAACACTCATCGTTGCTGCGCCGCTGCCTGCTTGTAACTAAACACTCTTCTGCCCCCACTCAGGCCAACTGTTTATGGACTTTGATTATTCCCGTTTTGTTTTACTGAGCGCGGTGCTGTCGGCATCAGGCGGGCCAGCAGAAATGCAAGCTCCATTGATTGTTTCAGTTTTGGGCCTAATTGAGCCTAATGGGAATGGCTGATGCCAGAGTTCAGTCTCCTCCAGTGTTTACATGCTAATCCCCTAGAGAAGCATTCATTAGCGCCTGGCTAAAAACTCCTCCAGACACGCTTCCACAAACACATATCTATGCTTGCATTTTGTATTCATATTGATAAAGGATTGAAATGCTCAATGGTGTACAGCTGGGCCCGTAGATGTTCTTTAGTGGTTCTTGCATCTACATCACCGAGCTCGTGTTTCCATCCCTTTAACACTACTCCAGGCTCATCTTTGCTGCAGTTCAACCCACACTGCTTTGTAGAGAAACACAAGTGAACATGGCGCAATACTTGGTGTCTGATTGAAGCGCCAAGATTCATGCATGTGAAGTCATTTCTTAGAAATGTTAATGACTGTCAAGCTTTCTGACACAAGAGGCGCAGAAGCTCTGCAATCATTAAAAAAAAATCAACGTTGCCTTCAGTAATCTGCTGACTCTTCTCAGTATGCACTCGTTTGGCTAAAGGACATTTTGTTTAATTAAAAATGAACATGTCAAGATGACCATGCAAGTTGTTTTCTGAAAAGTTTATGAAGAAAACATTTTTCAACCCTCATTCTTCCTCACACCCCTCATATAGTAGTCTGTTCCAACACTAGTTGTTGTGTTTTGGGTCAGCTCCATGCCTTTCAAAAGACAGAGGAATCTTTGGTTCAGCACAACTACAGTATGCAGTCATTAGATTCAAGATTCAGTGTTTATTGTCGTATGCAATGGTGCAATGAAATTCTTACTTTGTTGTCAACCATGTGTTTTGTATAAATAAATATGCAAAAATAGAAGTAATAAAAGTAAGTAAAAAAGACACAAAATAGAGTATAAAAAAATGAGAATATAAGAAGTTCAAATGCAAACTGGAATAAAAGCAGAAATCTATTATATAAACAATAATCTGGTATTGTAAAGTGTCTGATAAGCATTGTAAGCAATGAGAAACACAATTGTGTAAGGTGCAGCTAACAGAAGAAGAGAAAAAGTGATTCCAGGGATATGAGTCCTGTCAGCTTTTCAGAAGTCTCCTTGCAGGGGGACAAACTGTGTTTGGATCCCGTGGAACCAGTTATGGATCGCTGTGAAATATTCTTTAGCAGCCGGAGAGGAAGTAGACGGGCCAGTGTGCTCCTAATCTTCTCTCGACTTCTCAGAAATTTCCACAGCACCTCCTTCAGACACAAAAGTCTCATGCAAGTTGTCTGAGTTTTTGTGACGAACCGGAGGAGTCATGTTACATGACTGAAAAAAAAAATTTGCAAATATGTGAAACTGCGAATATAGAAACACAAATAGGTGGGGACCAAAGTAGTTGTTTTTCATGTTTTGCATCTGTGGAAGATGCTGAACATCCCAAAGACACCGCAAACTTCCTTAGCCTCCTCAGGATACTGTTGTAGCTGTGTGGTGTTGAGTGATCAGATGAGGTCCTATGTAAAATGGTAAACCAGGTATTTAAAGCTGCTCACCCTCTCTATTTCAAGCTTCTGAACAGAAAGTGGTTAAGGTCTCATCCTTTCCTCTTATGCAGTTTTTAGCTAAAATAAAAAACTTGTGACATTTTTAGGAAGGATTTTGTGCAGAGTTGCAGGAGCTATTTTCACCGGCTGAGCCTCAGCAAAGCACTGAACCAGTTTGTTGACCTGCAGCCTTAGATCTGAGTTTCCCTGCAGTCACGTAACAAGAACCATGAAGAGCTGTCAGATGGTGTGTGGTTGTTTGACCTGGAAGTCCTTACAGACCTGACATCCAAACTGAATGAGCCCAATGCAGAGCAGCAGCACAGAGTCAGAGATGTAAGGTATGATCAGTGCTGTTTGTGCTTTTAAAGTCAAACTGCATCTGTGGATGAATCATAGCAGGCTGGATATACAATTTATCCATAGGGTCTGCAGTGGAGGGCTCCTAAGAACCAAGACAATAACCCTGCAGAACAAGTACGTCTATGGTCCCTGGAGTGGGAAAAAAAAAAATCCTAAGCCTAGATAAAATCATTTCAAAGACACAAATAGCTGTACTTTAAAATTAAGCGTAGAAACCAAAAAAGTAAAATAATGTTGCCACAAAGGGCCCAAGCCAGGGTCTCATTGTGCCGGTTCCAAGCCCGGTTAAATACAAAGGGTTGTGTCAGTGTCAGGAGGCAACGCTCTGTCTCCCCTTTTGGTCATCGGCGAGTGCCATCACATGAATACTGACTGCAGTTATCTCCACACCTGGTCCTCATCATGTCATCAGCCACCAAGACATTTAAGCACTGCTCAGACAAACACTCGGTGCAAAGTATTGCCTGTGTCATTCTGCCAGCATACCAAGCATTCTAATCTGTTCTGACTACCTGTTACCTGACCCTGCTTTATTCTCTGCTCCTTGCCGCCTGCCCTGACCTTCTGCCTGATCCTCGACTCTGATTTAGCTCTGTGGTCCCTAACCTGGAAGTGGGACAGTCAGGAAGGGCATCTGACAAAAAAAATCTTTGCCAAACCAAACATGTGAATCAGATCTATTTGATAGCCATGCCAGATTGGTCGAGGCCGGGGTTGACAACGCCCTCCATCGGTGCAAAGAGAGGAGGAAGACGTGTTTTTTTTTTTTTTTTTTTTTTTTGTAGGACATGAAGGTAGCTGGTGTTAGAGTAGAGAAGGCAGAAGACGAGATTAGATGGAGGAAGCTGATTGTGGTGACCCCTGAAGGGAAAAGCCCAAAGGAAATAAAGAAGATTTAAAAAAGTGAAGTCAATAGTTGAGAATGGATTTATTTATATTTGTATTTTGATACTGCCTATGGCCTTCTTGTTTTCTAATCAGAAAGTTGCTTTCATTATTTCTGTCTATTTCAACAACATTATACTGTGAAAAAACCTGATTTGAGACTGATTCCAGCTGACACAAGTACAAGTGTGATATAGCCCTACAGCATGACTACCAGGCCGGGGATGTAACACAGAGCTGCACTGAGAAAGCCCCCGAAGTAAATGTCATAAATAACGAAGCATCTGTTCTCATCTTTTTCTGCAACGCAAAACTCCAAGATTATCAACAAAAACACCCCTGCGCAACAATTTCAAGATGCAATAAGCCTCTTAGGCAATTCTAACCATTCCCATGACCATCGCTGTGGCACATAAAATGCCACCTGCAACTTTGTTTTACCACTGTCATCAAGACTGCGAGAAAACTTGTTCATATTTTTGACTGACACTCTGCTGCAGAAGAGTCCTTCAGCTAAAACCGTTTGTAGAGAAGGACGAAGTGTTCTCACAGTGAAGCACAGTCTTCATAAAGGTGCAACATTGCACCAGTAGTCAAGAAAATTTAATTTTGGCAAAGAAATTCAAAAAGTGAGAAATGAAAATTTGAGATTAATCAAGAAAAAAAGGTTTGTATCTTGCTTTTTGACATAAAATAAAAAACCCGCAACCTTTCAGGATTTCCTCATTCTGTGAGAACATGCTCTCCTGCTTCAAGTGAAAATTCCCTGTTTGATTGAAAGACAAATCCGGAAAAGTTCCTGTATAACATGTTTGAAACAAACAAAAAAAACTAAATGAAGTTTGAACCTTGTTGTTCAATTTCATTGCCCCATTTTTTTCCAAATTGCAAAGGTCCAGGGCATCTGAGGAACAAAACTTGTAAACTATTTTCCAAATATATTTTACTATGTTACAATATATTCTATTAAAAAATTTAAAAAAAACAGCAAGTATGAGCCGTTGTGAAATATTGAGTCAAATCAGCTGACTGCACTGTCACGTCCATAATGTTCTGTTGAAGAGATAAAGAAATTAACATTTTCTCCTCTCTGTTTGACACTGAAGGTGTCTTTGTTGTTTTTCAAGTGGGTGTAATGTAATGTGTAATGAGCTACACCCCTTCACATCACCTTCAACATAAATTTCATGTCAAACATGTTGACTTTGGCTAATCCATGGCAGTTGCTGCGTCACAAAAACTCGAGCATTTTCAAACCGCAAGGTATTTCTCTGCTCCAGATCCATCAGAATTAGAAAAAAAAAAAAAAAACACTCAAAAAAGTAGTTTTAATCTTAAACAATTTTATACATGTCCTTCATTTTTATGAAAATGCTAGAAGAACGTGTTAAAAACACCAACAATGATTTTAATTGGAGTGGTTCTTTAACATTTTCACACTTTTCTCTCTTTAAACTATCAAAGTTCAAAAGGTCACAAAAAAATAAGTCCAGAATTATTGAACAAAAACCAGATCTGTTTGCAAATGAAAATATATCCATCCATCCTGCATTGAAGATGAAACACAGAGGAGGCTAATTGACAATGGCCTACAGCCAATCAGAACACACTCACTAAGCCCAGTGGTACAGATCCTAATTGCATTTTTTCATGAAAATTGAACAGGTGGACAGCAGGACGCAGATTAAACATACAATAAATGTATTAAAAAATAATTTTCATCTGAATTTATACATTTATTTTTGGCATCTTGCACTTCTGTTCTGAACTGCACCAGATTCCATTTTTTTGCACAGAAAACCTTGTGCACAATTCTTTTGAATAATGCATTTGTTTCCTTTTCATTTTATAATCTTTAATTTGATTTTAGAGTAATCTTGTGTCATTTTTCATTTTTTATTAGATTTTTTTATGGTGACAACCTTCTGATGAGATTAATTGTTGACAGTTTCAGATCCATTTAGGAGATTTTTCCAAGCAGTCGATGCTGCAAAGCTAAAGGTTGCTTTACCTAGAGGACACAGTACATTAGGTGAGATCAGAAAGACTTTATTCATTTTACTGGGACAAAGCCAATTGTCAAACGTCTTTTAAACACACAGCATTAGGACTTGCAGTTGTTTTGGCATTAACTTGAAAAAGAGCACATCAAACCAAGAAGAGGCGATTCACATTGAGTTTGATGACTGCAGCTTGTTACAAACCTCAAAGAAAAAGTATGATAAACATTGTTCAGGGTTGTATGAAGCATCAAACTAAATTATGTTGGATAAGATTGCTGGATTAACTGAGCGCATTTTCTGAATTCACTTGAGATCAACATGAGAAGTGGGCTTCTAAATTTGACAGATCGAGATAAATTATATTGTTTTTTTCTGTTCAGTTAAAACACTGGAGGCCCGCAGAGGACAATGAGACATATTTAAATCGTGTGTGATAAATCCACACCAGCAGTGAGCTCAGGGACATCCATAAAGGCTGTATTTCATCGTTCGTAGCACACTCCCACCGAGAGCGAGTATTATCATGAAAGTGAGCGATGCAAAGGAAATACTAAACCACATCTACTTACATATGGATCACATGATTAAGATGCCATTTTCATGTGTCTGCAACACTGACACATAATCCAGGTGGATGGCAGGTTTACACCATCTCTGCGTGCCCAGCATGAATGTCACTCAATAGTGGTGTCTGATTTGATTGTGGAAATTCTGGGAGGCAGAATGAATGGCAGAGCGGCTGAGACGTGGGTTGATGCATGGAGATAATTCACTTTACATCTTTTTGATGAACCCCTTTTCAGCACACTCATTGTTAAAATGAAAAATCCCTTTAATAAGGCAGCCACAATGTTCATTATGTCATTATGTGGGAGTGCAACATCTCTTCTTTCATTAGTGGATTTTTCTTCTTTGACTCACTTGGCAGACATTAATAGAGCAGAGCAGGCAGCCAACTTCAGAGTCGATAATTATCCTATTGGTCCGTCCTTGCAGAAAGGTATGAACACAGACTTGGATAACCTGCGCTGCAGAGGCAGAAACGAACAATTATCATAACATGCGTCTCTACTGCCACTGATAGTAGGACCCCTTTAGCGGCAATTACTGTAACCACGAGCAATTTAACCTGATCGACACAATAGGTGATGGGACTTTAATGCTAGAAAAACTGTGTCCACCTGAAAGGTTCAAGCCAATATTGATTATGGCAGAATTAAACATTTAAGTAATCACTGCATTTAGCTAAATGATTGTGTAATGAATAATAGATAAGATGGAAGGCAGACAGGATAATAGATGGTCTGGGGAATAATATCTGGCCATGTGATATTCAGCCACAAAGGCTCTGCCTTTTGCTCCCTCCGTTTTTTTTTTTTCTAACTCTCTAGCTCCAGTGTCTCATGAATCAGGGCATTTGCCTACAGCGATGCTGCACACACACTCACACACAATGCTGAGGGATCGTTGGGGATTTAATCAATTCACATTACTCTTGTGAAATGCTCGATGTGAGAGCAGCACTTATCCCCCAAGAGTGAAATGCTCTCAGGCTGTTTGGTTAAGTATTGCAAAGAACATAGATTTTCTTAACAAAAACATAGTATGCTCTGTTCTTATGCAGAACACAAAGTACAGTTGCAGTTGCACAACCAAAGATGTAAAAACTAAAGCCCCTGCTCAGCGTCTCACAGTCACAGATGAATGTATTCAGCTTTTTTAGGGGGACTGAGGTTTGCGTCACCCAAAAGCAAAGGAAGATAAAATATTTGGTAAACCAGTTGCAAGCACACAAAGCAGGATGACATCAAGACATTCATTATGCCAAGAAAACAAGCCAATTTTAGTGCTAAACAAGGAGCCGTTTTTTCACAAGGAAGACGATTGCTTGAATTCTAAAGTCTACTAATTCCAACTATTTAAAGATGACCACTCCATGCTGAGACCTTAATGAGGAAACAGGCAAATGAAAGAAAAGAAAAGGGTTCTTACTAAGACCAGGAAATTCTTTTGCTTTGCTGTGGCCCGATGAGCATAATATATATAAACATAGTGGGTTCAGGTTTGCCAAACTACTTTTTGTAATCCTTTTACATGGCCCATATGGATTCTGTAGTCAATTATTTTTTACAAAAAAACAAAAACAGCAGTGATATCCTCCGGTTGAAAAAGAAAACAATAATATAAGCAGTGGACAAGCTGTGTGTATTTTTTTTAACCCTTTAACACTGGAGGTGTCGGCTGCCACACCTAAATAACACGCACTCTTTGACCCTGCATAACTTGGTCGAGGGTTGTTCAAACTTTCTGCAAAGAAGATCAGATTTAGTGAGGTAAAACTGTAAAGTCCAACCTAAATATATACTGTATATCCATTTCCTTTGTTGCTGCAATTTAAGGTCGCTGCCAGCTCAGTGACGCATTGTTGTTACCATTATTTATTGAATGATTTCACAATAGAAAAAAAATTAGTTGGACTACTAAAAAGTATAGTGGGACTTTAAGCCTCTGACAATCATGTAGCCACATGTAATTGACACAAATTGACAGCGGCAATGAAATCATTTAGCCAGTTACAATCAGGAAATCGTACAAACAGCTCTTAGAAATTGCCGGGGCACACATATTATTGATTTTATGACAGGAGCTGGTAGGAATTTGAACGTGGGCCACATTTGACACTTGGGCCAGACTTTTAGACATGCCAGGTTTACGCAATGAACGTAAATCAGCTGATTCTGACACTGAAAAAAAGTGGCTTGCCATATCAGATTTGTGTCATTTTGCAAAATATTCCTGACGTAAAATGTTGCATAATGGAGCAAAGCTGAGTCAGAATCAGCTGATTAACGTTGATTGTTGCATATCACAGCCAGGCGACTTTTTCTCTGCCTCAGAAGCTGGTGGATTCACGTTAATTGTGGAAACAGTTAAAGAGTAATGTTTTTTGTTTTTTTTCCTCATTTGTTTGGTCTGATAAACACTGCTCATATTTTTTACACTAGTTTCTAAGTGTACTTTTCCGTCACTGGTAAGGAATCTCAAATTTAGACTTCTTGATGAATGGGTTAAACATGAGGTCAATAAAGCCCGCCTTCACACATATGTGCTGACTTCACGCTGACTGGAGCAGAGTGTGAGAGAGTCCTTTAATTGCCTGATGTAAATGGGTCTGTTGCCATTTGCAACACGGTCCTGTCGCACGTGATAAATCCAGCTCCGTCTCTGTGTTTATCATGTCCAGATGACTTCACTTCTGTCCCTCTTCAGCCCTGCCGTCTCTATCATGCATTTTGTTTCACAGCCCTTCATTTCCTCCGTGAGCAGGGGCGAAACCGCTTGGTAATTAGTTCTCGGGCGTGCTCTTGCTAAATATTCTGGCTTAATGAGGAGCCTGAGCGGGTGCACTGTGCCCAACGGCCCGGGGTTCATTCTAATCGAAACCTGCAGGAAAGCGCAATAAATAACCGAATGACTGTAAGAAAGTGGAAGTTGGGGCAGACTTTGAAATGCACATCAAAAGGAGTGATTTGTCAGCAGTCAATAGTATTTCTGGAGAGAAGACCTCTCTCTCTGCCTTTCTGTGTCTCTCTGCCTCTGTGTCTCACTCTCATTTAGCTACATGATTGCTTCCCGCAGCCCCGGGGACCTATAACAACCACCAAGTCTATTACTTCCCACAGCACTTACTCCTACCAATATGAAACACTCGATAACAACAGGGCCTACCTCATGTTCACTCCTTTAGTCTATTAGCGAGACACCAATTCTATCCAACAGCATGTGTCGATACAAAAGAACCCCAGAGTAACATTATCTATGCTGAAATGACTCACGGGAGAATCGGCCTGATCAAAATGAGAGTAATGAACAATTTTTTTTTTCTGGGGGACGCATGAAGGAAGTTTATAAGGAAAAGAAATAACGAGCAAAACAAACAAACAAGCACAGCAGGGCTGAGTGGAGAGGCGGGCTCGCACATCTTTCAGCTGCTCTTCCAGCGATAGGTGATGGAGATGTGGCTCTGTAGTATCATATGCAGGTGCATTCCCGGAAAGATTGCTGTGCGGCCCCCGTGATCTAATAGCCAGACGCTGAGCACCCAGATGCTCACCGTCATTTTCTTCTCCAGAATCCAACAGGGCGCAGTGCTTTGTCGCTTCTTAAGGGCTCAGGTGTTAATTTATGCTGCTAAACCACTTTTCCCCCTGACTGAACAATCTGACCCTGATGCACCCTTTCCCATGGTGAAGCTACACCTCCATCCACAGGAGTCAGTCTTTACTCCTCAAAATGAGACTTCCCACATTCCCCCGCAGGAAAAAAACAAAACAAAAATACAGGAGCAAAGAAACAGAATGAGGCATGTTTGAAAGCTTCAGTGTTGGTTATTTTCATATCAAGGTAAAGTAGTTGGATAAGTCATGCATAGGCATACATCCCAACCATCAGCAGGGTGGAAATGTTTGCATCATGGAGCTGCAAGAAATATAGTGAAGCAGTGGTGATACAAAAGCAAAAAACGCAACACTTTTGTGTTTGTTATAGTTTTTTTGCATAATTTAATTCAAGAGCTGAAATGATTTCAAAGTTAAATAAAGTACAAGTTGCATCTTTAAATCTTTTGCTTTACAGCTTCTTTTTTGTGGGGAAACTTCTTGGCACAGATCATTCATTCATTCATTCATTCATTCTCCAATCCGCTTTATCCCTTTCGGGGTCACGGGGTTGCCGGAGCCTAACCCGGCTACTCATGGGCGAAGGCAGGGTACACCCCTGGACTGGTCGCCAGTCTGTCGCAGGGGTGTATATATATATATATATATATATATATATATATATATGTATGTATGTTGCACAACCAAAGATGTATAAAAATGGCAGCTCAGGCGAGGAAAACAAAGGCGTACATGGATCCAGTCGTCCACAAGTGAATACATCAGAATGGAGCAGAGCAGCGAGGTTATGGCCTGTACAGCATACTTTTTATGTAATAAATGCAATCTTTTCCAATTTGTATTTTTATTTGCTCCTGATTTACAACAAATCAAATTTGCAATTTTAAGCCTACTTTTCCTTATAAACGTCCTCCATCAGAAAAATGCCACAGGAGCATGTTAAAAACACCCAAAAACAGCAATTTCATCAGACTGAGTCTTAAATAGGTGACAATACAGGATCATTTACGATGCCACTGAAAAGTACCAATACACTGCCTTTTTTTTTTTCAAGTTATACTTAACTCAGAATTTACATGGAATTGTTCCAGTGATCCTTTAACCTATTAAACTATTTGTCCATTTCATTGAGAGATCAGAGTTTTGTTACTTTATATTTAGCCAATGATGCCGATGACCTGGGAGCGGAAAAGTCTTACAAATTACAGAAACCAGTGAGTCACATGACCGCTCTCTTTTTAAAGACAGAAGGGCGTAAAAAAAGAGCTCTACACAAAAGACACTGATAAACATGGAGGTGGAAGTGTGTTGATATGAGGTTGCAGTTTTAGTGCTTTAACAAGAAATAAGGAAGGGAATTCAAGCAACCACACAGTGTCTGTTGCAGTCATGTCATTGTTTTTGCTGTTAATCAGAAGGATTTGAAACATTTTTGATGAGAAACAAATGAAATTATTTAAAAAAAAATTCCCTTTATTTGACTAATTCAGGAAAACGTTGGATTAGCTGTGTCTGTTTCCCGTTAATCTTAAAATATAAAAAAACAAAAACCCAGCACCACAGTCATGCTTTGTGAAGGGTAGAGCACGGTTAGTTGATGGTGACAAGCCTTTGCCCCTATTGTTCAGAATAGTGCGTATAAATGGGTACAGGTGGATGAAGAAAAAGCAGCTGGAGGCAAGTAAGGCCAATTTATTTGTGGTTGAGGGAGTTTTTGGAGCAAATCCTTTACATTCGTTGACTGGACATCCGCCCAGCACTTCATTATTAATGATCTGCCGTCTCACAGCAGTCCCTTCACTTCATTGTGGAGCTGTGTGCATCCAAAGTAAATAAACATGAAAGCTCCTTCCTCTCAGGCTGTTATTTTTTTCTTCCCTCTGTCACCTCTGATGGGCAGAGGGCATTTTGTTGATGCACCCGAGGATTTGGAAGAGAGCACTGCGGGGGGGGCTGCATTCAGAGGTAATCCTGAGAGAGAGATATTCTTGCTTCTTTTTATTCCTCAAGTCTCTAAAGGCTTGAAGCTGGCTGACAGAAGAGGGCCTCACACACAGGCGAGCGGCAGCAGGTGTCACTCAACCCAAAGCCTTTAGACGGCAAAAGGAAAATAGAGGAGAAATGTTTATAATTCATGTCTGAGTGGAGGCACTTTGTTGTCCGTCTCAACGGTCAGCCAGGGAACAAAGGACATGCAGCTGAAAGCCGCTGGCTGTGGCATCTCCCTAACGGAGCTATAAAGACTGTGTCATTACATTCAGAGCTGTTTGGAAACAGATTTCATTACATTATCCCTTTCTAGGTATTTTCTGCCTGGCGCCAGCACCAGTACTGCAGCCTGTGTGTCTGTCATTGAAGCACTTGGGCCAGAATAGGGGGCTATATCAAGAGGAAAAAAAATTCAATAACACATCAACACTAAATTTGTTTAAATTTTGCCCCTCCCTTGAGCCTGGGCTTTGAGTGGGACATTAGGAGGCAAGGTGACACCATCAGTCGCACTTGTTAGGAGAGGAGAAACGTTTGGGTGCAATAACCACAATTGTTTTTCCTTTTTTATTGAAATATTTGCACAGGTGAGCCTGCTGTGTCTGCCCAGCTCCTTTTACAGGAGATGTTTCAATGTCTGACCAGAGCTGGAATCGATAAAACCCAATTATTGCAGGACAACTCGACTCTAGCTCTTGTGGGATTGGAAGGTGGTGGAATAAAGCATTACAGGATGAAAATGCAGGGGGACAAGAGCAGCTTATAGCCTTCATCACAATGCCTTATTATTGACCATGCTCTCGCCTATCGTTTTCATTCATCCATTGATTACCCATACCCTGGAGCCTCAGCAATAGTTAATGTGCTAATGTGCTGTATTACTCCAGCTGGAATGAAACAGCTATTACACTTATCTTTGCATAAATGGCTTCAATCTGGGAGGAAAATATGAAGCACAAAGACTGGTGGTAACCTTGAAAAACATAACAGCGTGGCTGCATTTGAGAACACTTTGAAATTCATAGCAAATGTCACCAACAAATCAAATGAACTGCAAGTCAACAGTACTTGCTTTGAAAAGGATCCTCCAGAGGAGGATATAACCAAGGTCAGAGTCCCGGGAGCCGCTGGGTTCAGATGCAATAGATGGGAATTGCATCACAGATGACTGATCTGCTGCAAGTCACAAGTGCCAACATTGGTTATCTTGTATGCAAGCAATCAGCAATTGCACACAACCTTGAGGAAATGGTAACTGGTGTGTGTTCAGGTGTTGTGCGTGTAAAAGAAAACGTGGATGAAAAAAGGGTGTTGGCTTCTGGGAGTGGGGGGGGGGAGATAAGTGGTCAGTATCTGTCAGTGTCACCCCCGGATCTGTCACCATGTAAGAGAGCTCAGAGAACCGCTGTCAGGTAAATCAAGGAAGACTTTTCCTTCTCAGGTTAATGGAAGTGCGATGTGGCCTCCAAGACATCTATGCATTCACAAGAGAAGGACCAGGAGTGACTTTATACTTTACACTTTTGGTACTTCATTTTTTCTGTCCAAATACATTCTACTTTTTGTTCAAAACTATGCATAAGGACTGAAGTGATTTGTCTTCTTGTTGAAACACAAGTCAGCCATATACTTAAAGAAAAGAGCACAGGTACAGATAGTAAAACAATGCACTGCAGTGGATTTTCTCTGGGTTCTGAGGTGCTTAATCCTCATCAATAAAAAAATAGGACTAAAGGGGAAAAATCGGATGTTTTACAAGGATGGAGCTGCCAAGAATAACTTTTCCTTTTACAAATATCAGGTTAAAAAAAGCCTCAAATGTCAAACATTGAATAAGACATCCATTTATTTTGCATGGTGTCTGGATTTTACCCTCCGGTGGAAAATGTCACAGCGCTGTCTGAACGCTGGTCTGTCCTGCAACGCTCTGCCGGGAGCTGCAGGGAGCTGCAGGGAGATTACTGTATAAGAACAGAGACAGGAAGCAGAACTTAAAAAAATATTGAGGCAACTTATTTTTGGTAAATAAACTCCTTAGACTGTAAGAATCTATGTCAAAGTCCAAGCTAACATGAGTGTAACAAAAAAAAACAAAAAAAAAAAAAACAGCAACCTAAGTCAGAGCTATGCAGGCGTAAAGTTTTGATCCAGATCTTAGCTCAGATGAAAATGAAGATGTTAATGAATCTATTTGTTTGCAAGTGAATGCATTGGGAATTGGAGTGGAGAAGGGAGATTTTGGCCCGCCCATGGCAGCAACCCGAGCATTTTCTCTTTTTCCAGCTTTGTATCTGCTCCTGATCCAACATGATTTGAATAAAGAAAAACTCAGAAATGCAGTTTTAATCTTAAGTTATTCCATATATGTCCTTCTTCATGAGATAAATGCTACAAGAACATGTTAAAAACACAATTTTCACAGGAGTGGGTTTTTAAGATTAACTTTACATAGTTGTGTAGCATTAAAATATGTCAACTACAAAATCAAATGTAATTTTACTAAATTTAATAAACCTAAACTTCTTTACTGGAATGAAAAAAATACATATTGATGATAACTTATCCATCATATCTTGAAAGTTGTGAAAAATGAATCAGATTTATCATTCTGGCAGTACGTTTTGCTCTGAAATAACCAAATCATGATGGAGAATAACTGTATTTTACCACAAAATTAGCATGAAAATAAAAACAATGTTTGAAAGATGAAAATGGATTTAGTTTAAGAATTAATTTGTTTCAGACACTGAGTGGTCTTGTGTCAGAGTGTCTGTCCTGAGACTGGAAGGTTGTTCAAAGAGACTAAAAATGAGACCCTCCCTGCTTCACACTCAGCATTTAGGGGTTGTATTGGGGGGGGGGGTCAAACCACCAAATGCTTCCCAAGTGGGGCTATGTCTGCAGCTCACCGCTCCCCCAGAGGAGGAGGCAAATGTGGAGAACAAATTTTACACAACCAGGTGTTTGACAACTAACACGACTTTAATTAGGGTTTAAAATTAGTCAAATTATCTACAACCACATCAGGCCACAACAGTCAGGATCATGCGGTCCGAAAGATTCTCCTCACCATGGTGGTGCAAAGCTCTGCTTGAATTGGACTTTCTTATCAAAACTGTTCTGCTAGGGCTGTTGAGGTCAGAGAAAGCATGATCTGTGTAGATTCTACATTCGCAGCAGGACCTTCACTTCAGAAGTGAAGGAGAAAGGTCAAAGTCTCATGTGGACCTAAAAACGGCTAGATTATTTTGTGAGGATGATGCATTTAAAACTATCCTACCTTTGATATTCAGGTAATATGTATCGATATATAAACAGTCTAAACATCTGAATGGATAACGAACGATGCAGTGATTATGTTTTTGTGTGACATTGTATCCATAATGACAAATGAATAAATAAAACATGGTATATTTTGCTTCAAGCCCATTAGCGTTTCGGGCTACTATTTAAGAAAGGTCATAAAAGTGGGGGGATAAATGTTTTTCTCCCTCTCTTTCAGGCTTTGTAAATCATATACCAGTATATTGTTTATGCATAGTATCTGTTGAATAAATGTACACAAGTTTGGACAAAAAACTTTTCAAAATTTCAAAGGTTATTCCATTTATATTCAATTATTTCAATGAGATTCTAAACAGTTTTAAAGATGCACATGTGGATTATCCAAAGGGCTAGTTTCCGTCTGAAAAGACGAATGTTTTTTAGTTATTCTCATAATCAATCTGAGCACTTACTGATGTGATGCAGTGATTTCCCACCAGGAGAATGTGTACCCCTGAGGGTAATTGAGCACACTGCAGGGGGTATGTGAAATAACAGCAAGTAATGACTCTTTGTAGTGATAACTGGATTGGGAGTTTACTTGTGACAAATCTGAAATGCTGAAGAATCTTAAAATCAGGTGTGACCAGAATACTTTTGAAGCACTTGAATGCTAGTAACAGTGCATTGTGGTTGTGTCTTATCCTAACTATTTGCCCCATCATTAAAACATTCAAACAGGTTTACAAAAAGGAGATATGCAATAACAAAAACATAAGAAAAATCAAGATCTTCCTATGCTGTCCAGATCCTTTCTCGTCTCCTAAAACCTGTAACTTTATTGGTCTTTTCGTGTTTCTGTCAACTCAATGAAGCACATGAAGCAGATTCATCATAGTGATAAAAAGGTTGCTTTGTTTATACAATGAATAACATATAGCTAAACAAAAATCCTGGCTATAAAGAAAGCTTTAGTATGCTTTGTTGTTTATATGATGTTGATTTTTTTGTGATAGAATTCTCTAATTTCTATTGGAATATTGTTTTTTTCATTATAAATCTGATTTGCTCATTTTGTCACATTTTTTCCCCCTGTTAAAGGACTTATAGTATTAGTCAAATGATCATTTTAAAAGGGAATAAGCAGTCCTTTGAGCTAAAGTGAAATATCTCAAAACTGTTTTTTGGCTTCTTTTTGTCTGAAACGTTGTTTTGTTTTTCTATAACTGAGATTGTTTAAGAACTACAAACACTATTTTTAAGAACGGGATCTCTCACTTTCTTGAAAATGCCACTAAAAAATATATTTAATCTTTTGTTTGTAGCCAGTATATTTATTTTGGACCAGGAAAGTCACAGAATATTGAAGAAAATAGTTTACACATTTGAAGAATAAAATGCAGAGCATTAGTGGAAAAAAGGAGCTGAAAGTGCACAGTTCCTCACTCATCATTCGACACCCCGCTCCATTAGGATCCAATAAAGTTGTTTGAAATTAAAGCATCAGTGTGATAAAGGGATGGCTTCCTTTTGAAAAATGACTTTCATTGTTTGACTGAATGTGCAGGTCATGTGGAAGTTTCAAGAAATTCACACTTTGAGCCTCATGGCTGCGTTTTGAATGAATTCATGCAGTTCAGAGAAACTGTGGGCACTTGTTTGTTTTTATTTATTTTTTTATTCTAATTTAGAGCTTCTTCATCTAAATAATTTGAGAAATTTATCATTCCAAGCAATGATCCCAGTGAATACAAAAAATAAATGCATAATGATGTAACTAATTAAATGATGCAACTAGTCTGAAGCTTTCTGGCAGTGAAACATTTTTTTACCTCATGGAGGTTCAGGTACAAATAAGAACATATGAATAAACCAAATTTTGTTTGCTCTATTAACCTGCTAAATTATTAAATCTGAAAGACCATGTACAGAGATTTCACAGCATCATCTAAAGAAATGTAAGAACAGACAAAAACCTCAGGATGGGGTCACAACACGGTTTCCATGATAACAGCAGGCAGCAAAAACTGTTGGACATCTGAAGCTAATCACCAAATAGTATGTCGTTCCAGGTAGGAACCCAGTCACTCATGTAACACTTGCACTTTGAAGTCGTAACAAGCCTAACAGTTTCACTTGTAGTTGGAAAAAAAGGGAGAAATGCAACAAAAAAGAGGAAATGAAAGAGAAAATGGTTTGAGTCTCTGTGCCAGCCAGCACAGAGCTGGAACACCCAAAGAGCTTAAAGTGACACAAATGTCCCTGAATGACAGCAGAAATCTCTATGATGACAAATAACCTCTTTGAAGCCTGCATCGCAGAGAACAGGATACCTACTCTGTATTAAAGAAGCAAAAGAGTCCTTGACAATGTCACAGTGGCAGTTTTAGTCATGTGAAACTTTAAGAGAGGTGGGAAGTGCTTATATAAATAAATGTGTCATGTCTGCTTACTTTATATGACTTTACCCGCAAGCTATCAAAGATTAAACAAAGGCACAGGAGCTGATATTTACACATCTGTTCAAATATATTCCCATTCTGTCTGTGTGGTGTAATTACAAGTCAAATGAATAGACTGAGCACATTGATGTGTTGCAAAAATTGAAACCGACTTGTGGAGAAATGAACAATTTCCCCATGGACCAGTTGGATGTTTTGCGAGGACGTTGGTGGCTGACCTGTCATCAATCACTTTCACAGCAGCACAAACTCAAAAGCTGAAGGGGGCGCAGCATTCTTCACTCCATCATTTTGCTTCAAATCACAAGAGTCAATGTGACTCCTTGTATGTTGTTGCAAGTTAATGTATTTATGGGCACACAGAGAGCTTTCCACAGCGGTAGCAGCTGAAGGAGCTTTTATTTTTAAATGTCAGAGATAGCTGAGATGGATAATTGTCGTCCTTGTAAAGAAGGTCAACTTGAAGACTGTCAAGCACATGAGGAGGTTTTTGCTCTGCTGAGAACTGCTAAAAACATTCCTCTGCATTTGAAAAGGCAAATTAACATTTGTTGGAGATGGAGACAAGCAATATCTCAAATCCGTTTTTCCTGCAGGTTCATCCTGTCTGTGCAACTAAAATGCTCCCATGTTGATTAATATCTTGTTATGAAATATTTAAAAAGGGAAAAACTTTGTTTTGTAGGTGTACTCTTGATGTCTCACTGTAGCATTTCAAATGTAGACTTTGCTCCATCAAAAGCATCTGTAAATTAATTTTCATATTGCTGTTGTTTCAGATCAACGTCCTGCTTTGTGACCCCACTTCTATGCTGCTCACCTGTTAGTCCAATGGCCTCAGTTCCTAGAATAGTTTTGAGAAGTCTGTGGTTTATTTAATGACTCCAAACTGCAAAGACTGCAAAAAAATACACTTTAAAAAGCATTTGAGGCTTGACTGGAAACTGGTTTGCAAGACGCTTGAAACGTGTTTTAGACTAGAGGTCACTGGGAAATCTTAGCAACACAAGTATATGACCAAAATGTTCTTTGATTTTGAAAACCTATCAGTGTGTGAGTGAATGGGACTGTGACTGGGAAGCACTTTGGGCCTTCTAAGAATGAAGGTCTGTTGCCCAAAGCTCTGTTCAGTCAGATGGTTTTCATTCATTAGTTTTTTAAGTTCAAACTGCCAACAATTTTGGAGCCCAAGGTTGAAATCAGGCGTTTCAACTATCTATTGAATGTTTCCTTTATATGCATCAAATATTGAGTCCTCATGTTTCCTTACAGAGCATGTTTCTGTCAGAAACTACAATAACAAAACACATTCCCTGTAAACTGAAGTTTATATCTTCCATTTCAGAGGATTACCACAGCACGCTCGTGCTTGTCATAATGGTTTTTGTGACCGAGGGGGTGTGGCGTCCACATTGTTCAGAGACCTCTCTGCCATATGCCAGACTGTGCCCAATCTCGCCTGATGGAGAGCAGATGTTCTCCGTCTCCACGGCTCCCCACAGCTCTTCTGCTTCAGCACAGCCCACTTGGGCTAGCAAAGGGATAATCATGTGCCACACACTTCCTGAAAGCTCTCACTTCCAGCACAACCCCAAGCAGACTGGCTCTGGATTCACCTGATCCCTTGAGAGTTTTCTAGAGCTGCTTTACTGACTTTAGAAAGTATCCTTCTTCATGTTGAACTGGAACCATTCACATGAATTTAAGATTGATGTGGAATAATCAACTCCCTCCTAAACCCTCACTGATCCATTTAGAATAGATTGGAGTCCAGCTGTTTGGATAATCCTGCAAACAGACCCTTGCTGTGGTCCAACCTGCTTACTACTGCTGCATGAACCAGCTTCAGAGAATTTATGTGCAACTTTGAATCTTTTGACTTTTGTCATGCTGTACAACTCTCTAAACGTTTTGATCATTTTTTGTAAATAATTCTTTGTAAATAATACAGTCGGAAAAAAACTTCAGAAATACCATGATTAAAATAGGCAGTTACTAAATAATAGTACAGAACTGCCAGTGGTAAAAAAAGTAACTGCTGCGTCTTAACAAATAATTAACCACCTTCTTTAAACAAATTTTTTTTTGGATAAGGGAGTTCAGTTTTTTTTTTTTATATTCATCCATGTTTGATAACTATCAAATTATTCAAAAAGAAAGTGAAAGCAGCCCAATACTTACAAAAGTATCACACAGTTGTCACCAAAGGAAATTTGAATAAAGACAGAAGGGTCTCTAACATGTACAGTATCCCAGCCAGCAAGGCTAAGTGAGGTGGGGTCACCATGGAAACTGCGGACAAACCCACATATTTGACTCACTTTTAAACCATATGGGGCCCACTTAGCCTTGCTGGCTGGTTATTAGTGTATGATAAAAAGAGATTTCTAAAATTTCAAGTTCATTATCCAAGAACACAATAAGAACTCATCTTTTGGGCAGTAGTTCATTAGAAACTGAGTTGTGGATGGCACAGTTGGTGGGGATCAACCCCGCCCCCCTTTACTATCACCCATATACAACTGAGAGCTCTTTGTTTACGTGTTCTCTCTCGAGCTTTCTGCCCCTTACACCCCGAACCTGACATTATCTGTGCAACTAAAATGACGAGCAATATCGGAGCAATCCATTCTTACAGTTTTAAACCAGATTCCAGCTCAGAAGAAAAATCGTCCATGGATCCATTCGTCTACAAGTGAATGCATCAGATTAGAGCGGAGCAGGGAGCTAGTGATTCACAGCAATTAAAATTTTTTTTTAAAAAACTCATAAATGCAATTTTTAGCTTTATTTTCCAAATATATGTCCTCCCTCACCAGATAAATGCTGTAAGAAAGTGTTTTGGCTTTTGGACAAATATTCTGTAAATTGATTAGACAAAAAATACAAAAATGAGAGAAGTAGCAAATAGTTTTTAACACTTTTGACTTCAATCACACTCTTTTGACCCTTTATGTCTCAGATTTTTACTTATGAGTAAATATTTGTCATGTCATGCAGTGACAAATATAATTTTGCCAACTTTCTGCAGCTAGTTTTGGGAAGATTACAAAACAAGTGGATGATCTTTTTCGGATTTCTTGGAGGGATTTTCTGGAGCCCTACAGAGCTAATTTTTCAGGGTCTTCCTTTTTTAAAGTGGAGTAAAACTAGCATGGCCACCACAGCCATAACAGCCACATTTGTAGATAATAAAGAGAAGTCAGCCTCGATATTTACTGCAGCCTGTAAAATTAAAATGTAGATTCTCCCTTCTCATTTTACTGGAGTGTTTCTACCTTTAACTGTTCCAAAAATGGATTCACACAGCCTTAAACAGTTTTCCGCTGCCAACAGGAACTGCAAGTATTGTATTAATGATGCAGAAATAATTAGTTATTTTCCTTTGGGTCTAGACTTTAAATCTTCAGCTCAAGCTGGCATGAAACACCTATGCTGTAAAATATTATGTATTGCATTTTTTCTCACTTTCTTTTATATTGACCTCATAACAATTGTAGAGGAATTCAGAGTGAATAAAATTCTCACTTGCTTGGATTACTTTGGCAAGGAATAGGCTAATATTTACAGCTGAAAATCCCAAGGACTGAAGAAGCAGTGGTAACATAAATCTAAACTGAATGAGCAGCAATTTTGGGTGAAAAAAAACCCCTTTGATTTGGTTAACATTTTGTGTTATTTAACATTTTATAACAGCTCTTATTGCTTAAAGGTATCAGTAAACAGAAATAAACTGCTCTGGTGAAGGAAAGGATTGGCTGTCGCGAACATAGTTGCACTTTCAAAGCTGGTCATTTATTTGCAAGCAGTAAACTGGGAAATATTTAATACATGCTGCACTTTAAAGAGCTTCACCGAAACTATTTGGGTTGCTGGCACCTTCTGTGATCTAAGATGAGTATAAAATGTGATGGGTTTTAGTTATTCTCACAATTTCTGCCCCATAGTGCAACTTTATTGCAATTAGTCACGTTCTACAGAGTTGTACGTGATTGTTGGTTCACTTGACAAATTTAAACCTTGCAGTTTTAAAACATGCATTTTCTTAAAAAAAAGATAAAGAAAAAAAAGAAAAACAAAAGGCTTGGCTGCAAAAAGAAAAGGTTTGCTTTTTGATCAATTTTTTTTTTTTTAGTGCTGTCAATTGATTGATAAAGTAATCAGATTAATCCCACTTTTGGAATTGTAATCACTCACGATTAATCACAATGATTTACTAGGAACATTTTATAAGATATGTGGCTTTTGACCCAAAAAAGGCCAAAAATAACTTTTTTCCTTGATTTTATTGTCTGAAAAGTTTTAATTTGTAAAGTGTTAACTCAGATATCCCAGAAGTGTAATTTGTGTGCACAAAACACATCAACAGTAAAATAAGCAGAACTATAAGGACTTTAATGTCTGCAGTTTTACTCCATGAGAATAAAAATGCTGATATCCAACCATAAGAACCAAACATAGTGTTTCTGCACTTCAAATGGTCCGGGTGAATATTCAATTCTGATTGGCTGCTGGGTGTTGACGTGCACCTATAAAAGAAGTTTCGGTCACATAGCCCAAATGTTCTATATCACTGCGCAAGTTTTTGGTTGATCTTCTTCTTCTTCAGCAGGTTGAACCTGCTGGAGATTCTCCCTAAAGAATACAAAGGCCTGCCAGAGTCCCTGGAGTTCAGCCAGCAGCAGGTGCAGGTACTCGCAGCCTAGAACCAGGCCTTCAGAGAGACAGTTAGGACCCTGATGATACCGCTTATCTCTCTGAAGAGAACCGATCCATCAAGGAAACCCTCCTGGATCTTCAGGCGAGGAGCATGAAGGACAACCTGGTCATCTTGGGTATTCCAGAGGAGGTGGGAGAAGACCCGGAGGCCGCAGTAAGGTCCTTCATGGAGAACCAGCAAGAGGCCCAGAAGATCGCCTCATGGCTGTGCTGAAGACCTGCACTGATGACATCGACTAAACTGATTTAAATGAATGGATATCGGCTCATCAAAAATCCACATCTCCATCTCGTTGAAGTTTATTTCCCTCCCCTCTCATGTTTCTGCTGTTGTTTTGTTATTTTTGTTTTTCTTTCCTTTCTTCTTTTTAGTCCCCTACCTCATATATAAATCAACCAGAGGCAACGTACTCGGTAAGTAGCTTTTTATTTATGCACGGAACAAGCACACAAGCGTACACACACTGATCAACAGACCACAAACACCTCACATGGGATCACAGCAGGCAGCTCACACAGCCAGGAAACTCACAAACACACAGCGCTCCTCTGCACACTGGTCAGCGGGCATGCGCACATGGACTCACAGGCACAAACAGACACACATGAATTATTTAGGTTTACACTCTCCCAGTCTCTAAATGTAAAACAAAACGCAAAATCCCTTCAATTAGCAGAGTTGCAGTTATGAGGTCATGTTTAAAGTAATTTTTTTTAAATGTTCCACGAATGTTGTTGCCTGCTGTTTTATGATTCTACCCCTCCTCCCCTGTAATCCTCCAATTTCTTTAACCCACCCTTTTTCCCCTGTCTTTTTGCTATCACCCCCCTCCCCCCACCCCAACATCCTTCTCTCTTCTTCCCCCTTTTTCTTTTTCCGTCCGGTCCAACAAAAAAAGGATACAAACATAATCAGCATAAATAAAGTTTAGCCTAAATTACAAAAGGGGTTTATACAAATATATACCTTGTGTGTCCGAAGATTTATAAGCCCTGATTGTAACAGTAAAATCTAACACAAGAGGCTCTCAGCTGTTTGCTCAGCTGTTAAACAGGAGAAGTAAAAAAAAAAAAAAAAGATCGAATATTTATTCCTTTTGTAAGTGACCATGGTACAAGTGGGACAATGCCTGATGAAGTGTGCATTAATCAGAAATTAATGCACGCCTTGGAAGCCTGAACTGCCTGACGTGAAGCAGAATACGGCTATTTCTGACGTGGAGTTAATTTGCGTTAATAAATATTAACGCGTTAGTTTTTTTTATCAATCGCGTGTATTAACCCGTTAAAGTTGACAGCCCTAGTTTTTTTGAGACTCGGAGACCAAGGTTGAAGGCCACTTTAACACGGGACTTTCTCAATATAAACGCAAAAGCAGTTTTTCCAAAAACACAGGGAAATTAGTGCTTAACTTTACAACAGCACTCATTCAATTCAATCTGTTTTGGGTAAACTTTTTACCTTTTCAGGTGGGTTTAAGTTCAAGCTTGCATATATGTGGAAGTTACCAGTCTCAACATTGATCTGAATAGTTTAGTAGTGAACTGCTTTGCAGAAGTTGCATGACGATGTAGTGAGTATTTTCATATCACAGCGAGAACACCCTGGTTTAAATCCCAGCTGAGTAGAGCTTGCATGTTCTCTTTGTGCATGTGTGGGTTTTCTCTGTGCAATCTGGCTTCCTCCCACAGTCCAAAAACATGCTTCATAGGTAAATTGGTGTCTTTAAATTGACCCTAGATGTGTGTGTGACCTGCAACCTGTTCAGGGTGTACCTCACCTTTGCCCAACAGTAGCTAAATTGGCTCCAGTGACCCTGTGATCCCAAAAGGGATTCAGTGGATTCTGAAAATGAATGGATGCCCTGGAGGACAGATCTGGATAGAATAAAGTAAGATGCTTTTGCAAAGTCAGTTAGAATGAGCTGAGTCAAAAGCAGGTCCCTTTGTGGTAGTGAAAGTCATAGATGAAATCAAGGTGTGTTCCAACAATTGAGGTACTTCAATGTTTTGCACATTTAGCAACTTTTGGATTGACCAAAGTTCAGCAGCCAGTTAATATCAAGATGGTGAAAAGTAACCGAAGCCCACAATTGTCAAATAATTTAAAGTTGTCCAAGTGGAAAAGACAGAATGTTGAATTTAATGCTGTGGAGCTCCTGGTCTTTGAGTCATTTCTGTCACTGGTCATGTGAGCATTTGCTGATGTGACCCACTTGTGCTGTTGCACTCAACAAAACGCATCTTTGCAGTCAGCCTAAGTGGGAAAATCCTCTACAGCGTATTTGCTAACAGGATTTTATCGGATCATCATTGTGGAAGTTTGTTGGGAAACAATCCCAGGAGCAACTGCGCCACAAGAAACTGAATAACTGCAACAAAACTCTTTTTAGTGGGATGGAACAAAAGCAGCCACAGAAGATTCAAGCATGTAGACTTAAAAGCAGCTGCAGTTCGTCTGAGTTTGGTACTTAGTTGTGAGTTGTTAACTTGCTTAATTAAGCATGTTGTTTTTTTTCTTATTTGTTGATTTACAGGAATGGAAGGAAACGGCTTGAAATAGAAGAGTGCTAATGATAATGATTAGATTAATAATGATGATAGTAGGAGCTCTCAAGCATGAGCTGCAATGGTTCAATGGTGTTTTCTCACCAGCATTCACCCCCAAATCAAATATAAAAAAAAAAAAACTAAAATGGAACCATAAATAGTTTTAAAATTTCAGCTCTGCAGAGCACCAAAGAGATGCATTTGGAATCACCTCATATTTCAATCCTGACAGAAAAGACAGAGCGATGGTCGAATTGCAGAAGACATCATTGAACATTTGTATGGTTGAAAATGTTATCCTATTCTGCTGGACAAAAAAAAAAAAAGCTTAGTCAAGATGATCCTATTTCAGGCTTTTACAATCCCCTCTCCTCATCTCTTCGGCGACTTTCGTCTGAGCTCACCATGACTTTTTGCTTAAGAAACAAATCTTTTTCGTGCTGTTTAGTGTGACTATTTTCCCTTCATTTCCTCGTGTAGATGTAAGGATTTCATAGATAGCTCTACTAAAGATAAGGAAAATACCTACTAAGATGCTTCTTGTTTACAGTGGTTAGTTTTTTTAATTGTGTAACAATCAATATCATAAAGTGGTTAAACTGCAAATACTATTGCATAGTTTTTCGTAACATTGTAGATTTCTGTTTTCATGGATTTGTAACTGGTTTGGTCCCACCATTACTCAAATATTCAAAGGTGCAACCAACACAAACAACCATTTTCTGGGGTGCTTGCTGACGTGTGCAACTCCAATCATAGATTTAGAGCCTATTTTGTTCCCTTCACTGGAGCTGACTGGGTGCCCACAGGGATTCAGCCGACCTCCGCAGCACAGCCAAAGGTCACACAGCAGAGGTATGGCTTTCTAATGCAATGCCCTTTTGTGGCGTCTAAACTTCCTGCATTGTATTCCCCTCACATAAGACGCCTTGCTGGGAGAGAGGCTTTGAGAAGCAGGATAAGGAGAATAGCATTGACAGCAATTCTAAAGGGCAATCATACTGATAATTCACTGCAATAGCACCCTTTATTGGGATTAAAGCAACGGCACCTCTCATATTGGATAAACAATACAATGGGCATTTTCTGCGGTGGCCCAAGGACTTTGGAGAGATGCTCCTACTTGATGAAAGCTTAAGTGATCCTGCTTTTTGGTAAAATATGTTAAGGAAAAAGGTGCACAGGAGCACGGTTTCTGCTGTGGTGACTTCATGATGACATTTTTATCGAGCTTGATTATTTTCTTTTTATAGAAAGGAAAAAAAATCTGTATCATTTTCTCTTCTCAGATGCTTGGCTGGAAGCTCTATGGAAAGCAGTTTAACAATCAGTCAGTTCTATTAAATTGCTTTTTTTTTCCCAGGTTCCTCTTTTTCCTCACAACAATGCTGGACTTGGCATGTCTCAAAGCTGGCCCGGATTTCTTTCACCAAACATGAGGATATAGCAGCAAATTAGGAATCTTTGAAAGATGACTAGTTCATGTTTTAGTAGTCTAATCAGCTCTATCCAGCATTTGATATCCTTCTGATGTTTTCTGGTTTAGGAGCCAGTTTTGCGACAGTTTTTTTTCTCTTGAGGATCTACTTCTAAAAACGGTCTGCAGTCCAATTGTTACGACATTTGCAAGAAATTTGCACACCGTTTGTTTGATGTTACACACTTCAGCTCAGTCAGAGGTAGATTCTTGACAAGCGGAATTGTTATAAGCCAGTGTTGTACAGTAGTTTCCGTAGTTGCCATCAGTGATTTAAATGTATTTACTTTTTGATTTTTCACTTTTATTGGGGTTTTCGTTTTGCTCTACTTTTGCTTAAAGTTCCACTCCAATCATCTTTTAATCTACTGTATTGTAAAATTGTTCGCAGTGGTCTTTTGGTTATGATTATGCCGTTCTTAGCCAAAAAAAAAAAACAAAAAACGGTGTTGTTTTTTTAGGACATAATTTCTGCAGAGCAGCAGTGGTTCATTAGAAACTCACCTCTGAGTTGTCGGGCAGGACTGTTGGTGGAGAGTAAACCTGTTTTGAGCTTACAGCTCTTCACAACGTTAACCTAACATTAGAATTGCAACAAAAATGGTGAGCAATTTCTGAGCTATCCAGCCGTACAGTTTTAAGTCATATACCAGCTCAGACAGGGAATATAAAGATGTAAATGTATCCATTTTTATGCAAGTTAATGCATGAGAAGGGAACGGAGCAGGGAACTTGTGGCTTGCAGATGAGAGCTTCAAGCTTTTTCAAACGGCCATTTTTGTCTGCTCCTGATTCACCTCAATTTGACGAAAGAAAACATCAGCAAATCTATTTTAATTTTATTAATACATTTACTTCATCTTGAAAAAAATACTAAGAGCATATTCAAAACACAATTTTCATTGGAACGGATCTTAAATGGAGATCTTTCTTGTCATCTGTCTGCCTTCTTGCATTTTGCTGCATCCTTTTCACAACTATTGTATTCTGAAAAGGACGTTTTTTGTCATTCTAAAGCTCCATTCACACTGAATCTAATCTAAACCATCTAATTCGCGTCAGCCACCCCTCTGTCGATGTGCTACAAATTTGCTGCTTGATGCCTGTCCAAAAATGTGTTCATAAGCTTGATGCCCCAGATGCATGTCGGGGGAGCCACCGCCAAATGTGAATATCTCATTTAAAACACATGGAAGACAAAGAGCATGTTTATAGATCAGTCGTCGTCACCAGAATTTCGATATTTGAATGCCTGCCGTGCTGCTGCCCAAATTGTGTTGCGCCACTCAAATTACGCTGCTGCCGGACCTACGCGCCGTGCTTGACGCTCATTTTGCGCCGCATTCTCTCAGATTGCGTCTGTGCCATTGACTTAACATTGACACTGGATGCCTCTGCCGCAAGAAAAGCATTCGGTATAAACGTACCTTTATTCTTCTTTCCCTCAGTCAAACTAGTACCAAGTTGAAGTCCATCATTACTCCATTTGTTTAGTTTGAGTCAGTAATGGTCAGATCTCCTGTCTTTTCACCAAAAGTGAGCAAACATTACTGTATATTTTGTTCAGTCTGTCCAAAGCAGGCATTCAGTGGGAAAGATGCATTGTAGGAGTTCACTTTTATACTGTTCTTCACTTTGTCTGGTCATAACAAAGTTAGAATAATTTTTTTAAAGTATATTTTAGTATATTGTGTTTTATGAGTTCTGTTTAATTGTTTTAACTTGTGTGTAAATGTTTTTATGTCAAGCACCTTGAGTTCTATGCCTGTTGATGAAAGGCATTTTACAATTAAAGTGATGAATTGATTGATAAAAACACCTTTCAGCAAAGAAACTGGGACTTAAGTATAAAAGTTATATTTCATTAATGTTTAATGTTAATGTTTTTGTTAATGATGAGAAATTGCCCAGCTCAAAATGTTTAATTTCTTCAGGACTGAAAGCTTTCTTCCATGACAAAACAGGACGGTAGAATGTGTGCAAACGTTATTTTGCTGGATTTGCTCAATTTAGCTGTTGCTGGGTCCACCACGGATGATGGTTTCAAAGAGGGGCCTAATAAAGAGACATAAAACACTGTCAAAAGAGTGCTTCCATCCACCAACTTAAATTTTACACGAAGACATTCTGAGAAAGTACAATTGGATTATTATTTTAACACTAACTTCTGCATTTCACCCCTGCAACAGCCATCATTTCATTCATGACCTCAAGGTCAAGAGCACTTAGGTTATACAGCTGGATAATCATCTGAGACACACCAGCAAGCCCACCTCTGAAAGGATTATAACAAAATAAAAAAGAAACAGAAAAAAACCTTTAAACTTAGCAAGTTAACTCTTTAACACCGGAGCTTTAGCTCCAGTGTTGACATCCTTTGCATTAATTCAATTCAATTTTATTTATATTTTCCAATATCACACAATACAGATGTCTGAATGGGCTTCATACCAGTATTTATATAAAACAACATAAAGTGAGTCATGAAAATATAGACAATAGCTGGTTGCTAAACTAAGCTAAACAGTCTAGGCTAAACTGGCATCCCTGACCTACCCTCCTTCTCGGTGAGAAAAAACTCATGGTCTTTCACATAAAATTCAGATAAAATATATTTTGGTTGTGGTCTTAATGTTAGAAAATGTGGAGAAGTTCAAGGGCTGTGACTACTTTTCAAAGCCACTGTATCTTATAATTTGGATTCAAACCACTAAAGGTCAGATCTTCTGATCCCTATGTCATGCTCTAGTCCTGGAGTAAGATGCTGTGGTCTATAGTGTCAAAGGCTACGCTGAGGTCTGACAGAACTAGAATAGAGATTAGTCCTATTTCTGAGGCCAACAACAAGTCATAAGTGACTCTATACCATAGTTTCAGTACTATGGGGTGGTCTGAACCCTGACTGAAAATCTTCAAAGTGGCTTTTGTCCCATAGGGGGCAGTATAGCTGTTTAAAAACTCTTTCTAGGATTTTTAATCAAAGAGTAACGGTAGTTCAAAGAGCACATGTTTTTGTGCTGTTGCAAGTGACAGCTCCAGTGTTAAAGGGTCTAAGCTTGTTTTTATTTACTTCACTTTATTTACAAACAAAGTAACCTATTCTTTGTACAGTGTACCTAATTTATTGCAGGGGATAATTTCCAAAAAAAAAAACCCTATAATAGGTGAAATCCCCAAAGCAGGATTCTAGAGGTTTTAAGGCAGCAAATCCCTCACTACACACTTTAGACACTTTTCTCTGACAGCAATGAACATTTTTACACTTTTCTCACTATAGTTTAAACTTTCATAGAAAAGTTCAGTTTTATAGAATTGAACCCAGAAAAGGCAAACTACACAGATAATTAGTGACCTTACTTTGATAAAAGACAAAAATTTTCAAAAACACAGTTCAAATATTTCCTTGTTCAAATATGTCTTTTAAGAAATTAGATTGTTGGAAAAAACTGTTTACAATTTGACTGTAACAGTATTTTTGTTTTCTCTCTTAAACGAGGACCTTGACTTTTTCCAGCTATTTCTCAGTCCATCACCTCCAATCAGTTATGAGAATGTTTTGTTCTGGGAAAGGAAGCTTGCAGTTTCAGAAAGTATTAGCCGATATCCAGTTATCCCAAAATATGCATTTTTATACATTTTAATAGCTGGCAACATGAATATCCTTCATATCACTTCATGACAACTGGCCCCAGCAATTCATCTCTCCCACACCTTCCCCCAACCACCCTTTACAAAGTGATGCCTGTGCATGAACAGTTTATCTCTAATCCGCTGTAAGACAGCAGCTTGTTTTTTCTTCAAATATCCCTTTAATGTCTGATGCAACTTGTTGCAAGAGCCAATAAAAGGAGCAGGACATGCTTTAAGCAGCCCCGGGATGGGGGTGAGGTAATTTATCTCCCCCTGACAATTAGAGCATATTATCTTTGTAATTACTATTATTATCACAGTTTAAAAGGAAAGCATTTGTTAAAAGTGGTGTTCACGACTCTGCACATTACCCCCTTATTATGTTAAAATTCTTATTAAAAATCTGAAAGTGCAATTATGTCAGCTGGCGATGAGTCAATAAATCTAGTGTGAAAGCCTTGCTTGTATCAAATGGGGAGATTCTGCCTTTCTTCTAGCCAAGTCCCTCTCCACACAGCTCTGTCATGCTCTGTAAAGGCTCAACAAAGGACACTGAGGTCCCATTAGTCGAGTAAACAAATCAGAGAGCGAAATGAGATGCTCTTTCTCCTGAAACAATAGATTTCCCGTTAGAGAAAATATGGCTGGAGATGAAACCAGCATTGAGGTGCAAGCTCTTGTAGGAAAGATGATGCAGACCCTGTCTTTCCATGCTGACGTGAAGAAGTCCTGATACTGATTTATGGATAGATATGAGACTTCTGGCATTTACTTGCATTTGTGAGGCACTCAATTGAAGTTGGACTGCAAGAAACATGCTTTCATCTGATCAATGAAGAGGAAAATCCTATCAGGAGATGGTTTTGACCATTTACGGCCTAACATTTGTTTTGTTTTGCCAATTTAGGTGTAATATTACAGGAAAGGCAAAAAACAGATACAGTCAATGTAAATCAAATTGCTAAGAAAAGGAAAAAAAAAATGCTTCTAAAATCTAAAAGCGTGCACTTTATACTAAGAAAGAATCAATTTGCAACATCCAGTTGTCTGTTTTTGTCTTTTCCACGTTTGTGCTGTGAAAAAACTGCTTGTGTAAGTGTGAGTTTTAGTGAGCGCACAGCTCTTTGAGGTCTGAGGGGACTGGGAACTTAGGGTAATGACCCCTGTCTTTAGAACAGATTATTTATGCAAAAAGGTGTTCTCTGAATGTTTGAGCAAAATCAATCGATTTTTGACAAGCCCTGATGACCGTGGGGTATTCAGCAGCTCCATCATAATCCATAATCATTCCCCTCCTAAACTTTAACATATATTTCTTATTTGACGAATATGAATTCTCCCTACAGCTCCTTCCTATTGCTCCAATAGGGGCATTTGGAGCTGCGGTAGTGGTGCCCAAACTTGTTTTTTTAAGTAGGAGCCGTGGGGACTTGGAGCTGGGTATCCCTCCGCCAGAAGGGATACCTTCACGTGGGTGTTTCTTTGTTTAATGTAAGAATGACTTTTTGTGTTTGAATTACTTTTTAATGTTATGAAACCAACGTTGTTACGCGTGAGTGCTGGCAGATAAATGCTAATGTAGATGACCAGCGACTGTTGATGACTTCATCGAGGGTTAGTATCGTGTCGAACTGAAGACACTATTTTTCCATTTCTCTCTGCTTGGAGGGCTAAATGTATAGGGAGAAGCTGTACAGTTAGGGGAAGAATTTGGATTCAGTCTCATTTTCTACCAATGCGGCACAGCAAATCGTCAAACTGGGCCACAGAGAGATGGAAGTACCGCTGCAAGCGGCTGCCATTCTGACGCAGCCCCAGCACTGGGAGAGTCTGAATGATCTCAAGATGATCCAGACTCTCCCAGACATGGAGATGTAATTACTAATGCCTTTGTAGAGCTCTTCAGAATAAATAAACCAGATCTCTCAACATCATTCATGTCTTCCATGCATTGACTGTACATAAGATGTAGAAATACAGTCAATGCTTTCATGTTGCAATGAGGTTTTTGACAGTAGCTCTCCCATATGCATCAGAAGCCTTAAATTTATGAAGACATTTTTGGACAAGCTTCAAAAAAAAAAAAATCTGATGTGCGTGGACATGAGTTTGAGGCATGAACTGTGTTCGGTGCGAAAGCAGCATAAATAGGAGAGATCTGTTTCACTTATTTGACCATTCCCTTGCTGGAGTCGCAAGCTGCAGCCACAGCTACACTCGGGATTTAGTGTTGCAAGAATGCTTAGCTTTGGTATTCTACTTTTGCAAACTTCACTCTTGGAGCTTAATGGCCACAGTATAAAGATATGAAATGTGGATACAGTGCTATAAATAATTTGACTTCAATCAGATTTAAAATCAACTTCAGTGTCATACAGATACACAACTCAAAAAGGAAAAAACATCTTTTAGAAATAGATCAGTTTTTATTTATCGTTTATATGTTGGCATTTTTCAACTTGAAAAGATTTCCAAACCTGCCCAACCGAATTTTCTGAGTCTAGAAAGAGGTTTTTAAGTCCACATGCCGTGACTCAACGTCAAGGCATTATTCTGAACACAAAATGCGTTGTTCCATCTAAAATGATGGTGTTCATGCTGCCCTATAGTTGGATAAATGATTGTGTTTGACCAAAAGGCCAACCAGGAAATCTCTAATCAATCCAACCCATGAAGATACAATTCTGAACTCCATACCTTTCTCTTTTTGTAGTGTTCAAGTTACAGAAGTTTCGAGGTTAAAGTTACAGAGAGAGAGACTTTATTTTCCAGAGTAACATGCCAAAAAAAAGTATCAAGACCATGATTGGATCAAACAATATTCTAAAACATGATATTGTGGTAAAAAGTTCACCATTCATTCCTGTTTTATGTTAAATAGGTGAAATATACAATATATAGTTGTTCATTCATTTTAGTTAAACTAGTCTTTTTACTTCTTTTTGTCATCAAAGTTAACTTTTACTTCTGCAAGAGTAAATATAAACAAAAGCTAATGTGCTCAGCACTAATATTAACTGAGGCGGGTGACATTTTTGTGTCATTTCAACCATTACTAATAATCAAATAGTGATTAATATTACAGCTTTGATGTGAAATGAAATTTCATTTTCAGCTCACTGATGACACCACATAAAACCCAGTTAATGATCAGGTTATGGAGATGATATTCCGAGCGAAACAATAAGAAGCGCGAGGCAACCAAAATTTTGCATGTATGTAGTGCACCCAAATGACATGAAATCTAATTTAATTCCAAACAAAATATTGCCTCTTGACAGAAAAGTATTACACAGTTTTTTATTTGTTTCTTATTTCCCAACTCATATTATTTTTACTGTCACAGAAGCATCAGTTGCGAAAGTGCTTGTACGTCTTTCTGCCAGTCGTAGCTGAACACACCTGCTCCCTCCCACTGTCTTTATTACAGGTAATATTAATGTAGAGCAGGGAGATGTTTGACATTTTTATTGAATTATTTACAAGGGAAAATAATGACAGCAGGCTCTCAGGGCTAAACAAATAAATAAATCAGATCCCAAATCAAATCAAGGTGATGTGTGCGGAGCAGAGGGTTATTAGGTTAGGTGATAGGTGTCAGCGCTTCCCGTGCCAGCTGTGAACGACCGCGAGCCTCCGTAAAGGAGAAACGATTGGAACTGACAAATGGACAACAAATGGACAAAACTTTACTCTGTAGGATCTACCTCATTTTAAAGTAGTGGACTTCTGTGTGTGCTATTTATTAGAAGAAGAATAAAAATGCATTTATATGATAACGACGATATTTTAGTTCAGACTTTACTTTCAAGGGAAAGATAGGACAAAAAAAATCCAAAAGGGAGTAAGAAGAAAAATGTATTACCACACCCAGTGCACCCACTATCTAATATAGTCCTGTTCCCTCTCTGATTAATACACACTCAGTTTCAGATACCCATTTGCACACGTACTCTATATCTACTCATATCATATAGATAAATAGAAAAACACTCACATGGAGGAAACACTCATTTGGTTCCATTTAAATCTTATTCCCAAACACACCCAAATGCATCCCGACTAAATTCAAATGTATATTCATAAATATTTACAGATATATCACAGATAATGTTTTATATTTTAATGTTTTATATTTTATATGTGCATCTCTATCAATTATCATATTTCTGTGATTGTTGCTAAACTCCTTCATGTTTGGATATTTTTTGCAATAAAAAATATTTTAATGCAATAAAAATGAGTAAATAAAAAAAAATGGACAAGATACTGTCAAATTTCAAAAGAATTACAAGACAAGGTAGTTTCAAATTTTACTAAAAGCTTGTCTGACTAAAAATGTCTTTAGTGGCTTTTTTAAAGAAATGACATCCAACCACATGGATGGTCAGGCATGTCAGAGTCTAGGGGTCACTGCTGGTCAGAGCGGGTCCCGAGTTTTAAACTGGATTCTAGGGACTTTAAGTTCTGGTGAGGACTGTAGGAAACAACAAATCTAAATGTATTTGCTGGCCTGTCCATGTGAAGCTCCAGCAGTTAAAATTTAAAAATCAATTTTAAATGTAACTGGTAGCCATTTTAAAGAGAATAAACTGTATCAATACGTGCCCTTCTGTTCGCACCCCCAAACCTTTGTTTCAAGAACGTTTCTCCCTTTTGACATATTTCTGTTTCAAGAAGTTTGAACTGTTTTAAGTCCCAGAGCTCATCCAAGCATAAACTGTCCAAACTTTTGGATCTTAAATCCTTACTATTAACACATTGGTTGGACTGGGTTTTGGGGAAACACCATTTCATCACCATATTTGGTTTACATAGTTTGGGGAGATGTTTAAACTTCTGCTGAAATAGATGCAAATTACACTAAAAAGGAAATTAAATCATTTATTTTTTCACAATTAATTGGAAAACTCTCCAACAAATGTACTGATTTGTTGGACAGAGATAAATCCGATAAGTGGAAAACTGAGGGCTTCTTTTGGTTGCATATCTGCATGAACAGCATGGTGGAATCAAAGTTTATCCTGCCTGGAACAGCCTGTTTGTAGTCAGAGCTGCGTTTCTCTGTGAACAGGAATCACCTGTAAATGTATTTGACTCATTCCACCTTGTGGCTATAGGTATGCTCATTTCAAAGAACAAGACTGGCAAAGCTTGCATGAACCACTGTAGGCAAAATGTGACAAAGGTGCTGCGGCAACACACAAATGATGCAATGTGTTTTTCCAACACTACGGGTTATTCCAGGAAACTTACAAATGAACCTTTGCAGGTTTCAAAGCAGTATGGCGGCATTACTAAACCTCTCAGCATATTTGTATTTGTGTCTTTGGTAACATGAGTGAAAACATTTTTTTTTTTTTTCAGTTTTCAGAATTCAGCTCATGGATGTGATAAAAGTGCAGTTTTGCTTTGGCAAAAGACTAAACCATTTTACAAGACATGTATTCAATTCTAATTTTGCTGACCACAAAGGAGGTTTTAACATGGAGTGGTCATCCTCATGCCTGTCATAGTAAATGACAGATAGCCTTCTTGTAATGTTGCTCTTCATTGTGATGTGTTTTGTTAATGAAAATGATTTTGACCTTTCCCTTTTCTCATTTGTTTAGTGTGTTTATTCTCTCCTACCTGTTTTCCACAGGTGCTCATTAGGAGAGGTAAAGCTCCACCACATAATTTAAGTCACTGGTGCTGTGCTCATTTGAACTCAGAGCATTTGAAATAGTCCCAAAATTTCTGGACTCTCGTACATGTAAAAACTGCATCAGATGTTTTGTTTGAGTTAGAGCAAACGTGTGGGAGATAATGAGAGAATTGTAAATTATGAAATAAAATAAGGTCTGACTTCATGTTCCCTTTGGTTTACAGCTACAGAAATGTTGTAATTCCTAAAAACTTGCCTTTATTTAGATTTTCTTAGGACCATTTTATCTTATTTTGAACAATTCAGCATAAATATTTGTTTTTTTAATAAACTGTTACACTGACAAAAAGGTTAAAGAGCCCGTCAGCAGTCTGTTGATACCAAAACTGTACGAATGGCAGAGCACAAATGTCATTCCCGCACATGGGTTAATTAAAAACAAAGTAAATAACACTAATGAATAATAAAGATAGATGCCCATCACATTTTAATGGGACTAGTCACATTTTGGTAAGCGTTTGGGAGCGCACATTAATATAAAACGTTCAAACACTGCAATGAAATGGCCAAACACACTTGTTCAAATAACATTTATACGCCTTCACAATGACTTAATTCACATCTGGAGGCAACAGTAAGTAAATGAAGGAGGTGAGGAAGTCAATGGATAATTAACTTTAAATGGCGCCAAATGGACAGTGCCTCTGAATGTGGTTATGGGCAGAAGGTGATTGGGTTAGTTGGATTGAAAGAAATCAAAATTGGGCTGCTGCTCACAGTCAAAGCCCATTTTCTAAACACACTGTTTGAGAGATGTAATGAGTGTGTCATGAAAAAGAAGAGCAACCAAGGGACATAAAAAGGACGAGGCCACAGATACAGAAGGGAAGAACTTTTGAAAGCCATTAGGAGGAAAAAAATCAAGAGAGAAAGTGCTCTCTGCACAAAAAATGACCTCAGGTGAAAATGTGATAACTTTCATTTTTTATGCTTTCCACAATGAGGTATTATCAGCAAGAAAAAGGGCAAAAGGCACAGAAAGTGAGATCAGGAAGAGCGTGTAATGGTGTGGGAGGGCTCTACGTTGATATATCTATCCAAACTTGAGGGTCCAAAACTGACAGGGCCCAAGAAGAGTTTCTGCAGAGAAAATGAAAGAGATAAGAGGGTCATTATTCTGCAAACTTGCATGATTTCTCCAAAGCCAAGCCCTGGTTTTCCCTCAGGCTCATGAAACTTCTAAGCTTTTATGGGCTGAGAACAAGACCAAAAACCTTAAAAAAAAGTTTTAGCCTCAAACTAGTCATCTTTAAGCATTATACATTTATGTCATGTGCTGCTGGAATACAGAGCATATACTTCTAGCGCTTAGCAAAAAGACAGATTCTGTTGCATGTTTATCTTTGGTGCAGTGATAGAGCAGCTAAAAAATAACATTCGGAAGCTCTTGTTCTCAGCTGGGAAAAGGTGAAATGCCCTCTTCAGCTTTGGAATGAGAAGTTTCCCCAAGTGGAGAAGTTTGTGTGTCTGGGTGTTCAGTTTGAAGTAGAAAAGGTGAACAGTTGGAAGAAGTACTTCTGTCTAAGTTTAAATTGAATCAATGAACACCTGACTTCCATGCAATACTTAGCATTCTATACACAGCAGTCTGACAAAATCCAAAAAATACACATACTGTATTTTTTCAACCATAAGGTTCACCTAAAATGTCATGTTGGTTTCTTCAAAAAGTACAAGAGGTAAAAGAGGTACACATGAATAAAAACACAGTTTGCCAGAAAGAACTTCCCATCAACCTCTCTGAAGAATTGCCCGATTTTGGCCTCCAAGGCATTTTGGGTAGGGTAGTCATACAACATGAATGTTTTGTGTTTTGCTTCATGCAACTATTAATTTGGTGTGCCATATTCATAAAAAAGGCCTTTTCACTCTCCACTTACTGAAACCGGATCTTACAATGTGGTGCATCTTAAGATCTGAAAAATACAGTACATCCATTGTTCCTGGGAAAAGTACTTCACACCAGGAGCGTTGGCTCCCATCCTAACCTGAAATCCTGGCTGACAGAGATGTTTGCTCTACTTTTTGAAAGAGAAGGATTTGGAGATACATTAGCATTTGGAGCTGATAGGAATAATAAGGCACTTGATGCATGAACTAAAAGGATGAGCTGTGCTTTTATAGAGCCATGGGGGCATGTGGAATAACATCAAAATCAGATTAGGAATCAAACAAAAGAGGTGTGTCATTAGATAATCCTTCAATGCCTCACCTGCTGTTCCCGAAAAATTCAAGAAAATGAATTTGTTCAAACAAATATAAACTACTCAATGATCTGTGTTATTAATGTTCATTTTCCAGGATGGTTCAAAAAGTTCCTGACTTTTTCTTAATTTTAGCAAGAATAAAAAAAAAAGTTTGAATCTTTTTCTCTTTTTTGTAGAGGCCTTTACTCCATTTTCTGCCGCTCTGCAGAAACTCTGTCCAAGAAAACAACACAGGTCTGTTTATTTTGGGTAAAAACAACATCATCATGATTAAAAGACCACTGGGAACTCTTTGAATAAAGATCAAAAGATGATCAGCGTGGGACTTCAATATAGGTCCTCCATTATTAAAAATAAAGCATTTGGAACATGTTAAAAAAAACATTTTCATTGGTGGGTCTTGAAACAAAAGGTTTTTTTTTTTTTTTGGGCTCTGAAAAACGGTGATGAAAAGACTGTAACACTTTTTATGAATTAATTTAGGATTTCTCAGATTAAGAAGTTTGAAGAAAACTTTTCTGTTTTATTTTATTTTGCTTGTAGTTTCTTTGTCGGGGTAAATTCTGCGTCTCGCGTCGATAATTTGGCCCTTTTCTATCTTCGGTTCCTCAAGGACCTCCATGAAAAAGCCTTGCTGTTCCCTTTATTCCAGAAACTTGGTGGCTGCAGATGAGAGTTAAGAGCAGCCAAGCAGAAAATGGCTATGAGGCCATGCTGGCAGAACTGAATGAACAGCAGATCATTTTCAAAGAGGTCCTAAAATTTTACTTTACTGTGCAGTTAACCCAATCTCCTAACTGGTGCATGCTAAAATTCCACTGCCTGCTTTTGGCTGCTGTCTAGTTGGATTTATTTATTTATTTATTTATTTTTATAAAGACTTTTTGATTTAAAAAAAAATGCTCTGAGGTTTGCATGAAACTGCTGATAGAGAAATGAGTGGAGAATGGACCAGAGAATGTTGTCATTTCCCTAGGTAGAAAAGTAACTGCAAGTGTAATGGAAGCTGCAGGCCAGAGACAGGACAATGTGAAGAAAAAGGCATTTTACAGCTACAAGTGATTTTTTTGTTCTCAATTTACTATTCTAAATGTAATTCTTTTTGTTTCAAGCTGCCCAGTGGTGTAGTGGTTAGGACTCGCCCCACAGTGAGAAGTCTCTGGTTCTTCAACTCCCAGCTGGGTCATTCCTCTATAGAATTGTCCTGCTCTCCCTGTGCATGTATAGGTTTTCTCTGTGCACTTTGGCTTCCCCACATATCATCATATCATATCATTTGATATGATCCATGGCAGCCAGATGCATATTTAGAATCATTTGCATTTTAAACCAAAAACACATGTTGTTTAGACGTGGAACAGTGCATGTCCTGCTGGTTCATCTCCACACTGTTCTTAAAAAGAAATGCACTTAAAACCTCATGAAGTTTTCAGTAGCTCTAGAAAAACTTTATCTCTGGTCATGTTTTGTTGTTAATTGTGGCCAAAAAGTAAAAAAGGCAATTGGGACCAGTTAAATAAAACAAAAATAAAAACACGACATACGTGCACAGATAATCTATGAACCCTCATGGATCCTCTCTGCTGTTTATCAATAAGCCTTACACAATCTTCACCCTTCACCCTTTTATTTTCATTCTGAAGCTCAGTTTCAGGTCTTGTTGCTGCTGCCATGTAAAAGTCCTTCTGCTTGACCCAATTTACCTAATAAAGAGGTTGAGATCAGACATATAAAATAAACTTCATTGAAAACTTGTATTATTCAAGTTTCAGTGGATGGACAGCAGAGAACATCAAGGAGGAAACGAACCAACAGCTGTCAGTTCAGTCTCATCTTCTAAGTTCATTAACAAAACCTTGTGTCTGATTTGCGGTAGTGTTTGTGTTTGCTGAGAAGTTTCCGTGAACAACCACGGTGCACAAGTGATGAGCTGTTTAGGTAATTTGCAAAGTGACACAACTTTTATTATTTACAGCCGAGCATTGATGGGTGGGGCTGTGGCTGCAGATAACAATGAGTGAATGTGACAGGACTGTGTGGGTGGAATCCACTTAGAACTATTACAATCAAGCTTCATTTACATGAGCGCCCAGCAACCTTCGGCTGACTTTGGGGGCTGCAATGGGGAATAGCGGACATGGATATTACAGAGCATACTGATGCATTTGTAATGGGGGCAGGCGGTGGGGCCTAATTCTGACTCACCCTGCACAAGAAAAAAAATTTGCTTTAAATGGAAAAAGATCAATTCTCCTCTGCGTTTTGCTGCATGATGTATGTGACATCCATCAGTGCCCTGTCAACCAGAGCATTTGGTTTTATATTACACCTGATATTTCCTTTCTGCCTTTTTCTAATTGCTTCACAAACCCAGATTAAAATGGTAAAATTGGAAGTTAATTCTTTGACATGAAAGGGACAGCTAAGGAATGTTAGAGTTTTGGTGAAAAAAATATTAGGTATTTTATTTTAAAATATAAATTCCTTTTGAGGGCGAATAAAAGTAATTAAAAACAATTTGTAATTCCTTCATTATTTGCATATGTCTTGCTTTGTTAATTCAAGTCACTGTCACTGTCACCCTCTATTATATGAAATACTTTATTGATTTTGTTCATTAACTTGAGCATAACAGTTGATATTTATCTCGTTTCTACTTTAAATCTAGATTTTGGACTGCCTTAGCTCCCTGTACTAAATTTCTTTTATTTTCTCACATTTAAGACAGTTAAATAATTCAGATCGTCCATTAATTCCAATATTGTTCAAATTTATCAAGAGCAAAGACAAAATACAGTTTCTTTAATGGTTATTTTAGTAAGAAGAAGAAATGTTCAAAGCAGCTTGGCTCAATGTAAATTAGTAATTGCCTCCCAATCCTTAATTATGAATGAGCTCAGATTAACCACATTTTGGGTTTTTACAGGCCATTCCTGAAAACAGTTACATGTCTTTTTGACTAATGATGTAAGTCAAGAACATTAAGATTTAAAAAAATATATACACATACATCATGAAAAGAAACAGAATCAAATAGAATGAAAGTTCAGACAAGCAAAAAAGTCTTTGAAAAAAAGTTTGAAAGAGTCACGAGTTTATGTGACTCCAGAGAAACTAACTTTTCCTGAAAAAAAAAAAAACAAAAAACAAAACAACCAAAATGAGTCAAGTAATCCAGCAAGGACTCACCCAGAAGGTCATTAATGACACAGAACAACATGGAAAGGGATGCCGCCCTCACTTGACTCAAATAAGGTCAGAGTTCATGATTCAACAGTCAGGAAAAGACTTCTGGAATGAAATGTTTGGGATGAAGACAACTGATTGACTAGCACAGCATGCTTAATAGTACCTTGCAAAAATACAGAGATGTAAAAAGTAATAAAATACAACAGAATACAGAAGATAGATGCAAGCAGAATTAAATACAAAAAAGGAGTTTGGGGCGTGTTATTGCACATATTCAGGGTACAATCAGGAATCTGATAGCTTTGGGATGGGAACTGTCTATGGGTTTTTGTTGACAGGAGAAAAGGTAGTGGTATGATGATCTGGTGCTACTGTAGAAAACTTAAATTAATCGCTAAATGAAGAAATGAAGAAAGAACACCTCAATATTGAGTCCAGGCATTCAGAGTTATGAACAAAATAAACAAGCTGCTTCCCCTGTAAAAGTTCTAACCAATGTAGACAAACTAAAAAAAATGATTAATTAAACTGCTTTATTTATCCTTCTAATGAAAGGATGCGAGAGGCTCTACTGTGAACCTGCTGGGATTGTTTTTGGGGACCACTGATGATGAGGAGCTTTAAAGAATAGTGCACGATGAATTTGCAAATCTGCAAAGAAGCAAAACCAATCCAAAAACAAGCCTTCAGAAAATCTCTTTTTGGGGCAAAGTCATGAATCGAGACAAGCAAAGCTCCATGTCATTGTGCTTTTGCAAGAACGTGGAGCTTTTCGACCACGCTTCAGCAACTTTGGGTATGCAGGGAAGATTTTTGGTAGCATTCCTACACTTGAAATGTTTTTATCAAAGACTGAGCCAAGTACTACTAAAGGTAATTATAAATATTTCAAAATAATTAAGAAAAAACATTTTTAGCTTTAAGAATGATGTTGTTTTGACATGAAAACTGCATGAACCTTAAAGCTAATGAGTTTTATAATCACTATTCTTAAAAAAGAATATTTGATTCCGTTTCCTGGATAACTTGACTTTTTTTTTCCTAAAGCGGAAGCTGGGCATTTCTCATTCTGAGCACAGAGGGGAGCTGTTACATTATTACTGCAAAAAAAGTGACACGTCTAAAAGCTCAGAGACAGCTTGAGTCTAACAAGAGCTCTTTGTTAAAAGAAACTTGTGCTTGTGTTTTACCAATTAATCCCCACTCAAAGCTTTACTTTTGATATACAACCACCTGTAAACAATACTATCCCCAATTTTTCTGTTAGTGACTGTTGCTGCTTCTGGAAACACACAATTGAACTGAAGCATGACTCAGTCCAAGCAGATAGATACCAGACGGCCTGGGATGCCTATTGCAGATTATCATCATGATTATTATGATTAGAGTTTGTCAAGTGTAAACAACTGGCTCTGATAAACACACTAATCTGAATGTTCATCTCACTTCCCCTGACAGCCTCCTCCTGCACTCCCAGTAAGCCTCACAACCCATCTCAAAAGATTCATTGACATCTTTGGCAGAATTCAGCAACAAGGATAAAAAAAATCAAGAGAGCAGAAGAAGAAAAGGAAATGTGGTTTATTACTAGCAGAATTTAGGCTGCGTCATGTTTCTGCTTTCCTTCCTGACGTGCATTCGCTGCCTTTCATCTTCAGACATGCACATAAGGCCCTTCAATGATCAATCTGCGCATCCTTCTGAAGAGATTTCACAGACAGGGTTAATCTTTGCAGGCAATTAGCTGGAGACACGCAGCCTCAGCTCCTTGTTGGTATGCTGTCTAAGTGTTGCTTGGCAGAGCATGAGGGAAGATAGATCTTCTAATTCCAAATATTTATCTCAGGCCTTCACTGATGACACTAAGAGTGTGTAAAAATTGTTGAACAACGCTAGTTCCTTCAGGGATTTATTTGTTTTTCATTTATGGATTCCTTAAATTTTAGTTTGAAGAAAGTGCCTGAACAGATGTTGGAATTCTTTTTTTTTTGCTTATGCCCATCCAAAATGTGAAAGCCCCTGTGGCCTGGAGACTCTCATCCCATTGACTAGTGTAAATACACACTAATTGAGGTGACCTAATTTTTTTAAATGATGGATGAGATAATTGGGCAATTAATGCAGAAACAGGTGTGTGCAATGAACAATGCTTTTGAGACAGGGATTAAAATGTTGTTTTGTCCAAAGCTTGATGGCAAAAACCCTTTTGTAATGGCTGTCTTTAAGGACGTTTTCAAAAAAAATGCACAGTATGAGGTTATATAACTACAAAAACAACTGAAGTGTTTAAAGATGCATTTACTTTTAGGGTACAAAATGGCAAAAACATCATGTATCCCATTATTTTTCTTCTATTTATCAATTTTTATTTTTAATAATTATTAGAACTGTCAACATTAACATGTTGACTCACGTGATTGATTTAAAAAAATAAACGCGTTAGTATTTATTATTGCAGATTAATTACTTGTCAGAAGAGACAGTCTTCTACTTGGCTTCCACGGCGTATCTTAATTTCTGAAAATGCACACTTCCCCCATATATCATGGTAACTTACAAAAGGAATAAATATTACATAGATTTTTACTACTTTATTCTTATAAATTTTTAGGTTTCGATCACTTTTTCACAAAAAGCGGACTGTTTGAATGGTGGTGCAGCCCATTGTCACGGTAACACAGGAACGCGCCGCTGGGCCGGCAGACCTCACCTGCAGCAGCAAAGGAAAGCGATATATGTGCTGATAGTCACGATAGGTTCAGTAAGGCATCAGTTCGGAGAGAAAGTTCAATCCTATCGCTTGTTTTTGCCCAGAAGATGAAGCAGAAGTTTGTTTTGAAAGAAGCCTGCGCGATGATATAGAACATTTGGTTTGCATGTTCTCCCCACGCATGCATGGGTTTTCTCCGGGTACTCCGGTTTCCTCCCACTGTCCAAAAAAATGCTTCTTAGGGTAATTGGTGTTTCTAAATTGCCCCTTTGTGCATGTAAGTGTGATTTGTGTGGCTCTGCAATGGACTGGAAACCTGTTTAGGGTGTACCATACCAACTTCTTGAACTCTAGTTTCAGGTTTGCAAACAGTTTGGGTTTTGTCATGTTTAACTTTATTCACCAAGTGAATTTCCCAATTTACTTTCTTTTGGTCCTTAATCTGCCATTTTTCTTATACTTACACTAGATAATTCGACACATTTTTTCTTTTAAATGTCCCTTCCTCAAGTTGTATTAATTTGTTTTGGGGTTTTTTTGCAAAATTATACAAGTCTTACTCTTAATATTTCTTATGCATTGTCTGAGTCTTAAAACAAGTAGTATGTCTGCTTGTTTTAAGAAAAAAAAGACTTTTTTTTTTTCTTGCAAGAGAAGTAATCGAATCATAAACATTTTTTTAAAAGCAATGTAGTCTTAGCTTGAGAAAATATCTCTTCACGACTAGAATTTATTTTCCTTAGTATGACCATTTTAAGAAAATGTATCAATGGGATAATAAATTTTGACTTATTTCTAGGGGGCTGTTTTTGCAGTGTGATGCTGTGGGGGAGGTCTTGAATTGGTTTTGTGAGATCTGTGGAAGTCTAACACTGTAAAACTGGGTCATTGACCAGTTTATGAATCATTCAAATCCATCCAAAGTCCACTTAATGGTATGATTAGCTTTTTATCTTTGAAATTGCGTTTCGGTACACTGTCACTAGTCTTTACTACACAACAGCCCATATTGTTTTCAATAAATTGACTATTTTTTTCTAGTAAATGAGCCATTAAAGCATTAAATTTAATGGAAAAAAAGGCAGAAGGGACTCACTGATACTATGGCTGACCTTCATTTTGTGAGGCAATAGTATGAAAGCTTTTGTGACTAAGATTTCATGAATGCAAAACTCTCTATAATGTTATACGGCTAAAGAAAGACACAAATGAAAAAAAATCTGCTTTTCAATTCAGAGCATCTTTCAGTGCACTCCTCAAAGCCTTCTCTTCACTCCAAATAGGCTTTTTTTCTCTTTCTGTCAAAAAACAACAAAAAAAATCTGATTCTCATTAGAACTTGTCAAACTCAATAAGAGCAGAATGTGTAATGCATCTCAGTTCCTGCTCCATCTGAAGCCGTGATGGGTTTTCAACATTTTGGAGGAATTGAGTCATTTGATGGAAGACATTACATGTTCAATAATAGCATTTAGAGTATTCATGGGAGCAGCAAAGTCATTCGGCTAACAGTGTGCACTCATGGCTGCGGAATTAACACAGAGCTTGTGATGCTTCATCTTTTGTGTCAAAAAAGTGATGGTGGAGAAATGAAAGAAACATCAAAAAGTCACTTACAGGTTGATGAAGACAAGTAGAATTTAATAGACCCTCAAAAAAGTGACTTTGAAGCAAGAAAATAAATAATTAAGTCTAATGTATTACTGACAAATGTTCAGAACAATGTTGCGTTTTATGCTAAAACCTTTTGATGGAAAGTGTGTGGGAGAAGCAATTTCTTTGCAAATAGAGCAATTACTAAAGAGAAATTTCTCAAATATTAAAAAAAAAAGTGTTTAGTAACAGATTCAGTGTGCTGGTTAGGTGTTAGAAATTCACTTGGTATGACACATTTGATGGTTTGCTTGTTGTAACTGAAAAAAAGATTTTTAAAAGGTATTTAAACCACCACACAAACCAGAAAAAGACCGATACAGAGGTGAAAAACTATTTCTGTGACATATAAAACCTGCTTTTTTTGAGGATATTTACATTGAGCTAAGTGAAATATTGAGTGCAAAGTTTTGTGAAAAGAGAAATAAATAAAAAGAAAGAAACAAAAGAAATCACTTGGGGCTGGAGATGAAAAAGAGAGCCCAAAAGTTTCTCAACAGCTTAGCTTTAAATCTTGTGATCAGGCTTGCCCAGATGAGCTTAGGCTCCACCCCAAACACAACTTGTGATGCATGGAAAGAAAAACACAACACAGACATAAGTGCTGCCAAAATAAGGCTCAAGATGTAACAAGACAAACTATAATGTTTTACATCCTAATCAATTGGTAAAGTTGTGAACCAGAATTTCAGTTTTCCATCCCTTGTGCAGTGCTTAACATTGTTTGATGATGTGAAAAATATGTTTAGTTTTTCAGAGCCCTAAAAGAACCGCTCTGATGAAAATGTGGTTTTTGGTGTTTTTTTAACATGTCCTTCTGGCATTTTTCTGAACACCTATTGAAGTCCAACTTTGATCATTGTTTGATCTGTTGTAAAAGCGTTCCCAGTGGTTTTTTAATTATAACTATGCCGTTTCCAGCACATAGATTCTGCAGAGTGGCAGGTTCATTTGAAATTCACCTCTGAGTTGTGGGCAGGACTGTTGGCGTGGACTAAGCCTGGCCCGGCTTCCCATCATCCCTTTGTTTGAACTCTCCCACTAGCTTACAGCCCCTAACAATGCCAACCTAGCATTAACTGTGCAACAAAATTCATTTCATTTAATTTCATTTTTTTATAAAGCATCTTCCACCACCAGAGAGGGAATATTTTAATGGCATACTGGAGAGGTAAGAAGGTGCCGTACCTGCCAGGGACTTAAAAGTAAAAACAAGAGTTTTGATAAAATTCAAGTGGTTCTGTGGCAGCCACTTCAAAGAGGTCAAGATCAGAGTTATGTGGTTAAACTTTTTTGCCCCACAATAAATCTGGCTGCTGGATTTTGGACTAGCTGCAGCCTGGCCATTGAAGCCTTGGGTAACCTACCATATAAAGAACTGCAATAATTTAGCCTGGACAGCACGAAGGCATAGGTGACAATTTCAAGGTTCGGTTATTGAAATAAAAGCCTTAATTCTAGCAAGACGTCACACCTGAAAAAAGCAGGACTTAGTCACAGAATTTATTTGGAGGTTGAGCTTCTAAGCAGTATCAAATTTCACACCCAAGGGTTAAGGTTCTCAAAAGGGGCAAGAGACCAGGGATAAACACAATTAACGCAGTTTTGCTTTCATTGAGGCCAAGAAAGTTAGCCAACATCCACAACCTAACTTCAGTAAGTCAATTATTGTTTTAATTGTGCGGTCGGGTCCCTTGCACAAAGAGACAAAATATCCGCAGTCGTCGGCATAGAGATGGAAATTCACCTTATGCTTCCGAAATATGGCGAACAATACTGGAGCTATCCACCCATACAGTTTTGTGCCAGATGACGGCTCAGATGAAGAAAATGAGGACGCACATGGATGTAGTCATCTTTACGTGAATGCATCAGAAGTGATCAGATCAGGAAGCTTGTAATCTGCCGACTGCTGCACCTACATCACTGCTACAACGGTTGGATTTTTTTAATCCTGATTCACAGGGATTTAAATAAAGAAATACTCATAAATGCAAATTTACACGTATTTTCTTTATATATGTCCTCCATCGTAACAAAATATCACAAGAACATTTACTCCATGTACACTCATGCATTTCATTATTTCGCCGCCAAGTCTCATTATCAACTTTGTTTCCAGTCGACACACTAAGTACACTCCTACCTGTCTCTCTGATCATTTTAGCTGTAGTTATCCAATCATGTGGTACATCCTGACCATCCCCTGATCACCCAAGCCAGTTTCTACTGTTTCTTAGTCTTGCAACATTCTTCCTTTTTTAGCTTTCACCAGTTTGTCATCTTCTGCTTTTGCCCTTTCTTTCCTATTTCATCTTCTTCATCTTCATCATGGCATCCTTTTGGTGAACAGCACTGATGGCAGTCGTTGTTTACCCAGGCCTCGACCGATCCGGTATGGGTATCATAGGTCTGATTTGCATGTTTGCCAAAGATTTTACGCCAGATGCCCTTCCTGACACAACCCTCTGTATTTATCCGGGCTTGGATGAGACTCAGGCTTGGGACCCCTCGTGGCTACATTTGACCTCTCAGCTTGATAAAGAACTGCCTGAAAACAAATGTAAACCTTTTTCAAACCTCTCCTTCTCATACTTTTACCCTGGTCAGATAGAGTCTTTGTGCCTGGTGAACTGTTATTAAGTCAGTCTGTGGTCACACCGCTCATAGTATGTTCAGCATGATTAGTATGTTTTTATTCCTCTCACCACTGCTTTTGTTTTCCGGCTGCTGACCTTTCATTGTAGCTCAAGTCTGTGTTAGAAGTGCTGCAGGCTGACAGGAAGTGCACTCTCCATAGCTGTCTGGACAACATAGAAAAATGTCATCCTGCAATATTAACAAGCGAAGTAAAGATTCAGATTTCACATTTAGGATGGGGCTGGGGTAACAGACAGTTATTGTACAAAAGCTTGAGGCTTTCTCTTATAGGGATGTCCATTTCCCAGATAACGGAATTCAAGATAATCTATTTCATTACTATTACTATTACTCCCTTTTAGAGCAAATACAAATAGCAAAGATACTTTTTTTGTAGCATCTACCAGTTCCTCAAATGTGTCTTACTTAATTGTGAAGTGGCATCTACAGTTATGGTGACGTTCTTTCCGGGTGAGCATTAACCAGTGCCTGGTCATTGCTTTTTGCTGCCCCTGTTATTTGATTGCCTGATATACTGATATCTAACTTGGTGTTATCTGGTTTAATATCCAAAAATTGTAAGTATGATCTTTAGCATTCTAGTGAGTAAACGACTGCGTTTACCATCTGCTGTCTAAGCAGCCTGCGAGTTACTTCCCCTTAGCTAAACACTGCTAGCCTTAGCTTAGCATTTAGCATGGCCTCTACCTCTTCTGCCTCACCCCCTCTGACCTGCTCCATGTGCCATATGTCCAGCGAAGATCCTGTCTGCTTTAGTGAAGATAGTGGTAGATGTGTTAAGTGTAGTCTTATTTTAGATTTGGAAACCAGGCTAGAGCAGTTAGAAGCCTGGCTCCACACAGTGGATGCTAAGCCTAATGATAAGCCTGCCAGCCAGGTTGTTGATCGCAGTGCGGGCCGGACTACCAGAGCTAAACCAGCAAGCACCCCAGCCCCTCCCATGCAGCAGCTGGGGAAAACACAGGATGGGTTTGTACAAGTGGGAAGGAAGCATAGGGCTAAAGGCAAAAACTTAGGGCTCCCGAAGCTCCTGCTATGAAATAGCCTTTCCAATCAGGTCTTCACTTTGAACAAATAGCTAAATGTCCCATTTTTTTTTCTTCTTAGCAAATTACAATTATATTTTCATCTTTAAATTCATGAATGTTTGTCTCTCTCTCCATTCTAGATGGTTTGCCATCCCTTCTCCACCTGAAGCAATGATCTGGAGTGGTTTAGCCTCTAACCGCTATCATTGTCCAACCTCTGAAGTTTAAATGGTCTGAATTCATCCCAAACACACACGATGTCATCGGTCTAGAGCCTAACTGCCAAAGACTATGGACTTATTACGTGCACATTTTCTGTAACACCAATACATCTTTACTCACTTTCTTAATATCTCTTCTTATTGAATTGCTTTAGCCATCCATAACAGGAGGAAAGTGCCATATCAATATGTGTATTCATACACCATGGGTTTATGTCACTTTGCGTGGCACAGCATATATTAACTGTTTTTCACATGTCGAAACAATGAGACCTTTCACACAGCCAGCTTCACTCAGGCCATTACAGCGAGTGCCATGGCATGCCTGATCATTAGGAAAAGAACCACAGTTTTGGCCTTTATCATCAGAAAGAAAACACATCATGACGCCTTTGAGGCTGATGGAGTGTAGTGCTGCGCCAAGAAAAAAGGAATCGACGGCACAGAAAAAGGATGGGAGCAGTGTGTGATCAGAAAGACAAAAACAAGGCTCCGGGGAAACAATCTGAGAGGAGAATTTGAATCTAACACTCGTTCCAGGATCTATATAAGACCAAAACTTGTGCAGCAGACACCGACATGGTGCCATTTCTGTCTTGGCCCAAGCTCAATAAAGATGGAATGAGGTGAGGAGAAACTGTCATGTTTGAATTTCCTTTGTTCAATCATGGGTGCTGCATCCTCCTGGTTAAAGAGGTGAGGGAACATCCGGGTGGTTATCAGCCCAAATTTCAAATGCCACCAACCATGATGATATGAGGGTGTAATAGTGCAGATGGCACGTGTAATTTGCACATCTGTGACTGTGCCATCAATGCTGAATGATATTTACACACAGGTTTGGAAGCAACATATGGTGATGTCCTTTTCCAGAAATGGTTCCTTCTGTTTCAACAAGGCAAGTCACCGGTGTACATGGCTCTGACAAAGTATGAGCTCTCTCTATAATTTGCTTTGTTGCATATTTTCTGTTAAAGTGACTTATAACATCAGAAATTTTTAGTTTAAGATATATCTAAAAAAAATGCCAAATACCTTTTTTTTTTGCAGAAAAATGTCTAATTATGGGATGAGCAGCTCAAAAATGTCTATGTATCCACAGAAAAAATGTAATTCCACCTATTCCTCCTAAATCAAGGAGGAGTTTGAATTAATTATAATTTCTTTTGGAAATTTACACTAGATTATCTTGCAATTCAATGAGTCTGGAAAACCTCACCTGCACTGTTCAGTACCAGGTATTTATCTCTGAGTAGCTGGTTGGATTTTGGGCTAAAGATGTCCTGGATCCATTTTAAGTCGGTGAATCGTATCGTTCAAAGCAAACATATATCGACTATGAATCGGATCAGCAACTACAATTTATGGAATTAATTAAACTGTTGTTAAAATTAATCATTACAGCCCTAATACAGATAAATGCAGTTGAGAATAAATCTTGACTGTAAATAAAAATGTAGATGGGGTTTTGTAGAAAAAATATTTGTAATCATTTGATTATTGTACTAAAGAACTTGATAAGTGCATGAAATGGGTCTCCTTCTTTCTCATTTTCTTCTTCTCGTCTTCTAACCTTAGGCTGTACATCTTCATTCTCACTTGTGATCTTCCACCTGAACAATTTTCCCTGCATTGTTCTTTTTTCAATGACTTAAAAACATAGCTGCATGTTTCATATAGATACATAGAGCTATAGCTCAGTTGGTCCTTGGGGACGACCCTTAATGCTACTGCTTACCTCATAACCCATGAGAGACAATGAAACACATGTCATGATGTCTGAGACGTCGCCCAGCCAAACAAGGTCTGTGTCAGCTGCTGGGGAACCAGAACACCTTATGGAAAGTGGGCTACTGGAACAAGATGGATACGGAGTAGATGTGAGAACAAGGTTCTGTTGAAATGCTGCTACCACACTCCCAACCAGTACTTGGGAACACAACCCCAATAACCACTGTTACGCTGAACGAGGCAGCAACTGACCTGAAAGACAGAGAGTGTAGACAAAGGGATGATGGGAAATGAGAACGGGCTTTCTTCACCAACAGTTCTGCCCACAACTCAGAGGCAAATTTCTGATGAACAACTGCCGCTCTGTAGAAACCATATCCTAGAAACAACACAGGTTTTCTAATTTTACCTTAAAACATTATAATCATGCTTAAAAGACCACTGGGAACACTTTAAAAATAGATCAAAAGGTCATCAGAGTGGGTCTTTAATTCTTCATGCAATTCTGAGAATCTCTGCTTTTCTATGTTATTCAACTTAAAACATGGACTTCTGCAAGAAAGGCAAAAAATGTCACAGCAGTTATGGCACAAATTGTCTCCTCTGGCCTTGAGAGCAATGTCGGCTTATCCTGCATCATTCTCACCTTTGCTAAATCAAACGGAATGCAGCTCGGTATTCATTACACAAACTCTAACGATGGAGAAGCTATCTCATCTGCCAGGCAAGTGTAAGTTAAGAGGTCTTAGCAAGGCCAGTCATTTGATCAATGCAGGCACTAAGGCTTATTCAGTTCATTGCAACCTCTACTTCGCGCTCCTCTGTGACTCAAGAGATTAAGGCTGCTGTGCACAGACTGAACACTGCACCTACTGCAAAAGAATCCCACTGTTTAGGCTCAGCACATACAGGCTTCAAAGACTCCCTGCTTGAGCTTACAGGATGAAATTGAAGCAAAAATAGCACAGTGTGAAATGCTATTCATTCAAGATGAGAGGGAACACACTGGTCATCCTTTGCGACCACTGTCAACTCTTCATCCCTGGAAATCTCGTCCAAGTGACAGCCTCTGAGTGGTGGGCTATGGTTGTCAATATGGTGTAATTTATCTTGACACCCTTCTCAGAAACCAGCGACTTAAAATGGAATCTATACATTTGCATTCCAATTAGCATAAATGTAGAAAAGTAGAACAAGTAGCTTTGAAAGTCATCCAACAGGACGCATGTTTAAGCAAAAAAAAAAAAAAAAAAAAAAAGGAATCTTGTGAAAGCGAGAAAAGAAGCGAGGTTGTGGAGTACGACCGAAGCAAAGTAACAGAGGAGGGGTGGGAATTCTGTTTTATAATAGTGGGTTGGGCTGCATGTTTGAGTCAGTGGTGTATGTCTTTTATGAGCTCACGACTTCACACTGCGCGGAAAATCTGCCCTGCTGCCAGAGTTCTTTGGCATTAAAAATGTCACTTTTAATGATATTCCCCTCTGAGATTGGATCCTGCTGATCAAAGGTGATTCTGGTCAAAGTTAACGTGTTAAGAAAGATGTAAAATCCAGCAGACTGCTGAGGCTAATTTTAGATTGTTGTGTGAAGTAAAGGGAATTTTGTTTGCTAAAAAAGAAAACCATTCCAATAATAAAATTGGAGGAGGGCTGATAGGCATGATGATATGAGTTTGAGGCTAGAGGGGACGTGAATGAGCCTCAGATTACAGTAAAATGTAAAAAAAAAAAACACAGTAACGGAATTTAACTTCTTGACTAAAATAATAGCATGGCCCAAAAAGGCGTCAATTGATCTTTGAATATGCCAACCAAACAAAGCCTAAGAAACCCCAAACTGACTGCACAAAAACACGACGACAAAGGCTTTTTGATGATGGCTAAATACTATTAAGACTACTGAGAACGATTTTACAAGAGAAAAATATATGGTTGGAGTGGGACTTTAACACTTCAGATATATTTTAACCATTGACTGTATGTGAAAACAATTCAGTGACATTTTTCCACGTCAGTAAGCAGAGATTGTTGTTGTTTTTGTGTTTATCTTGCCAGTCAGAAGTGAGCTCGTTGGAAGTCACACCACTTCTACTGAAAACGGACTCAGAAGAATCTGTAAACCAAATGTTTCAAACATTCAACGTCAAACCACCTACTTTTATTGAGATCTTTGATTGGTCAGTTTACACCTTAAACAACCTTTCCACACAAAGAAATTTGAAAAAAAAAAATAGGATTATGTTAAAAAAATGTAGCAGAGCAAGAAGGGTTATTCTGACACATATAATGACTTTGAAATTGCTGTTTATTTTTCTGTAGAAGTCTATGGAATTTTGGCTTCTTGGAGTCAGTGGGTACTTCCTGTTTGGGACGCAAAGGGGGAGGTGTCACTTGGTCCAGTTAACTTATACAGTCTATGATTCTAACTGATCAAAAAACAAACATTAAACAGAAGATAAACAATAGAACAATCAAAATGTGTGCACTCAATTAAGATAGACATATTTTGATATACTAAAAGTATGTATCTCTGATGTAATCTAGTGTCAGTAACAGAAAACAACTCTGAACTCAGCCTGAGTGTTGACCCTGCCATTACAGCTCATGGGGACTGTTAACAGTCAGAACCTGGTTGTCTAAATGTCTGTTAGCTTTACATGGGAGGGTTCATTGTTCAGAAGCACATATGTTAAACTTTTGGGAGAACTACATAAACATATGCAATGTTTTTTAAAACAGGACTGTAGAAGCGTCAGTTTGTGAATTACCAGCAAGGGAAAAACTTGAGAGTAAAAAAGAACAAAAAGACTCATCATTTTTGACAAAAAACATTAACATAACACAAAACATAACTAGTTTATCTTAAAATCCTTTAGACAGATGTTTTGTGGACCGAAAAGGTAATAGAACTCTGAAGAAATCTGTTTTGATGGGAATCAAACTATTTAAGATCAAAAAATTATCTGAGCAAATGTCTCACATGATGGTTTTAGATCATCATGGGTGGGTACTCACACTTTTACAGCATGTGAGCTTTTTTTGAGACAAGCTCCAAGCAAGCTGAATAGCAGATATACCTATGTATATACTGTGAAATTCTCATATTTATTTTCTTAAATTTAGGAGGTTAGGAGTCTGAAACTGAACGCTCACATCTTTCTGAAGATGAGGAGGAAGAAAAACTCCACACCTGGCACTCAGTTATTTATTTATTTATTTTTTTGGCTTGCCCGTTGAAACAAGCATTTGCTATTGGCTGGATCAACCAGGTATTCCCAGGAGCTAGAGCACATGGGAGGGTTGAGTGGACCCCCTCACCACCCACTCAGGTTTTCTAATGGGGGAACCTGAGTGGGCTGCATGTTCAGCGTGACAAAGTGCACGTCTTGCAGCCCAGCCGGGCCCCTGGTCCATAGACAGAGCTCGAGATGTGCGTGCTTCTGGACAACACTGCTGCCTCAGTGGGCTGGGATCCCTCATGCGGGAACTGCTGAACTGGCATCTTGGTCTTGCTTTCAGTTGAGGAGGCACGCGGGCCAGGCCGGGCTGGGCCAGGCCTCAATAAATGCTCCTGCTGGACAGAGTGGCTCACTTCTGGCACTCAGTGTAATTCAACATACATGTGCGGTGATGTATGCATCAGAGGATGTTTGATTGGCCATTCTGCATGTCAGTCAAGTGACGTACTACATGGTGAGGATGATTATTCGCTCACAGCAGTTTCTTAAAAATACATTTCTATTTTTTGTTTATTTACTTTTGATAGCCCACAGTTGACCCACACGTTCTTCGATGTAATGAACACTTCTGTTTTAGATTTAGATCTAGAACTGACTCCTAGAATAGACTATGTACAAATTTCTTAGTAAAACCACTGAGAATTCAACCTTTTTTTCATACAAAAATGAAACCCATATCTAAAAACTGCCTATTCCTTAGTTTTGCTGTGACTATGTTATAATATAATGCATTTGTTCTTTTAATTGAAGCAAATAAATAACAAAAAAATAAGGATGGTGCAATTATTTTTTTCACAACAGTTGGTGTAGCATCTTTTTAAAGAACTGTTTGTGAATTGCAGCAGAACGTTAGGCTGAAGCTTGTGTAATGTAAGATTTTGGGATAACAAATGGCATTATTCACTTGTATTTGTGCTCTTAAAAAGGGCAGTTATTACCACTTTTTACATGTGAAATTTGTTTGCTTTGCAAATTCTGGCAGAAACATACATTGTTATAAATTCATTCCTTAAGGAAGTTTAGAAATGAAACCAAGCTAAGTGAACTATGACTTATAATTTATCACAAGACCACATCTATCTGCTTTTGAAATATTAAACAACAGTCACCGAGACAAGCAGCTGAATGCAAGGCAATGTATGACAGCATGATTTACTTTTACTACAGGGGTTTTAGCCTTTAAAACATATACTTTTGAGAATCATTCCAAGTGACATTACGTGTAAAAACATCAGCATTGCATATTGTTGCAGAGCAAGTGACAATATGAGGCAAAGTGGGTTGTAGTTCAACATTTCTCAAAGTTGGAACAGTCCTGGAGGCTATAATCTTGTACGAGTCAAATCTCTTGGGGTACAGCCAAAGAACCCGGCTTTTCTCTGTTTGTAAATTTGGCCTGATATTTCTAAAAAAAGAGGAGGAAGCTTTACTGTCAAAAACAACTAAAACAAGCTTGACCAACGGACATTGATTTGCTTTCAAATTGTTGCTGGTATCTTCGATTGGAAAAATAATCCTGTATTTTATTGTGTACATAGAGTTATTGCTTGCACAGTTGAAAAAACAGAAGCGTTTGTCCATGCACTGTTACTTTTCATGTCTTACAATCTGACCCCTCCATAATAACCTCTATAAGCTTCTAGAGCTTTGGGCAGAAAACCTGCCTGTTCCCAAGGGGCAACCTAGGAATATCCATTGCTTTGGCAGTGAGCCCCTGGTACCAATGAACTAGAAGAAAAACAATCTCCAGGTACTATGTCTGCATCTATGATTGTCAACATGCATCCAGATGAAATAGAGACAATCAGGTGTCTCTAATTGGGGGGAATGTGTTAGTGGACTTTACTTTCCTGCAGTGCAGTGTTGCCAGATTTGGCAGTTGTCCACCCAACTGGGCATCTCTCATTGGGAATTTTCAGACAAAATTTGCTTTGAGCAGGTGAACATAATTTGGGGAATGTTTGGCGATTTTTAGTTTGTTATTAAAATGTACTGAATAATTGTCCAATATTTTTTTTATTGTTAATTTGAGGAGCAAGGGAAAATGTGGTGATAGACAGCAAGAAAATGCTTAAGTGGGCTGAATATGAGAAGGGTTACAGAACAGACTGGGAAGGCAACAGCGACCTTAAGTGAAAAGCACCATCAAACAGTGATGAAATCAAGGCTCATTTGGGCCCACCTAAAAGACCTGAAGGACCAGCAGAAACCAAAAAGCACAATATGGTGTCTTCCCACAGTCAAGAGTTATGGTGGGGTCAGCAATCAATGTTGGTGCTCAGATTGGTGACAAACCGAAACACCATGAAACTTGAGGATTTAAAGCAGTTCAAACTCTGCTTCCGTAAACATGTTACTGCAGTAAATATTTTTCACACTTTCAGGCTAATTAATAACTGATTGACTTAGTGGGCATTTCTTGTGGGGTCGGGTTGGTTTTTGGATGACTTTTGGGCTTGAAAACCATGCCTCCCATTTTGAGGGCATTTTTTTTTTACCTTCCTTTAAAGACAAATGAGAATCAACACAGACATGTAAAATCAATATTAACCTTTAGACAGAGGAAGGAGCTATTGTAGAAATCCATGAAACAATAGGATATCTCAATCAAGAATATAAAAGGTCATGGAGACTTTTGAAAGTTATGCTAACTTAAAATGAAATTTAGATTTTGACATACTTCCCAGAATTTCTTCTATTTTTTTTTTTATTTTTATTTTTTTGCAATGTTCTGCAGATGGAAGTAAAGTAGTACAACAATGCTATTTTGGCCAAATTTAATCCAAAATTTTAAAGTGCTGCAACTTAAATTAATATCATCCACTATGTCAAGATTACTGTTAAGAGATTCTTTAAGATAGACAAGAAAAACATGGAATAAATAAATACTTTGAAAATCAGCAACTTAAATATGTAATTACTAAAAAAATTAAATCCAGTGACAATGACCTAAAATGACCAGAACTAGTTACCTCTAAGTTTAATTTTTCAATGAATAAAACTCTCTCCAAAATATACAAACTCTTGTGCAACCTAGATAATGAAGTATCTATTCTAACAACAAAATGGGATGCAGACTTAGGCAGAAGCACAGATCAAAGCTTCTGGTCCGAAATGTGTCTAAATACCTTTAAACTAACAAAAAGTCCAAACCTGAAACTAATCCAATTTAAAACTTTTCACAGAATTGACTCTACTGGACAGAGGATGTTCAAGATGGGTCTCAAAAGCTCAGACATTTGTGAGCATTGTGATAGCAATCGACCTGACAGTTACATGCATGCTCTGTTGTTCTGTACACCTGTCCAGGCTCTCTGGCAACAGGTATGTGCTGATTTATCAGTCTGGCTTAATGTTTCAATCACAGCCTCACCTTCACTTTGTGTGCTTGGTGACATGAGTGCCATCGATACAGAGAGAAGATTAGTATTCATAATCTTCATAACTCTTTGTATAGCAAAAAAAAAACAATTTTATTGAACTGGAAAAACAAGAAAAATATTAGTGTAAGTCATTACAGGAATCTGCTATTTGATCATATCAGCTTGGAAAAAATGTCAACTAAGAGTTCAAATAACTTGGAAGGAATTCAGGCTCTCTGGTCTCCCATAGCTAACTCCATGACTTAGGGGGCGGGATTCTTGGGTGTCGCCACGCCTTGACTATCTGCCGGGGTTTTGGTGCGGGGGTCGATTGTAACAGTAAAATCTGTCTAATACAAGAGGCTCTCCGCTCATATCTGTTTGCTCAGCTGTTGGACAGGAGAAGTAAAAGAAAAAAAGACATTTGTTTCGTCTTGAAAAAAATAAGACGTGAGAAACATTTCCATTTCTAAATATATTAAGGGGCAACCTTACATGCATAGATAAATTCAAAACTTGGAGGATCACCATAACTTAGAGATCTTGTCAAACATGACTCCTCCAAGCATTTTTTTCCCTCCAAACAACTGGATCAAGAGCAGTTCTAAGGAAAAATGTCAGATTATTCTCTATCAAAAATTCTTTAGAAATATAGATCAAAGCTGTTGAGAAAATCCTCATGGGACGGCATTGTGCTATGAGCTACCATGCTGAGAATCTACCAAAAACAAACAAGGTCTTGACAGGAAATTGTGCTAGTCTGGTAAAATGAGAATATTTTTGTCAGATTTGTTGTTGGGCTAAACAAATGCCACAGGCACACTTGAAAAACCTGATTCCATCAAGCACATGTAATAAAATACTTTTGTCCAGTTGTAAATAAATACTATGAATGTCCCTTACCTTGAGCAGGAAATAAAAGAACCGTTTAAAATGTGCCACCGTTAATAACACCAGCACAGGAAAAATGAACCATCAGTGATGCTCCAGGTTGATGGAGCTCATATTTTATACCGCAATGGAAGAATTGGATTAAGATTTGTTGGTTGCTACCTTAACATTTCTACCAGCAGGATTGCTTTGACTGTAGACAGCCCTTGAAGCTATGCAGTTCTTTTGGGACTTGTCATTACCCTCAGCAAGCACTTAAAAACTAATTTGTCTGAATGTTTCCCTGCATAGATTTCTCATGTTGCCAGAAATATTTCATGTATTTTTTCCTTTAAAAATGTCCTTCACTGTAAAATGTAAAAAAATATGGTAATACTTTCTTTTTTCCAAGGCTTTCAGTTGTTTTAGCTCATTGGTTGGCACATAAATATCTTTTTGGCCAGATACATTTTTTATCTTTACCTTCCTGGTGTCTCTTTGGATAAGCAAATGTTTTCAGGTTTTAATATGTGAATAAGTTTAAATTTTCAAGTCAAGAGTCCGAAACAAAATGGATTCTCGTACATACATTCGATACATACGTGTAAAAGGGTTTTGCTTTATAAATAAATGTGAGGCTTTAAACCAGGAGTCTGCAATCTTCAATGCTTAAAGAGCTATTTAGGCAGATTTCTAACTAACCACAAGACAGTAGGAGCCACAGTCTTTGGAAAAATTAAACACTGATTTGTATTTATATGAATGTTACTATTAGGACAACTATAAATTAACTTTTGGCTTGAAAACAATAAAGAGAAAAATGTATTTTTTATTGAAATGGTTTATACCTTTTGACAGAATTCACATGACCTTTCAAAATAAGACACCCTTCAGTATAGCAAATTAGTAGTAGGTAGTATGATGTCAGCAGTGATTTAAAAAAAAGTCAATTTATGGTGCATCCAAGCCAAAAATACATAAATCTTACAAACTGGCTTACCACGTTTTTCAAATCATATAGTGCCCTTAAAATCTGTGAATTTCTTCAAAAATAGAAAACATGCATTTAATCCGACGCACCAGAAGTAAGAATTCAGGTTCTGCTTACTGATTTCCGATTGATTTTTTGTGGTAAACTGCACTCAAAAATCTGTCGAAGTGATTCAGTACAACTTTGGTAAACTGTGAAAGATTGACAGATTGTTGGAGAATTACCATGGTCAGGAACCTCATGGATTTATACTGTCCCCCAACTGTTTGTGATTTAGTTCAATAAAACTACTTTTTAAATTATTTTTCTTTAACCAAAGAGCCACAATGGAAGGGTAAAAGAGCCACACATCGCTCCAGCGCTGCAGGTTTCAGATCCCCCCCTTTAAACCTTTCACATAAAAAAAAGTACATTGTGGCACAAACTGTAAGGATAGATGTTGTAGTCATATTTGTTTGTTTGCTGGTTCTCGTCATGTTTAGTTTAACTTTGCTGGTTTTGTTTTACTTAATTGATTTTGTGTTCAGGTTTTCTCCAAATTTCTAGTGAGAGTCAGTACCTTCAGTTATGTTTTCAGGTTAGTTAAGTCATGATCAGTTGCTACCATTACATTAAGTAAATTGGCTTTGTGTTCTGGTTCCCCAGACTCATGTTCACACCAGGTTTTGGTTTGCAATCACCACAGCTGCTTCTGTTTTAGGTAATCAGTTCCCCAAGAATGACTCCATGGTTTTAGTTCCACCTAGTAAGCTTTTCTTTTGTGCTGTCTTTCTTTCTATAGGAGACTGTTATATTTATGTTGTAATTCAGTCTGTTCTGTCTAGATTATGCTTTAGTTTGTTTAACTCCCATTCATTATAATACTTGTATCATACATGTCTGTCTCATCGAAAAAACATAATTTCTTCTATTTTGAGTAACTTGCTGCCGATACAGGCTGATGCAAAGTCTTCTTTTTTAAACACACAGTATTTTCCTGCTTTCAACTCATGAATAAAAACAACTTTGATCTGGCAATCAAAATGTGTAGAATTCATAGAAATGCCAAAAATATGCAAGGGTTACTCATTGGGAACACCGAGTTGGAAAGGCAAACGGTGTAAATCCCTTTAGTCGTATCAAATACTTTATCTTGGTCCTTGAACAAATCTGTAATGCTATGGATATACTATGAATGTGTTAAAGAATCTAATTTTTGAAAAATTCCTTCAGAAAAAATAATATAAGAAAGTTACGCTTAAGCATTTTCACGAAAGAGTAAGTGTTCTTACTTTTAATTTCATAGAATTCAACTGTTCCTTTTTTCATTCTAATTGTTTTGAGCACTGTTTAAAAATGTTTTAAATACATAACAGTGGGTCATGGACTATTCTGCCTTTAAAGCTTTGGTGCCACAGGAAGTGCAAAAGCCATTAAAATGTTCATGCATCCAGCATCCTGGGATCCCTTCAGAAATGAGAATAGCCATTATTTGTGCCAGACTGATGGTGAAGAAACAAGCACAAAGTCGAGAACCAGCTAATTATCAGCCCTCAACATAATTAGGGCTTATAGATGAACAAACATAATTAGTAGACATTATGCAGACCTAATGGGTGGAATGAACAGGTGAACATGTTTCCAGTCCTTTGTTTATTAGCTAAGGGTATACTATAATGAGGTAGGAGAATAAAAGTTGATTAGTTATGACCTAAATGTGTCCTTGCGTTGCTTTGACGGAGAACACAGTGAGGTATGCTGCTGCAGAACTGGAATCACTGCTGCTGCAATATGGAGTGATCAAAATGCATATCAGTCATGTTTGGCTGTGAGACCTGTTGATGTGACATCATTGGAAGTGACAGACTGAATTGTCATATGGATCTCAGTCTCCGCCTGCAGACAACACTGCAAGCTGGAAGATATATTTGAAGCCAAGACAAAGCAGAGCCACGTTCAAGGCAATGAATGTATAACTAAGAATGTAGCGAATGATTGGCCTTCAGTAAAAAAATCATTGATCATCCCAAACGTATTGGTAATCCAGCTTGTTTATGATGAAGCATCGGTAGGATGCAGGCATTTAAGCTTGTTGAGGGACCTCATAATTGGGCACATGTCATATCTAAATGAAATAGTACTCCCAACGGCACAACAAGCCTGTGGACTATGACAGTCTCTGAATTACTATGGGAATAAATCCCATAGTCAGTCTGTGTAAAAATAAAGAAAAGCTTGTAATGTATGTGTGCATGATGCTGCAAGAAAATAATGAAATCCCTTCCAAAGAAAGTTGGAGCTTTGAAAACATGGCCTAATTAAAGCAGTTTACTAGTTATCCTAAATAAGAACATTTGTGTCCTTGCTCATTTTCCTCCTGAGTATAAGTTGGCTTGTGGGTGGGATAGATAGGGGCTTAACTTGTGAAGAAAAGCTCTCCTGGGAAGAACTAATGAAAGCAAGATGAAAGTGAATGTTCAGTTACATTTTTATATATTGTTTTTGATTTTAGGCATGTAAGAATGAGCTGACACTCCACTGGGGATATGTACCAAAACCTGGTGCCACGTTTGTACCGGTACCAACATAAACAGTACTATTGATCCCGTGATTTTAGTGCCTAATTTCTGTGCTTTGTTTTGGACATGTCCATTGATTGTATTTCATTCAGTTTTGCTGCACAATTCTGGCCAATCATTTTACCTTTGCAGCGATTCTGGGCGAGTTTACATAAGACTGGGTGAGGCTGTGAGGGTGGGCGGAGCTTTAGTCAAAATGCGGAAGGTGAAGCAGGTGAAAGCTTGTTTGTACTTTACAGTAAAAGATTCTAATTCAGCCATCTGAGTGACGTGTACAATGCTCCAAAAAAGACCGGATGATGGAGGATGGGTGTGGGGGATAAGTGTTGCTTGAAGGACCGGAATGCTGTAGTGGCCTCAGAAATCCGAAGAAGTCATTTGAGGCCTCCTTTCAGGAGGGAGGTGAGAAGAGCCACCACCAAGCCGAAACCCTGGATGAAGCGTCGGTAGAAATTTACAAAGCTGAGGATACGCTGTAGCTCCTTCACTGTGGTTGGTTAAGGCCACTGAAGCACCGCCTCCACCTTGCTCTAGTCCATAGCCACTACTTGTGCGCTGATGGCTAACCCAGGAAGGTAATAGAGGTCTGGTGCAATTCACATTTCTCACTCTTGGCGTAAAGGTTGTACTCAATGAAGCGCTGGAGAACCTGCCAGACATGGGAGACATGCTCCTCAAAGGTGGTGGAATAAAGAAGAATGTCATCAGTGTAAACTATGACATGACGTTGAAGCATGTCTCGGAAAATGTTGTTTACAGAGACTTGGAACACGGAAGGAGTCCAAAGGGCATGACAAGATACTCGTAATGTTCAATAGTGGTTGACAACGCAGTTTTTCACTCGTCACCTTCACAGATGAGTATCAGGTTGTAGGCGCTGTGCAGGTCGAGCTTTGTTGAAGAACCGAGCCTGGCATACATTGTTCTAGGGCTGAAGGAACCAATGGCAGTGGGTAGCAGTACTTCACAGTGATTTTGTTCAGACCACAGAAGTTGATACATGGTTGAAGGCAGCCATCCTTCTTTTTGACACAGAAGAACCCTGCAGAAGCCAGAGACACGGAAGGCCAAATTAATTCCTTCTGGGGCTCCTCCTGGATGTAGGCCTACATGGCTTCCATTTCCGGTTGTGACAGGGGAAACATCCTCCCAATACTGAGGGGGCAGAGACTCATGCTTAATGACAGAGTTGGGAATGGTGATCTCGGTCGAGGCTTTCTGGCGGTGTCAGAGGACATTGGAAGTGGCGCTCTGTTGTCCATTGTTCTGAAGACACTGATGTTGGCAGGAGGCAGACGAACGTGATTTTCCTTGATGACCATATGATAGTGGGGTCATGGGTCTCAAGCCAGGGAAGAACCAAGACTTTAGCACAACGAGGAGAGTCTATGGCGAGGAGACAAATGGTGTCTTGGTGGCTAGTCAGGGTGTTGAGTTGAATATTTGAAATGAGGAACTTGACCCAGAATGAACCCAGGGGATGACCATGTAAGGCAGAAACTGCCACCTGCAACTCGCAGGGAAGCAGAGAAATTATATTAGCACAGGCAAAAGCAAAATCAATAAAGTTACCCGCTGCCGCTGAATTAATCATGACCTTGATCTTTAAATGCCTATCACTTATTCTTAAAATGACTGATATCTCAAAGTATGGAAGTTCTCACTCACCGGCCCTCCTGACCGTCTTAGTTGATAGTTCAAGAGTTATGACTCAGGATTTACAGGTTCTCAGGATGTTGTCCACCCAAACAGTCAAGGCGATTAGTTGATCCAGATTCAGATTCTCGTTGCGGCACATGATTTCCACGTGCCTTTCCTTGGAGCTCCAAGGAAAGGTCTATACAGAGTCCAAGCCTTTTAGCCTGCCAGAGTCAGAAATCTCAAAGGCTGTGGCTGTCTCTTTACCTTGTTTAATGTCTATAAGTTAATCCCCAGGATCCTTGCCATTGATTGAGTGATGTAACACATTGTGGAGCAGCCGAATTAAAGCCTTATATAACTGGAAAGTCAGCGAGCCACCAGACCAGACTGCTGCTAACCACTCCAAAAATATCTCCAGACAGTAGGTAGCATAAGAAGGAGACCTTAGCTTCCTCAGTGGGATACAGATGGGCCTGTTGGTGGAGGAATAACTGGTACTGCATAAAGAAACCATTGCAATGTTTGGGTTACCCAGTGAATTGGTCCGGCAGCAAGATATGTTGACCAGTCACAGGACTGGATGATGTGGTGGAATCCCCAAACCCCACTGACATACGTGGAACCAGAGCAGACTGAGATGACACAGCGGGTGCTGGATTAGCCACAGTGTTAGATAGGAGCTGTTCCATGATGTTTTCGGTAGCGGTGGTCAAACAATGGAGTTGGCAATGGCTGTGCTCGAGCAGCAACCTCCGCAAATCCCACCATATACAAAGAAGTGGGAATGCCTGTTGGTGTATCCGAGTCTGGCGAAGTCTTCTGTGACGAAGAGGCAGAGGCATTTGGATCCATGTGTAACTGGTTCAATAGAGAGATCAGACAGACATGGGAAAGGAAGGACGAAGTCAAGAACCAGGCAAGAGTCAGAGTATACAGTATCGAGTACAGAGTACAGTATACAGTGTACAGAGAGAGGCAAGACAAGCAAGGGTCAGGATACATGGAGAAATATCAGTAGAAACACTCAGAATGAATGCAACAGCAAAACAAAACTTCCCACTGGGCAGAAGCTCGCTATCTGTCTAAATACTGTTTGTGGTGATGATGATGAGGAACATCTGGTGAGACCTGGGAACGTTGTGCAGGGGCTGATTGGAGTTGGAGTGCAGAAGAGGCTCAGGGAAAAGTCAATACACAGGAGATGGCTCCCTCTGGTGTTCGAAGGGTAAGACGGAAGCTCAGCACCTGACACATTCCTATCCGAATTCCTAATTTGCTCAGTAGAGAACTGCTTATGAGAGAGCAGTACATAACAACATATTTTGTTGTCAAATGACTTAATTTGACTGATTTGATTTGATTCATCATTATCTATTTTCTTTTTCCTTATTGATAATTTGATTTTCACAATTTAACTTTTGGGCTTCAATCATTCATGTTTTTGGCCACAGCTGATGTGCTGCCATTGAAATGTTGATAGACCACAAGGGAGACACTCAGCACCCTGCTGAGAGCCAAACAATATTCATTCCCACTCTGCTTGAAATGTAGTTCCATCTCAGCAGATCTAAGATTTTGTTTGGGAGATGGTCTTTGGCATAGCGTGAGTCTAATAGCTATGCTCTAAACCTGCCGCCACTGTTCAACTCAAGCTTGATCACCACAGCTTGTAGAATCAATGCATATTAGGAACAGTTGAGACGACCTTGAAGTCTCGCTGAAACACAATGCCCTTGCTCACTGTCATTGCTGGGACTATTTTTGGGAAGGACAATGCAAACATTCTGAGTTAGAGCAGAACAACAACATCTACAGTCACCTCTGCAAAAGCCGATCTCCCTCCAGGGTTAAACAATCCATTTGTTTGCTAGTCACATATTCAATATATCTGTAGATTTAGTAGCTTCAGCAAGTTGAGAGAGGGCGCAGCTATGCCCAGCAGGAAATGCATCATCTGTTTTTCTCTCTTCAAAACAGAAAACAATGAAGGGCTTTCAGGCTGTTTTCCTTGGTTGTTTTGAAAAAGCAACATTGTGCACTGCTGTGGTCATTCAACATGGTTTGTCCTGACTGATTTTATGTTTACTACATATTTATTGTAAGCAAGCGAATTTTCAAATTATGGGAAGCCAGATGACCCACATAATTTGTAATTTTTCCTCATTTCCCACACATGGAAGCGTCCACTGACACATGGGAATGGACATCATTATGAAGGAATTAGATAATAAATCGATCAATTTTAACCCCTGCTGCTGGAGACGCAGGGGTGCAGCTGATCCAGCTGTCGTTTATTACAATGGTCACTTCTGTCACACACACAAAAAAAACAAAAGACACATTTTTGTTTAAGAATTAGAGTACTTTTCATGTCAAGTCAAAATTAAAACTTCTGAATTTTGTTGGTGTTTTACAATTACATTGGTTTAATTGTTTTTGCTTTATTTACCAATATTACCAAATCAGTTTCCTGCTTCTTAGTTTGGATAAATGCTTGCAATAAATCACAACGCAATTTTCAAGTCCAAAATGAAGCACCATAGTGGCGGCTTCATCTTACTTCAATATTTCTATGTAAAAGATAAATTACCAAGCTAGTAAACAAATGCCCCACAATTTAAAGTGACTTCTTCTGTTTAAAAAAAAAAAAAAAGACAACGTTTTAAAACACACTGCAAAACTAACTGCATTTTGGTGTCAGTGATCTCCTTTCTTTGCTATTTTTTAACCTTTTCAGTGTTTTTACTTTGTCATATTTTACTATCATAGGAGAATCCTGTCTCCTTTTCATCTTATTTTTGTAAAAATGATAAAAACATTTTAAATATTTATGTGTTTAAATACATTTGAAATGTAATACTTTTGAAGTGTATTACAGAAGACTATTTTTTTTTCTCTGTAAGTTTTTTTCTATCCTGATTATGTATGGCAGGTTTTTTTCTCCCTGCTGGTTTGGTCCAGTTTAGTCTTTGGTTCAAGATAAAATTAATCACCTTTTCCAGCCCATTCACATGGGTGCAAGATAATTCCATTGTGTAAGTAACTCAAAGTAACTCGACAACAAGTTTGCCATCAGTTTGTTTTCAGATAATACTTGAATACTAGAATATAATAATAATATTTATATATATTTGTAAAATATCACAGTGACAGTCCCACTCAGATCATTTTTTTATCTATAGTCAAAGCGTTCACAGTGGTCTTTTAATTTTGACAATGCCATTTTTAGAAAAAAAAACAAAAAAACTTTGTCAATTTCTAGGACATAGTTTCTGCAGAGCGACAGTAGCTCATTAAAAATTCCCCTCGGAGTTCTGGGCGGGATCGTTGGTGCAGCGTAAGCCTACCAACACTTCCCATCATCCATTCATTTACGGTGCAACAAAAACGTTGGAACTATCCAGCCATACAGTTTTGATCCAGATTCCAGTTCGGGCGGGGTAAACCTAGACGTACATGAATCAAGTTGTCTACAAGTGCATGCATCCGAATGGAGTGAAGCAGGGAGCTCGTGGCCCTGGCGATCGTAGATTTTACACCAGATTTACAAGGTTTTTTAGAATGGCATTTTTTTCGTCTGCTCTTGATTCATAAGGATTTGAAGAAACAAAAACTAAGAAATGCCATTTTAAGCTTTATTTTCTCTATATATGGTCTCCATCACAAGAAAAATGCCACAAGAACATGTTGACAACACCAACAACACAATTTTCTTTGGAGTGGGTCTTCAGACATTCATTGTCAGGAGAAATTCAGTCGCCTTTTTTTACTAACTTCAATTTTACTTCAATATTAATAACTAATCTCTGTGGACTACAAGACTTGTACGCTTCCATGATGTCTCCCCCTCTTTCCCTCTTTTACTCATTGGATTTTTACTGCCTTAGGCATTCATTTAGCAATCTGTTGCTGGGGGCCATGTTCTACATGTAGTTGGGCATCTTTGCTTTTTCATCTTAGAGAGCGACTATGACGGTTGGCTTTCCTCGACCCTTTTTTTCTTCCATTTACAGACTCAGAGGATGTTTCTTTATCAACTCAGATGTTGAACATAAGTATTGAGATGCTCCACTTTCTCTGCAGAAACCCCCCAAATGTGAACTTTGAACAGCATATTTGTCATGTCCGACTTATCTAATCTTTCTTTTACAACAGTAACCCAATCTGTGAAAAAGTTAAAAACAAAAAGGTTGTAGAAATACTTTTTTCAAGCTGTGCCTGCTCTATATGGCATTAAATCAGATGCATATATATTAATGCGACTGCATTGATGGATGACTCTTCAGCATAGTAAGCACATCCTTATGAGCCAACATGCAGAGCTTTGTCTCCCTGCTGTGGACAGAGCCCCCGTGGGTTGGTAACACTCATCTATTCCCTCTCCCAACTCCAAATGCCACTCCCCAGGATGACTAACCACTAAGGCTGCCCTGTCTACATTATTAAACCACAGATCATATATTCAATACCCTCTACTGGCTTCTAACATTTTTGTCTCTCGTTTTCTTTATCCACGGAAGCCATCTTCTCAGTGGGACATCTTCTCTTTCCTTTTTTCTCAACTCTCCCATGTCAGTTTTTCTTTCTTTTTGTTTTCAGATATTTACATTTAGTTTGACCATTTTTTTATACAAGTACACTTCTGAAAAAAGTGAAGAAAAGTCAGACATTTTTAAAGACAATTTTGCAAAGTAAACTGTATCAGACCTGGATGCTTTTAAAAAAAAAGTTTGTCTTTAGATTTCTTCTGAAAGTAAGCCAACAAACACGGGAGACAATACAATGATTTAAAAAGGTGTACATTCCCAAAATACAGTCAAAGCCAATTCTTTTTTCTGAAGAAACATCCTTAATCACAACTGCCCCAACAGATGGATACAGGCTGTCCAGGTTATGAATGTGCAAACCTGTACTGGACACGCAGGTGGCCCACAAGAAATATAAAGGTCATAGACAGCTCAGTGAGCCCATCGAGCTAAAATGTTCACGCGCATTATTTTCTATGGACATGCTGCGGGCGACAGGTCACAGTAAACACTTATACACACTTATCATATGCAGTGATAAGTGAGTGGTATTGTGTGCCCCTTGCACCCCCCTGGTGGACAACTGTTAGAAATTAGAACATAGTTTTTGTATGCATTTTGTAGACTCACACCTTACAAACGACTAGAGTGTGATGTACGGGCACCATACCTGTGCTCCCCTTAAGATGCAGTCGGTCTTCTCATACGATCCACCACAGGCCTGGACAACCCAAAACCCCACAGCAACTGTACAAGTCAAACCCCTGTGTTCAAGAGGACCTGACTTCAGACAATAACATAGGGCCTAAGCATTATTAGCTGGTAGTCCTCAGCCTAAAGTTCAATCTCTTCCCCTCGAAAAATTACCTTTTCTCTCGTCATTTCGGTCAAAAAAAAAAAAAAAAAAAAACGTATTCATCTGGTAACCACAACCATTTTGTTCTTGCATTTAGTTTCCCCCATTTTTAAGCTTTTGACCTTTTTTCCTTTTGACATACCATAACTGCTTACGCGATCAGATGATTCACAAAGAAAGCAGCTTTTCGCCCGTATAAAACACTTTAAAGCAGCTATTCACCGTTATGCAACTAATATAAAGTGTTGCATATCGCACTTTTGTCCCTGCTTTTTTCACAATAGAATGAGCCGATTCATCTGAGTTTAGTCAAGTTGAAAAGTTACGGTAGTCCCAGGAATGTAAACACTGGAGCTAAAGTTCCATCGTAATCAGGTGAAGTTCTACAAATCTAAAGACTTTTGTTAATATTAACTTTGAAAGAAATAAAAATGATTAGCGTTTTCTCAGTCTTGCCATGAGGTCCATGAATCTTCATGCATTGAGACACAACTTCTACTTCCGATTAAAGTTGTGAAATTTCCGCTCCCGGCTAATGATGTTTTTTGGTACCATCCAGGTCCCCCTCCCTGTAGTGGTGCACATGGCTAAGGCTTAGAAAAAATCCTTTTTAGAAAAATTACTTTTTACTTTTGTCTTTTGGAAATGTCCCATAATTTATGGACATTTTTATGACAAAATTTTTATGACAAAGACAGTTAAGGTTCTGTCAGTGTGGAGTCAGGTTGTAAAAGGAACAAGAACTACATTCAAAAATAGAAGATACTGTAAAATAAATATAACACTTGTTTTAAACTCAGTACAAAACAGGAAAATCTGAAATTTCAAACTGAAAAATACATAAGAATGTACATTTATGCTTCAAAAATATGAGCAATACGATGTAACATTAGTAGTAGTAGCATTTTTATTTTATTTTTTTATTTATCACAAAAGTATTTTTTCTCTCCTGTTATATAAACTCTTTTATTCTGGAACTGACTGTTCTCTCCTTCAAATATTTGGGCTACCTCTTTCATTTTTAGGGGATGCATTTTCTCATCCATTGGTTGTATTTGTGTTGATTCTTTTAGAAGAATCTTCTGTCCAAACCGTCAAACAACCAAGGACTGCCTTCAGATTTCAACACAGTTTCAAAATCTGGCTGAAGCTTAAAGCAAAGAATCTATTCACAGGACAAAGTCCATGGAAAGAGATGGTGAGTTCTTAGAAGCAATGAATAATTGAAAAATTCCTGTTTAACCCCTTTTTGGTTCAGAACTGTAATGCCCATCTCAGCACTTGGGAGGTGCATAAATCAGCTGTCAAAACAAATGTAACGTGCAGGATCACTGTTAAAGTGTAAATAATACATGTGATAGGAGAGATTGAAATTTGTAATTAAAGAGATTACATTCGGTGAAACGTTGTGAAGATTGGGCTCTTGAATTTGTTTGTCAGTTTTACTTCCTTGGCTCTTGTAATGTTCTGATGTCAAGTTTACCCCAGTCAGTTACACCAGGTTCAGGTTGATGAGCATCTACAACTGTGCTTGTTTCAGCTAATTACCCTCAGTGTGTATAAGAGTGGCTTTCAATTCATTCCTTTCAGGTGATTTGTTTTGTCTTCCTTTTGTTCTTGGCGTTATTGTGTCTTAAGGTTATTTATGTATGTTTAAGTTTCTGCCATGAAGCCTGGTTTTGTGCCAAGACAAAGAAACAGGATACTTGAATTAGAAGATGTGCTTTAAACTTAAAAATAAACAGTTCTGACAATAGATTTGATCCTCATTTCACGTAGTCATCTGACGTGAGCATATTGAAGGATTGATACAAACAAAAAAAAACATAAAACTAAACAAGGTCTCTTAATTTAGTGTCGTGTCAGGAGTTGTTGAAAACGAGTTTATTTTACTATTATTATCTCATTAAAAACTTAAATACAGTGACAAAATGCAACCAACAAATATATTATTGATACTCAAGAAGACACCAATCAGATTACTTTGAAGCTCCATGCAAAAGCTTCTGGTGAAACATTTCAACACAAATATTTTAGAACAACTCAAACTCATGACTACAACTCAAAAACAAGCCTGAGTGCCCCCCGCCCCGCTTGCGTCCTGCACTGCTCCTCTTTTCTTTTTATGGAGGTACTTGCATGAATTGCGTGTTCACAACTTATGTGAAATGTGCATCTGAATGGATAAGCTTGTTTGAGATTTTATTTGAAAGTATAACATTCAGGAGAAAAAGGACAAAATAAAGAACGGTTCCCTGCGGACCGGGAATTGATTCCTATCGCACACTTTGGTGAGCCATTCAAAAGATCTCTCTACATCTCTATCCAAACAGGCACGGTGTGTGGGAATCACCTGTTGCAGTAAACCTATATTTTAATTTGGACTCCTGGTAGTCCAATGTTTTTTTTTTTTTTTTTTTTTTTGCCTTAAAGTTGTAGCCTGTTCTGTCTGTTCCTGCACTTGTCCCATTTGCAAAGAAAGGTTCCACATGTGGTGAACACAAAATCAAGACTGTTGGTTAAAAATGCCCAACTTAAACCCAAGTGAAAAAAAAAAACCAAATATCTTTCTAACTAAATGTGAAAAGCACAATTTTATTTTTGGACTTTAATGAATGCGGAACAGAAGGAACAAAACTGATGCGGACAGATGTGCGCTGGGTTGTTTCTGACGGCGGGTTTATGCATGAGCACCTCAGACGCAATCTGGACGACAAGAGCGAAGCATCGTGTGCTCATTGCTGTTTGCATTTTCTTCTGTTTTCAACAGGTTAGTGTACTTTAAATATGTTCATTGACCCCTCGATTTATGTCCAGTATATATTACTGCTGAGTACTTTTGTAAAACGATTTTAAAAAGTAAAATAAAACCGTAAAGAAACTTTACAGAGCGGATGGCGACTTGATAGACTGCTAGCTAAACTGCCGCCGCATTACGCTGTAATTCGGGCGCGCCTTTCCCCTGAGTGCTGCCTAGCAGGCAACACGTTTTGCTACCAGTTAGCCCCGTGTAAGACCTTGTAGGCAAAACGTTAAACAGTGGTTTACAGACTTTGATGCTGTTTCAGTTATAAGTACGTTTATTTTGTTTAGATTAAGAGAGTATTTGACAGTATTTGAGACTAAACTCAAATAACATGTTATTATTTAATGCTGAAATTTGTACATCATAAAATGATGGGGATTTAAGTTCAAGCATTGGTAAATAAAGTGTATTTGTATATATTTTGTTGTAAAGAACAGAAAGGGGATGCTTGGAGAATTGAAAGCTCTTATCCAATGTGGGGCTGAAACACATTGTTTAAAGACTGCAGTTTTGAAAATACTGAGACAACTTTGCGTAAAGTGATTGTCAATAAAGAGACGCAATCTGGACGACAAGAGCGAAGCATCGTGTGTTCATTACTGTTTGCATTTTCTTCTGGTTTCAACAGAAAATCTATTTTGTTGCTGTGACATCACTCCTGGTGTCGGTAACACACATACAACTTTTCTTGTGTTGCACGCCCCTGGACTGATTTTAGTGCTCATGTGACTGAAATGTAATTGAGAGAATGTGGTTTATTTATTTTTTAAACAAAATAATTTATTTCTTCTGTGGCCACAGATCGGTATCGGTCCGAGGCCCGGTGCTTGAGGACCACTGGCTTACAACATGTTTACAGCAGAGCCCCCAGTGATGTGTGTGTGTGTGTGGCTGTTTACGTCTATGTTTCTTCAGTGCTAGTGCAGTCTCTTACATTATTCTACTCCTATCATGCAGAAATTGCCTGGACAGTTATTTGGCTCACGCTTTCCATCCATTTGTAATTCGGAGAGTGGGGCCATGACTGCTCGGGCCTCGGGACAGCAGCAAAATCAATTGGCTAGAAATGACATCTGCCAGAATCTGCCACCGGAGCGCTCGTAGGTACCATAAATGAAATCACAAGCTCTAATTGTGTGCTGATTTATTCACTTGTCTGAGTGCATCTCAGTTGGACCAGCAAGTAGCCCCAGAGCCCTGTCTGTGTGCTTGGTCATACATAACACATTTATTTATTTACCCATCTTTTCTGATTCATTGCAAGACTTGGGGATATATCGGCCACCTCCCCTCCGCTGCTCCTCCGACACACAACCCCATTCCTTCCCAACCCCTCCAGATTTGATTAATTCAGTTTTCTCCTTCTTTTTTTGTGGCAGTATGTAAAATGAAATGGCTGCGAAGACAACTGTCACTTGGCTCAAGTAAGATAAATATGTCGACGCCTAAAGCAGTTGAAGCCTGCTTGCGCGTTTGACTGCACTCAAAATAGAGAGATATTTTTCAAGTGTACCTTTAAGCAAAATTTGTTGCAGGTTTTTCAAATTTTATCTAATTTTTGTAAAAGTTGTGCAGACGTGTTCGTTGAGCATGTGCTGTTTCACAAAGACACCATGCTCATCTCGTCTCTCTTTCTGACCCTTGATAAAAGGCCACTTTGGCTTCCAAAAATCCTATATACTGCATGCCGCCAGGCTTTTTCAGGATGTCTGTCTGCTGAAAATTTAACCTAGCTCCAACACTACCCTAAATAAAACATGAAACTATGCCTGCGAAAGTATCTTTGAGGCAGTAGGACATCAAAAATTAATGCTGCCTCCATGGGCCACAAGAAATTTATCTAATCCCTATAGTTCATCTTGCTCTTCTTGTCACCTAGGCGACAGTCATGGGAGATTACAAGCATGCCATATATGATACCACGGGCAACAGGCAAAGACAGAACACTGTTTTTTCATTAGATCATAGCAAGAGGGGGCACACACAAGGAAGGGACAGAGGCGGAGAGAAATGGAGTGACAGGAGGGGGAAAAACGACCAAAACTGAAAGCTATTTTTTTTAGATGGAAAAAGAATTACCTGTAACTGTGCTCAAAAATTGAAGAGGAAGGAACGCGGCATGTATGGGCAAGAGTCAAACCACTGAGTCGTATATGCGCCTGTGAAACCATCCCTAAAATATCAAACGCGTCCCAGTGGTTTTCACTTAAATGACATTTTCCAATATTTATCCTACGTTGCTGTCAGCGACATCCTAATGTGTGAACATGTCTGTGCGGTGGCCAGTGGGGAGATGGTGCTACGGTATCATTTAAACGGCGAACAGCCCTGCCTTTTCCAGCTCATTAGCCATCCCCTTCTTTGTCCCAGGCCATTTGATAGCAGCATTAATCTACAGCTCCACCAGGCTTCCTTTCCCTATTTACCGGTATTTCATGAAGATTACACCACTCAACCGTGTAAATGTATGCCCCCCCTTGTATCCTCCGCCTAACACCAGCCCCCAAACTCTAAGGAGTACCTTGCATTCACTTCGGTAACGGACTACGGATTAAAAATTTTCCCCAAAAACCTGTAGAGATGATAAAGGAGAGGAAAAGAGGTGTTTGCCAAAGAGTCGTGTCATGCTTTTTCTTCCTGTTTGTGTTTCTCTCCATTTCTTTGTGTTTGTTGCTGATGTGGATGGCGCTCAGCCAAAAACGCTGTTGTCTTTCACTTGGTTCACCTTCCGTTTGACTACGGCTGCTTGTTGAGCTGGTTATTTGCTGCCAAGCGGAGTCTGCAATGGACTTTAAAGTGTAGAACTCGACTAAATATTTTCTTTTCTTTTTAACTTTACCAGTTGAGTAAAAGTGCTTGTTTTTGTTCAGCTCAACCAACTGTTCAATGTAATGAATGAAAGTCATAAGTATAAGCAACTATTTTCTCACAAATGATTCAAGCTCAGTTTTTTTTGGACAGATCATCAACCTTAAAGTCCATCTGGCAGTCTTTTAAGTTATGACATCTGCCTTTTTATGTAGCAAAAAGAAATGAGTCACAAACTCACTTTGTGTACAGCTTGCCATTCATCAAAATATGACAGGTCTGCTTGTATTTGGTATTTAGAGAATCAGTGATATGTTTGAAGGCCACTTCATTCATTCTCTGTGTACAAGGGTTCGCCAGAAATAACGAGTCCTAGAACAAGTAGTTTGACATTAATTGGTGACACCATCTTTGCATGGTAGCATATTGTGTACATTCATTACATGCATTTTTTTTACAGTTTTATTTAAACATGCATTCAGAAACTTCTATGAGGATCAAATAAGATAGAAAACATAAGCTCATAAAGAAAAAAACTTCATAGATAAGACGGGGACTTCAAGGATTCTGAAGAATCCTACAATCTGCTCCTATCCAAGTCTAGTCAAAATGCATCTTTTAAAGTTGGAAAAGAGAGAATAAAACAAACAAAAAGACAGATTGAAGGTCAAATGTGCATTTCCTTTTAATATGTATACGAACAAAACAGCCTGACACCAAAAGAGCCATGCTTAAAAAAAATATGTAGAGTGCAGTCAAGAGGTTTATGAATTGAGTTTTGCTTTCAAGGATCCACTACTTGTACTTTATTAAAGAAGTATTTAAGATTTTAAATGTGCTTTTTAAAGTCATATAACAAATGCATTGAGCAATGGAGGGTAATGTATGTTTCTTCATCTTGTAAAGCCCACAACATTAAATAATTAACAGAAATGATTCGTATCATTATATTTATTATTGGAATTAGGGTGTTTTTAAAAACCTTTGAAATCCACAGGAAAAATAATCACTTTTTTTTAAAAACAGGAGTATCAATTATGATACCATTTAGCAAATTTGTACTAACCGCAATGTTAGTTTGAGATGCAGAAATGTTGACAAGAGGATTCATGAAAAAAAGCACATTGTTTTTACCCTGTCTCAAATTTGAAACTTACGGTACATTTTTAACATATAACTGTAATTATTTTTTTTCCCATTTTCTTTTGACTTTTTTATCCATTTTCTGAACCAGCCGAATCCTTTTTGGGGTGAAGGGGTTGTTGGAGCAAATCCAACGACTGTTGGGTGAAGGTGGGGAACATTCTGAACAGGTTGCCAGTCAGTTGCACAGCTACACTCTCACATTGACATTAAGGTGCAGATATTTATTGATATGTGACAGTCCAAAGAAAAGCCAGGCAAGCTGCTATTCTTGTTTATGTGTGTTATTTATGTATTTTTCTGATTAGAGCTTGATTGGGGCAACAGCGCCCCCAATAAATCAGCTGTTGAAACAGGTGGTTTGAAAAAAATCCTGTCTGTGATTCACTCTGAATAGTGCAGTGTGTAAAAGCAAACTAAACCACATAAATGTGCCAAATTTATCAGCATTCTTTGAGGAGTTCTGCCTCGATCCCAGTTGACAGTTTTAAAACAAATTGTCATAGATGTACTCAATAATGGTTTATGTGCAATTTAATCATGAAATAAACTGTACATTCATGAGTCTACTGAGATTTTTCACCGGGAGAGCGGAGCACCTTTTTTTACCAGGTAAGCTCAGTCTATTCAAGTCCTCTACGATAAAAGAAATGTGCTAAACACACAAGTCCTACAGGAGATGTGAAGTATTAATCGGAAATCAATATGGGCTGTTTAAAACAAATGGGAGTTTAATTCAATGTGTTTATTTTTATATAAGACTGATTTACAGCCAAAATCATCTTGAAGAAAAAATAAACAGGCAAAGGAAAATAACAATCATTAATGATTACAAAAATACTTTTCTTTTTCAGTTTGATTCAGGCCAACTCATAAAAATAACCCAATGAAGGAACAAACAGATTGCATTGCAAATATTTTAATACAGTCCCATACTAAACATGCATGAGGTCATGTCAAAGAGGCATGACACCCCCACCCCCCCAACAGGGGAAAAAAAAAAACTCCACCAGAAGTAGGCTCAGTAAGGACAACCATCTGCCATGGCTGGTTGGGGTCAGAGGGCACAGAAAAGGGGAAGACAAACACAGAAACAATGACAAAATTTGCTAAAAAAAAAAACAAGTTAGCAGCTGTTACAATGTCACATGGATTTATAAGCACGGAAAGCTTAAAAAAAAAATTTTAGAAAAGTTTTGCTCTATAAAACAAACACCTGTCTAGCAGGTCAGGCAAACAGCAGCATAATTCATGGCACGCCTCAGGGTAAAAGAGACTAAAATCAACGAGAAATGCAGTAAAAAAATCAAGAAAGCATTCACCTCAATATAAACAGAGCTTGCTTCTCAAGATCCAAACTTGAAGACGAAAACTTTGCATGCAACTTTTGGAAATGCTTTCTTCCTCAGGTCTGTGAAAAATTAAAGAAATGTCAGATCTTTGGCCATTAACACATTGGTCATGGTCTTAGCACTTTACACCGAGCGGTTTGGCTCTGTTTGGTAATTCAGACTGAGCCTGCATGTGCAGAAGCAGAGCAGCCCAAGAGTCCACATGGGACTCCTTACTTTAAAAAAATAAATAATCTTTGGATCAATGCCTTTGACTTTTTATTTCCCAATGTGAAGACTTCCTGTCTGCCTGATCATAATAATGTAAACTTGCATAATGAAACCACGGCGGTGCGTAAGAACAGAAGCAGTGCTTCTTTCAGTGTGGTGGTAGTGTGCATTGTGATCTCACTCATCACATAAACAAGGTTTATATACAACGTGACTGCACTGGAATGAACTCATGTGTTTCTAGGCTAAACTGGAGCTTGGCCATGCAGATGTTTAGAAGACACTAAAACAAAATCATTATATGTCGTAAGTTTTCAAAACGAGTACTGCATTAGTAGTATAGTCAAAGGCAGAACTAGTACACTGTTTTATTTTTTTAATACTCTTTGGTTGTACATTATAGAGCGCTCACAGGCAGACACTTAATTTGCTCTGCATCCATCAATAATGCATTTTATTTAAAAAGTACCTCACAAAACACTCAAGGACACTTTGTTAAGAGAAAACAAAATTAAAAATAAATAATACACTTTCAAGAACAGAGGAAACAAAGAAACAAACTAACACAAGACTTGCAGTTTTAAAAAAAAAAAAAACTTCATCTTTTAAGCCATGATTAAAGGGCACTCAGTGGTCTTCTAATTATGATTGTCGTTTTTAGCAAAATCAAAAAGCCTGTGTTGTTTTCTAGGACAAAATACCCTATGTTTTGGTCTATAAATCACAGCTGCCAAAAAATGCATTAACAAGAAGAAAAAATTATTTATCAGTAGCACTTTTGAGAGAAATGTATTTAAAAAAATGTGAACAAGAACAGGCATTTCATTTTAAAAGGAAAATGATAATAATTGAATCACAATAATAGAATATATGCACACTTCCTTTAGCCTTGAGCCTGGGGGTAGAGAAAGATTGAAGAGGAATCAATGCTGACAGAGAAATGCTCAACTTTGGTGAAAGTGGATTTGGTGCCAACAGGGAGTTCAGTTTTAATGAAGTTTAATTTGAGGACATTTTGAGGTAAGGTAAGCCACTGGGATGAATAGAACATGCATCTGATGTATTTACGTCATTTAATAAACAAGGCATGCCTATGACTTTTCCAAAACCCTATGGAGTGACCAAGCTGTCAAGTCAGTGAGACTTGAACCTCTTTGAATCTGTTGCATCATTATAATCTGATGCCTTTGAAGAATGACAGCTTAATGAGGGTGTGTGGGCAGAAGACAATGGACAAATAAGCTATATCAAAGAGGTAAATGGCGCAACACTTGTTTAACAAGATATATCAGAGAGCTATCAAAGGACAATTGTTTCAGCGAACTCTCTGTGCTCACGCTTAGTAACGTGTCACTGTCAATTGTCAGGCTAACTGTCTCCCTGAAAGCCCTCACCCCACACAACCTGCTTCCTCCATAGCAACAGATGCTGCAACCAAGAAACAATTAAACATGCTGAAATCCTCATCTCGGTGCCATCTACCCACATGCATTCTCCAAATCCTGTTTGTGCTGAAATTACCCCATGGCTCGCCTTCTCATTAACTTTTGCCCATTTCTACCAGAAAGTTTTTTTTTTTTTTTTTTTTATTCCTTCATGACTGTATTATACAATTGCGTAAACGTGCTGGGCACAAAATTAATTAAAAAAGAAGTGCCTAAAAGTGAAAAATTGCAGCATTTATAATGTTTTATAAATAATTTTCCCAGAAAACACCACTATACTCTTGCTGTGTTCCAACATAAAAGTGATTACAAACCATGGAAACAGTTTAAAGGCAGGTTTGGAGGAAAATGAACTTTTTTTCACTGGTGTTCTTTGCCTTCTGTTTTTTTTCCTCACTCATTTTGTTTTAAAAACAGAAGTTTCTGTTAATAGGAACGGTCACAATTTAAGTGGAAGTGCTGCCAATTCCAATAAAGCAGGAAAACGATCACTGTGAAAGGTGACTTTGGAATAATTGAAATTCATCACAGAAAAACTCAGACCGCAAACCCGACAGGAAGCTGTAAGGAAAAACAAAAAACAGAATATATATAACACTTTCAAGTTATCTGGGAAAAATAAAGAACAAAGAAAAATATGGGGTGAACAGGAGAACCAAAGCCAACAGAATTAAAACGAAATGATATAAGGGCTGTAGTTTTCAAACAGAACTGGCAAAAGTGAGAGGTAGAATGGACTGTTTTGTCTTTGAATGAGATAACAGAGCAGCTGCATGTTTGGCATCGATCACACTTTGACCACAGAGGTAGACAATGTCCTCTCCATCACGTTTTAATTCATGCAAAGCAGCGGGCCGTTTTTCAGCGTAAAAGGCTCTCTGGAGAGATGCTACCAGAACTGAGGGATGAATGGAGGGTAGGGAAAGGGGTTGGCACGTATCTGGATGGATTATAGTATCCATGCAGACCTGCACAGTGGGCCAGGAACTGTCCCATCGCAGCCACACAGAGCTTTAGGGGGGTGGGATACCTGGGATGTTCAATGTTTTCTGCAGCCGACAATGATGGCCCACATTCTGGTCCACAATCCAACTGGCCTTGTATGATAACTGCAACTGAAAGAGGATTCACAATGAATTCCATACAGGATGCGCTGCATGTGCCCAAACACATTGCTGGTCTTTAGAATTTTGGGGGTTTGCTCCTTACAGATCTTTTTTTTCCTGGTATTTATTTTATATTAGTCAGTCTACAAAGCAGACAACAACTTATAGTTCAAGTAAACACTCTAAAAAATGTGTTAAACATAAATAAAGTTTCTTCATATCAAAAAGCTTTCAAAAATTCGCTTTTTTTTCACACGTTTCCTCTAAATATGCTTTTTATAGGAACATAACTGACAATGCAGAAGCCCAAACAACTACTTAGTGTCTCGATTTTCCATAATTAACAGACTTCATAATCTTTTGAGGATTAAAGGTCCAACTAATGACCAAAAAAATGGGATTTGGTTAAATCAAAAAGGATTAATTACTTTGCAAGGTGATAATAATTACTTTTATCCAGCCAGACAAAAAAGCAGAATGAAATAATTGGCAGACACTTAATTAAAGGTTACGGCTTTGACGTGATTGTGAAAGACAAGACAATTAAAATCCCTTTATTCAACCAAGATACACAAGGAGTAATTGGTGTGTTGATCTCTGGAGGGCTGAAAAGTAAAGGCTTTGTGAAGGATGGAAAGAGTTTGGTAAACAGTAGAAGGATGGGGGGGGAAAATGGACTCCTGCATCATCCTAACCCATCCAGACAAGGTTATTGTTAGTGTCGAAACTTCAGAGGCTTCCCGGGAGGAAACACCACCTCTATAATAGATTACAGAAAACCCCAGAAGAACTGAAAATGTAAAGACGTACAAATAATGTAAAGATTAAATCAGTGAGACAAATCACAAAGTCAATGAATGGATTCCTCAAAGGCTCATTGTGATTTCATATTTGGACAAAATTCAATGTGCAGACTTTCTAAATTTTGCAGAGGCACACCACTCTGAGAATATTTATGAAATATATATATTTTTTTGGTCAGTTGTAAGAGCAGCGTTTAAGCCTATGCAGTTGTAGACCAGTACCTTAAGCAAGTGTCTTATTTGAAAAGTAAAAGATATTTGTGAGCAACATCTGAATCCCTAAGATTCTGAGTTCATCGTACACTTCTATTTATGTATGTATAGCTGTGAAGGCATATTCATCTATCCAACTTCTAAATCCTCTGAATCCTTTTTGAGGTCACTGGGTTGCTGGAGCCTATCTTTTGGTAACCAAAGTGCAACCCTCATGGTGCATTCACACCGGATGCGTCAATTTGCGTTGAAGTGGACCATGGATTCTGATTTGGTAGTGATGTGTGGGTAGGGTCCTGACAAAAAACATGAAAGTACCAATTGTAAACATGAGGGAGACATTAATAATTGCAGTTTGTGCCTGGCTGGAATTATGACACCAAGTCGTTCATATATAGAGCTGTGAAAGAGAATGCCTAGAGCAAGATTTGTGGGGTCTGTAGTGCTTTGACTTTTCACACCAAGCCTCTACCAACTGTAGCTGACCGACAAGCGCTAGTAAATAGTAAAAAAAAAACTAAATAAGAAGAAGCCCCTCCCTGTCGTTCCTTGTTTGTCTGGTGTGTGAACACCACCAGCTGAATGTTCATTCATAAAACTGCGAAAAGGACATTCTTGAGCGTGCAACACATGCCTGGTGTGAATGTAGCTTTATTGTTGTATTGTTTGGAAAAAAAAATGTGCATAAAGTCCGTAGCAGTGAGTACTATCTATTTTGTTGGATGAGCATTTGTAGTAAGTAAATAATGCAATCTCACTTTGCTGTTAATGGTTTCATCATTTTGTGAATAGGAAGAGCAAAACTTTCCTCCAGTCTTTGGATAAAATAAAGCATCAGAGGTGAATGAAAGTTTATTTACACATGAAACACACAGACGAGAGAAAACTGTCAACATGAGCAAAAAAAAACTGATAAAGGGAGAGTTGAAAAAGTAAAAAAATGAGGTGCTTCCAACCTATGACTGGTCCAGATAGCTATTACACTGCAGTGATTATAATAATCTTACAGAGACAGACATATAGACATTGCTGAACGTAGACACTGACCTTATTCTGTCTGGATTTTTTTTTTTTGCTCAGAATACTTAATAAACCTGTCTCTCTGCTGAATTGTGTGGTAAGGACCTGACTTCTTGTCTCTGATATCTAGGACAGACTTAATCAAATGTCAGATTTTCAGCCCAAATGACTGATTCAGACAGCATTCATCACTCAGGTCTGCCATCGTACATGCTGCTCTGTGACTCAGCCACCCAAGTTAATATTCTGCAGGTATACTTTAATTACCTGTCATTCGATATTCATGGCCAAAGTTTTTAGTCTCTTTGGTCATTGCTGATGAAGGATGACTTTTTTCTTTCCCTAAACAATATGCAATTCCCCAAATGAAAATGCACTTGTAAAAAACAAAAAAAAGGGAGAAAAATGAGAGGTTTTCCTGAACAGACAGGAGGAGGAAAGGTTGTGTAGATAAATGATGGTAAAACTGGTTATACTAGCCTCAAAAAAGTTCTAAATGGGTCAAAACAATGCTTTGCCATTTCCATTTACATACATGGCTTTAATTCATATTGTTATCGAGAGCCGTGCAGCTACATCATTTATTTATTCATTTAGATGGTAGGTTTGAACACTAAAAATGTTCTTATTTACAAGAGTATCACATAAACTAAGAACTATTACTGTTGATGATTTCAGTTTTCTTTTCTTAAATCTACTTATTAAGAAATGTGAATGAGTTCTTTTCTCAAAGTTTGAAGATAGATGCATTAGATAAATTAATTACATAAAATGTACTCTTAAACTAACTTAAAGAGCTGGACTTTGTGACTATATCTGAACAGTTTAAATAAAGGAGTAACCTCATTCTCATTACCTGGGAAAATGGGTAATTACTGTGGTAAAAACTGATTTTCTTCTTTTTTTTTGTGGAAAATGTAAAAAAAAAAAAGTGTAATTTGTTTTGTGGAACCGTGTTTGTGTACAACAGTACAAGCAGCTCAAAGAGATTTCATTTAGGGTTACATATTGCAGCCTATGGAAACAAGGACATCAGGAGAGCAGCTTCGAGTTACTCTAAATTGCACTTACATAAGAGTTAATGTTGTTCTAACAACTATGGTCCATAAGAGTAATTTGACTTATGGGTGCAAAAAACATTTAATTTATTTATCCAAATGCCAGCATACAAAAACATTATCAAAAACTAGTACCACATTCCACATAATCCCTTTTTTGTGACTTTTTCTGTCTTTTGAAAACAATCTTTTTAAGACCCACTCTAATGAAAATTGTGTCTTTTGGTTTTTTTAACATGTTCTTATAGCATTTTTCTCATGACGAAGGACATATAAAAATAATTTAAAGTTAAAACTGCATTTCTTAGTATTTCTTTATTCAAACCGTGACAGATAAGGAGCAGATAAAAACTTGCAGTTTGAAAAAGAGCGGGTTAAAGCCTCCCTTCTCCACTTTAATTCTAAATCCTCCACTTGCAGACAAATAGATCCATTAACGTCTGAGTTTTTCTTGTTTGAGCTGGCGTCTGGCTCAAAACTGTATGTGCTATGCTAATGTTAGCTTGAGGTTAGGAGTGGCTATAAGCTAGTAGGAGAGAATGTAAAACAAGGGATGCTGGAATATCTATGTAAAGTTACTTAAGCACCAATAGTCCCATGCACAACCCAGAGGCAAATTTCTAATGAGCTCCTACTGCTCTACAGAAAATATGTCTTAAAATATGACAAAGGCTTTTTTTATTTTAGCTAAAAACTGCATATTCATAATTAAAAGACCACTAGGAACGATTTTACAATAGAAACAATTTAGTGGGAGTAGGACTTGAAGCTGTCTATGAAAAATGAGATGCGATCCTTAGCTGTACACACTCTTGCATAGAAATTATTGCAGGCAGAAGATGGAAAAGCATAATTGCATTCAGGGTCATTGGTGTTGGTGTAAGAAGCTTTTATTTGGCTGTGTTGCCATACTTTTATGTAGACCGGTAGCCCATGCTTGAATGCCAGTATTATTTTGAAGAGTTCAAATGGAAATTCTTTCTCTTATCCTTGTGTGTCAGTTGGAACGTCTGCGTTGGTTCAGGCAGAGTAGCATCATTAGTTTATTTCATGTTATTTCATTCAAAACTGTATTGGCAAAAAAACAATCTGCTACACAAAGTTAGTTGATGTCCTGTGTTCATGGTAATAATGTGTAGGAAAAAAAATGACACAGAAAATGTTTGTCTCCCTGTTCATTTGTTACGGTTCGGAGCCGGTTATGACATGGTTCTGGTTACTTAGAAATGGCTTCTGGGTCAGATATGACCCAGGCAACTTTTTAAATAATTCTGGTCCTGGAGCAGAGCCACATGGAGCAAAAAGCATAGGCCCCTACTCGCCCCCCAATTTTGGAGTCAAAATTGGTATCATTGTTGACAAAGACTAAAAAAAAAATATATCAATACAAGCTTCTTTAAGCATTATAGCACCTCAGGTAAAATAACTGGTATTTTAATATTAATAGTAATAATACAACTGTTTGAAATACATATTTTTAATCCTTTCATTTATACTAGTCTTCCACTCTGCTCTTCTCATTTGCCACCCTTCCAAAATCTTCTGCCCCCTCCCATACCCCCATATCTAGCTTTGCCACTGTCCTAGTGTAAAGGATTTTAAATCTGGGATGGTCTCCAACAAAAACGGGCTGATGATATAGCTAATATAGCTTTCCTACAACCTCAGCAAAAGTTATGATAGATTCCATCCATCCATCCATCTTCCACTTATCCGGGACTGGGTCGCGGGGGCAGCAGTCTAAGTAAAGATGCCCAGACTTCCCGCTCCCCGGCCACTTCCTCTAGCTCCTCTGGGGGGACCCCGAGTTGTTCCCAGGCCAGCCTAGAGACATAGTCTCTCCAGCGTGTCCTGGGTCTTCCCCGGGGCCTCCTCCCAGTGGGACATGACCAGAACACCTCCCTATGGAGGCGTCCAGGGGGCATCCGAACCAAATGCCCAAGCCACCTCAACTGGCTCCTCTCGATGTGGAGAAGAAGCGGCTCTACTCCGAGCTCCTCCCGGGGGACCGAGCTTCTCACCCTATCTCTAAGTGAGCGCCCAGCCACCCTACGGAGGAAGCTCATGTCAGCCGCTTGGATCCGGGACCTTGTTCTTTCGGTCATAACCCAGAGCTCATGACCATAGGTGAGTATTGGGGCGTAGATCGACCGGTAAATTGAGAGCCTTGCTTTCTGGCTTAGCTCTGTCTTCACCACAACGGACCGGTACAGCGACCGCATGACGGTGGACGCAGCACCAATCCGCCTGTCGATCTCACGCTCCGATCTTCCCTCACTCGTGAACAAGACCCCAAGATACTTAAACTCCTCCACTTGGGGAAGGAGCACTCCACCCACCCAGAGAGGGCAAACCACCTTTCTCCGGTCGAGAACCATGGCCTCAGACTTAGCGGTGCTGACCCTCATCCCAACCGCTTCACAATTGGCTGCAAACCGTTTCAATGCATGCTGGAGGTCCTGGCTCGATGAAGCCAACAGGACAACATCATCTGCAAAGAGCAGAGAGGAAATCCTGTGGTTCCCAAACCAGACCCCCTCCGGACCCTGGCTGCACCTAGAAATTCTGTCCATAAAGACTATGAACAGAACCAGTGACAAAGGGCAGCCCTGCCGGAGTCCAACATGCACCGGGAACAGGTCTGACTTAGTGCCAGCTATGCGGACCAAGCTCCTGCTCTGGTCATACAGAGACCGGACAGCCCTGAGTAAGGCTCCCCGGACCCCATACTCCCAAAGTACCCTCCACAGGACACCTTGGGGCACACGGTCGAACGCCTTCTCCAAATCCACAAAACACATATGGACAGGATGAGTGAACTCCCACGAACCCTCCAGTACCCTAGACAGGGTGTAGAGCTGATCCACAGTTCCATGGCCAGGACGGAAACCGCATTGCTGTTCTTGAATCTGAGGTTCGACTATCGGCCAGACTCTCCTCTCCAGTACCCTGGCATAGACTTTCCCAGGGAGGCTGAGGAGTGTGATTCCCCGGTAGTTGGAACACACCCTCCGGTCTCCCTTCTTGAAAAAGGGGACCACCACCCCTGTCTGCCAGTCCAGTGGTACTGTTCCCGACTGCCACGCGATGCTGCAGAGACGTGTCAGCCAAGACACTCCCACAGCATACAGAGAGGGCGGACCTCATCCACCCCCCCGGTGCCTTGCCACCGAGGAGCTTGTTGACTACCTCGGTGACTTCAGCTTGGGTAATGGACAGCCCCACCCCAAAGTTCTCAGCCTCTGCTTCCTCAACAGAAGGCGTGTCAGCAGGATTGAGGAGATCCTCGAAGTATTCCTTCCGCCGCCCGACAATGTCCCCAGTTGAAGTCAGCAGCTCCCCACCTGCACCGAAAAAGGTGCCTGCAGAAAACTGCTTCCCCCTCCTGAGGCGCCGGACAGTTTGCCAGAACCTCTTCGAGGCCAACCGATAGTCCTTCTCCATGGCCTCACCAAACTCCTCCCAGTACCGAGTTTTTCCCTCTACTACAGCCTGAGCCGCAGCTCGCTTAGACTGCCAATACCCGTCAGCTGCCTCTGGAGTCCCACAAGCCAGCCAGACCTGATAGGACTCCTTCTTCAGCTTGACGGCATCCCTTACTTCCGGTGTCCACCAACGGGTTCGGGGGTTGCCGCAACGACAGGCACCAGAGACCATGCGACACAGCTCCGAACAGCAGCAGAGACAATGGAGGTGGAGAACATGGTCCATTCAGACTCAATGTTACCAGCCTCCCTCGGTACCTGTTTGAAGCACTCCCTGATGTGGGAGTTAAAGACTTCCCTGACGGAGGGCTCAGCCAGACGTTCCCAGCAGACCCTCACAGTACGTTTGGGTCTACCAAGTCTTTCCGGCCTCCTTCCCCGCCAACGAATCCAACTCACCACCAGGTAGTGATCAGTGGACAGCTCTGCCCCTCTCTTTACCCGAGTGTCCAAAACACACGGCCGAAGGTCGCCTGAAACAACTACAAAGTTGATCATTGATCTTCTGCCAAGGGTGTCCTGATGCCACGTGTATTGATGGACACCCTTGTGCTGGAACATGGTGTTCGTTATGGAAAAACTATGACGAGCACAGAAGTCCAACAACAAAACACCGCTCAGGTTCAGATCAGGGAAGCCGTTCTTACCAATCACGCCCCTCCAGGTGCTACTGTCATTGCCCACGTGGGCATTGAAGTCGCCCAGGAGGACAATGGAGTCCCCCGTCGGGGCGCTTTCCAGTACCCCTCCGAGAGACACCAAGAAAGCTGGGTACTCCGAACTGCTGTTCGGCCATTAAGATGAAACCACAGTCAGAGACCTGCCCCCCACCCGAAGGCGGAGGGACGCAACTCTCTGGTCCACCGGGGTGAACTCCAACACTAATGATAGATTGGAAATCCTAAAGGACAGACATCACATATGAAAATGAAAACTTTCTAAGATAAATATTGTAGTTAGACTTTTTTTGCTTCTTCTACACACTTTCCTAACATTGTAATAATGCCGCATCCCACAAATGGTCATTACCTCTAACGCATGTTCAAAAAGGGTTGTTTTATAAACCACTGTAGTGTTCTTCTATTGAATTGGGCATCAAACAAACTGTGAGCTGTATTCCTGTGTTTTAACGCTGCAAATGTGAGAGTGTGAAATCCAGCATTACACAGACACACAGAAAAGCCTTTGTTTAGCTGACTTTGCCTTGAAGGAATGAACAATCTAATCAAAGCCCTTTACCCCTGCAGAGGGTTGTTAATGAGTTGCAGCATTCTCGACATTTTCCTTCTGTCTTGTGGGTACATAATCTAAAAACTCTTGATGCCTAATTACCATCAAAAATATGTAATGTTAAAAAAGAAAAGCAGTGTGCACTCAGTATAAACTACCACCAGAGACATGCATTATTTAAAGAGCCATTACTAATTTGGGCAGAAATGTTTTTAATTTCCATTTGTTGGAGAAAATGATCTGTGACTCCTAGGACACAGCAAATGTTTTGCAGGACAACAATGATGGTGGGGCTTAAGCACAAAATGTTGTTGTAGTGGCATTTTGCCCCTCTGATTAAACTGTTTTGCACCCGCTGTCACTTTTCTGACACCCACATGCCATTCCAGAGAAGTACACAACAGATGGAAATGGGCATGAAGGTAATTAGGCCAAAACAAATGTGCTTTTTTTGGCACATTTCCCTCCACATTCCAGCAAATGTTGCAGAGTCTATTGTCATTTTAGGAGCCAAGAAAAGCTGGATCGCAAGTTTGTTGGAATACAACCCAGAAAGTCCTGTTTACCAATGAGATACATTAACTCTGTCACTTTGGATTAGTGACAATTTGTTGTTGTTTGTTTGTTTGCATGAACTATGAAAACTTTGGAAAAAAGACATGTTTTTTCAACTAAAAATCTTTCTGTTTTATGTTGATTACTAAAAAATAGAACAAAGCAATTAATCTTTCCCTACCGAAACCAGTTTTATGGCTTATAATCTTATTCCACAATGGTGTTTTTAATGCTCATTCCAATTAAAGTTGTATGGAAAATTTCAAGTTTGGGGAACAAAAATGCATTTGTTTAAGTTTTTTTTTTTTTTTTGGAATGGACATTTTTACACCCAAAAAAAAAAAAAAAATCTCTAAGAAAATTCTATTTGACACATTCATGGTCTTTTAATACCAAACATTGTAGTTACACTTGACAGCAAAGAAAGTATTTCATGGGAAGAAAGGTGAAAGATGAATTAACCCATGATATTGCGATTTCGTTAACAGCAACAACAAAAATTAAAACATAGAAAAACTCTAAAAATACTAAATAGACCACAATGATAGCCATGCATTCATTACATTGATTTTTTTTTTCTAATGTGAAATTGAAGTTACATTTTTTATTCACCAAAAACACAGTCGCGCATCTCAAAAAATATGTATTGAACTTGTGTAGTAGAGGTTTTTACAATTATGTCCCATAAAGAAAACCCATTCAAGCTTCTATTTATATGAAACTGAGCTCTCACAGCTTTTTTTTTTTTTAATTTGTTTAAGGCACGAATACTTGGATTAGTCACTTTTTTCATCAAATCATTAAAAAGTTGTAAACCAACCAGGGGCATGCAATCAAGGAATCATCATCCTCACCTGCCATCATGAGATATAGTACCGTTAAAAAACTATTTTTTCACTAAAAAAATCTGTGCTATAAATGCAACTTCTGTATGATTCTAAAAATTTCAATAATTTTAATACTGAAAATCTTTGAATTTTGCATATTTCCTGTTGAATTATAGTGTAGACCCAAAGGGGAGGCAGCACTGAGCAGATTGCACAGTTCTATAAAACTGGGTCGAGCTTACTCAGTTTATGCTAACAATGTAAAACTTTATTAACATTTTTGTTTATATTGTTTTCACTTTTGTTACATGTCCCAATCTATTTCCTTTGATAATGTGCTCAACGTGTTAATGTTGACTGCCCTATTAAAAACATGACTTTTCATGAGATGATAACATTTATTTAATCTTTTTTAATAAATAAAGGAGAAACAAAAACAAATTATTTCATTTTATCTTCAAATCACCTTTTTACTGTCTTTGTAAAATTGGTAGTTTAGGCAGAGTTTTTGCTGTAGAAGGATTAGGCAACAATTTTGCATGTTTTGATTTTTCTGTTGCATCTCTACAAATATTCTCTCTCAGCGATCACAGGGCTCCAAAAGTACAAAACAGGCTTCAAAGGCATCAGTCTAACCCCTCCTGCTCACTGAGCTGCCCTGCACCAGATGAATCCTCACTGATGGAGATTGCAGACAGAAGATGAAGAAAAGCTTCAAGCTGGCTCCAGGCTTTTCCACAAAGAACGAGAAGGGACTAGAAGGGACAACATGCTGCATGCACCTTGTTGTTCTTTTGTGGTTTAAATCCTAGGCACCGCAAGAACACGCAGATTCCCGCCTCTTATTCCCTACAATGAGCCTTTTTAACTGGCTGTTTAGATTTATTTTAATTGCATAGCAGCTGGAAGCTGAGTTCAGAGACATTCCTCCAGGGTTGCTGTCTGTCAGTCTTAATACCTGTTAGGCCTCTTTTCCCTGGGTTTCTCAGCTCCAGCAAATTTACCAGAGTGATCTTCTCTAAATGAATAATTGAAGCATGAATGAAAACAGGTACTTAAATCAATCATTTTATTTGTCACAAGAAAAGAAAATGAGAATATGCCAGAGCTTTTAGAGTATCAAAAGAAATTGATTAGATGGTGGATAAGAGATCCATAAAGGAGTAGAATGGATACACAGCTTTGTGTTAATTCCTGCCACCACATCATAAAAGGCAAAACTCTAAGGTACTTTTTTGGCAGCATTTTTTCTCTGCTGTCAACTTAAGCATTAAATAATAAAGTGAATGGAATTATTTTGCTATTTTATTTGAAATCTGACCATCTAGCAGCGGCGGTTCTGGCACAAATGACGCCGTGGGCGAGCCACACCAGTAGTGCCCCTCAGTGCCCCCCGCCATTAATGACCCAGAAACATACCATTCAAATGTTTAACAAATACAGATTTTAAAAAAGTACAACTAGAAGCTGGTAAATTCGCACAGCCAATAGGACTGTTCTAAAAAAAAATACTAAAAACAAGGATAAGTCTTCTGAGGACAACATCGCAAATACGTTTACCTGAGGCTTAAAATCACTTCCATTATAAGATTCAAGAAAACTATTTATAACTTGTGCCAATAAAAGCTTTAAAATTCTTAAAACATTTTTGAGCTGTCATTAAATGACTTAAAATTGAAAAAATAGCAGCTCTTACAGGGACAATATCACACATGTGTTTAATTGAGCTTTAAAATACAATTATCACAAATCAACCAAGAAAATACACTAGAAACTTGGTCTGATAATGAAAAAAAACATTTTTTTAAAAAACACAAATAAAAGCAAAACAAGTGTTGAGGACATACAGGAGAACGTTTAAAATTATTATGGGTTGGCCACACGACCTACTGCTTGGTGGACATTTTGTGTCAAAATGTGAGATTTAGCGAATGTCACATTTTCCACAATATGGAAATCACACCCCTCCAGGTGCTACTGTCATTGCCCACGTGGGCATTGAAGTAGTGGGTAATTATACATGTCTAAATAACATGAAAACTTTCCATCATGTCTTGTTATGCCATTTTAATAAAAGCTTGAGTGAAGAAATTGATTAAAGTTGGTTGGAAATTAGCAAATATAAAATTGTATTTTAATTATCTGCATTTAACACACAAATTAAGTTTAGATTAACTAAAGATTAAAAGTAGGCTAACATAGCCTGAGCCTAACTCTTTAAATATTATTGTGTGTGTTTAATAAGGTTTTCTTAGGTTTAAATAATGAACTTGACAATATTCAATATCATACCGTTGTACTTTTCACGTTTCTCTTGTTCTTCTTTCCCCTTTTTACTAAATTGGGCGGCGGATGATTTTGCTCTTTTCATTTTATTGCGCTCACAAAAATAAACAAGTTAGCATCCTCTGACACCAACTACCGCTTTAGCATCACATCAGCTCGACCTCGTACTAAACCAAAACTTATAGGTTGTTTGAGAGATTGGAGTTGGGTTTAAAACAATAAATTAATGGTGAATTGTATTTTGGTGTGATGAATTAAAGTGATTCAATTTGAAAATAGTTTGAGCTTGACTGAAAAATACCCCCAATTACCTGTGTGTGATTAATTGCACCCCCCTCTTGCATTTGTTCACGTTATATTCCACAGTGTAGTGCAATGAGGTGAAGGCGCCAGTTTGAGTGTCAACCAGTAGAGGGCGCCTTTTGACATTTAAAATCACACCTTCAGATAAAGGAGAACAGGCGCGCTTGCTATTCATATTAAAAAAAAAAAAAAATACTGAATGATTTTTTTTCGCCCATATCAAAAACTGCCACTGCCATCCGGTGTAATAACTGAGGGCTGTAGCTCAGTGGGCTGTTTTTGCTGTAACAATTTCTGTAGTTTCGAAAGTGTCTTAAAACATTACTGACAAAAATTCTGAAGTAACTCAGTCTTTTCTCAACTGTTAAAGTCTCACTCTGATCATCTCTTGATCTATTGTAAAAGCGTTCCTAGTAATTAAGATACATTTTCTATGACATAGTCTCTGCAGAGTGACAAATGTTCATAAGAAATATGCCTCTGAGTTGTGATGGGGTAAGCCTGCCCCTACTTCCATACATGCTCTTTTACTTGCTGACAGCCTCTCACAACCCGAACCTATTAGCAGTGTAACAACAATGGCGAGCAATATCAGAGCTATCCACCTGTACAGTTCTGAGCCAGATGGCATCTTGGATGTTGAAAACAAAAACGTACATGGATCTAGTCGTCTACAAGTGGATGCACAAGAATGGAGTGGAACAGGGAGCTTGTGGCTTGCCATAGGAGCTTCTACGCAACAACAACAAGCTTTTTCCAATGGCATTTTTAGTCTGCTCCTGATTTACAGTATTTTGAAAAAAGAAATACCTAGAAATGCAATTTTAATCCTAATTTTTCTTTATACATCTTATATCTTGATCATGAGAAAAATGCCACAAGAACATGTGAAAAACACAATTTTCATCAGAAAATCACGTCTTTAATGTCTGTGCTTTTCCATTTTTCTCTCCTGCCTCTTTACTGTTTACACATTGAGAAATCAATGTCCATCATAAGCAGCTGCTTAAGCCTTAGTCACCTGCACCCATGAGGGGGGTTGACCCGTACAGGCACGCAACCTCACGCAAAAGTTGCATGCCTTGTTTGTGCATGTGATACGTAAAGTACCAAGAGGACGCGTCCACACAAACTACACTTTGATTTTCTAATTTCCTTATTTCTTTCAGCAGGGTTGCAAGCAAGGAGTGTGCACTTGTTATGTGAACAGGATCAACGGGCTTCTTGTGGAGGATTGAAAATGAAAAATCTGTACAGCACACCTGTGCCTCACCTACTTCACCCTAATTTACCCTTACGCGTTGCATAAGTATTCACTACTACCAGTCACTTGCACAATGGCCGTAGAAAAAAAAAGATTTGAAGGTTTATCCAAGCGACCTATGATCTTGATATTTTTGTGGACCACCTGCATGTTTGCCCATGTTTCACCCGCAGACAGCCTATATCCACCCATAAGGGCAGTTATTACCAAGGCTTTATGTGTACCTGCTGGGCCACAACAAGGTTGGTCAACACATGTAAACTGATTTTCCCTTATTCAGCACAAAGAAAAATGAAATGTGGTCTTGTGAAAGCAGCATTCTTTGCAGTCACCTCAGTCTTTCAAACATCCAAATTACAATCTTGATGCGTCAAGTCTTAAAAAGAGGTGAGAAAATGACGCCAACAATTTTAGCCAACAAAGCTTCTGTCAGTCGGTTTAGAGTTAAGAGCTGAGAGGTTGATTGTGGGGGCTGCTGTTGTGTACTCCCAGTGAAGGCTGTACATCGAACACTCTCATGCTTAATCAGCAATCCTCACAGCTGCGGGAGATTTTCTTCAAGATTATTGGAGAAATTTGCTGCAAACAAGTCCTGAAGCCAATTTAGGTAGAAGAGATTTGAAAAAAATGCACACAGGAGGCTTTCAGGATGGTAAACTCAGTAAATCAGAGTGTATTATTGCATTTTTCTGTGCGGTTCTGCTTTCTTCTGTTTTTGACAAATAACACCCAGCTTTTGTAAAAACTCCAAATGTCAAATACAAAAATTAAAAAAATATGGATTGTAATGCTAGTTTGGAGCTGCAGGGTGCCTTTGGATTTATGTGATTTCTGGGGTGAATTCCAAATAAGTAGATCTTTGAATGCTTACAAAATGAGATTGGCTGGAAGTAGTTGGCTTTTCTTGTCTTACTTTGTGTCGATCCAAAATATCTGGCCATTATTTCAAAGTTTAAGCAAAAAAAAACATGCAAACAGAATGAAACGGATTGTTGGGACCCTCAAAAGGTGTCAAATGGGAGAATAATTTGAAGATTATTTGGTGCCTCCTCTTCAGCTAACACTCAATACTTTTGGACATTCTTCATTGAAAAGTGATTCAATATCAACTTGGCAGAATGTTGCATTGCCTCTGCATTGACACACCGAGCCAAATCGATGGCAATAAGAATCAAAAGGAAGAGTCTCTGCTCAAAATTCAATCAAAATCAAGAGCTACTTCAGCAGAGTCTCACTTAGGATTGATCGGCATGAGGCGTGGACAATAACATTGACAAGCAGGTACACATTGGGTCCATGGTGGGAATGGAGATCAATACTGCATTCAGTGTAAAATGATTTAATGTATCATTTCATATGGCTCTGCTGTAAAAGTCCTGAGGAGTCCTGGCAGATGTGTGAAGGGTAAATCTTTAATCATTCCCTCTGAAATAAAGTGTTCCTGTTTCTGTTCCGCTCTGGGTTGCAGGCGGAACAACAGATCTTTGACGTATGTAGAGAAGTGCCCGGTGCCCTTCAGCAGAGCCCCAGCTTTCGTCTCAATATATAATGTTTGACTCAAAGTGATGATTAGGCCCCATTCCATACTCCCTTTTTTCTTTCTTTTCATAACTCTGCGTGCTCACATGTCATTTTGCAGCGTCTAACAACGGCCTAAGGCAGGCCCTAACATCCACCCTGGATTACTGAAAATTGCTGTGAAGATAAAGCTGTTGCCTGGGTGCCAGACAGAACAGTAATTCTCCACTCCACTCATATTATGGGCTGTTCATTTCTTCCATTTACTTCCTAATGCCAGAATGGGACCAAACTCTTCATCATCCTTCCATACCTGCTCCATTTCAGCAGAAAAATACCAAAGCTCAGTGAAGCTTTAAGGAATAATAACAAAGCTGATTGAAACTTTATTACGTCTATTGTTTTCACCAACAAAAGAAAACAACAGCACCTTCTTGCTGAAACCCCAATCAGCGCGTCCCACCAAGTTGCGACGCTAATCCAGAATCCATGAGATTAAAGAAATTGTGCTTCCTAATGGCAAAAGAGGAAAAAATAATCTGACGGACACACTTCATTTCCTTCCCTGCATGCTGACATGCAAATGAGGCTCATTTGTATAATCTTTAAAATGAAAAACTGATAATCAAATACCATCAGAAGGCATTACTATTCAATTGTGCATCACTTATGCAAAGTTGTGCAGTTGAAGGAACCGCAGAGAGAGACGACAAACCGGCATGCAGAACGTTTCCCAGCTTGTGTCAAATGAAATGACTGGAGGCCGTGCATTTACCGTCTGTCGGCACATTAGCGACGGTCCTTCAAGCTTCTTTAGCAGATTGATGTTTATCGGCAACAACACCTTCTGTCATTTTGTACATAATGTTGATTTTTAAGGAAACAATACAAAACCAAAAAAACTGCTTGATCACATTTTGCAGAAGAACATGAAGACAAAGATTGTGATTTTTTCAGACATGTCCATAGACCAATAATCTCTGACGTTTTCTGTAAGATTCTGAAAATGAAGCCTCAACTGGATCTGCCATATTGAATGGATGTTACTCTGCTCATTTCAACAATGTTCCAATTTCAAATCTTTTCTATGTATTTTTGCTTCATTTTATCAAGTACAAGTATTAACTAAACAAAAAAATGAGAAGCCCTAAATGGTAAAAAGTCCATAAAAAGTACAAAAAAAATAGAATAGTTTTTTTCTGCTATAGATAAAAAAAGAATCTGCCAATAGAAATTGGCAAAAAAAAAAGTTTTGATGTTCAGCATTTTTAAGGCAAAACTCAAATTTGAAGTGAGCTACAAACACTTATTTTTAGGTCTCTATTTAAGATTCCTTAAAAATTATGGGTAAATCTGTGTTTTTTGTTAAACATTTGTTCTTCTGCTGTTAAATGTACTGTGTTATGACTATGCTTTCAGTTTACATAAGTAAAAAAAATCTGTTTTTAATAAGCCCCCTCATCATTCACAAATAAAACTTCTGCTAAAAAAAATTGTCTTGCTAGAGATAGACAGTAAGATGTTTTTTAAATCAAATGACTCAACATATCCAAGATTTCTTGTTTTAAAACAAGTTGTTCTATCTAACTGACAAAGACGTTTTTTTTCTATATGTCAAGTATACAATATTAAAAATATAAACAAGACAACACTTTTTTTTTAGATTTGGGACTTTTGCAGTGAAAGGGGGGGCTGGATGGCTGGGTGTAGGGCTGCCACGAAGAAAACCAGAGTTTGCTTCCCAGGGCGTGCATTGAGCTTAATCCAGTTTGGGTCCTTAGGCAAGACCCTGGACGCTGCTGCCTAACGGGGTCCTCCTGTGCCATGGAAATACGGGGCTGTGCCAGGAAGGGCATCCAGTGTAAAAACTCTGCTAAACCACCACTGTGAAACACTGCAAGCTGATTCGCTGAGGTGACCCCTGACAGGATAGGCCTAATGTTGAATAATGTACTTTTGCAGTGAAAGAATGTAGAAGCATCAAAAAGTGTTGCTGACTGATGATCTGGTGCAGCATTTGTCTAACAAGGATGACAACACAAAGCTGTAAATGTAAGAAGCATGATGGTATAGAGACAAAAATTTATGCTTTTACAAACCCTTTCCACATGAACTTTGACAGCTTTGAAATAATATTTTTTTTTACCCTTTATTTTCCTTTGTTTGCTTGTTTCTGTTGTCCCTCCTTGGATTTCTCACTAATGATCTTCTGTTTAAGGTAATGAGTGTGAAAATATCATTGATTTTATTTGATTCTTATCAGCTTCTTTGCCACTTCTTTGCTTTTAAGCAGTTTGAGTTCTCTGCTATTTTCCCTCTGTCAGTAACACCAAGTTTGAGTTGCAAATAATCCACAGGCATCTTGATTTATGTTGAGTATTCTCAGTGTATTTAAATCTCTGGTTTTCAGTTTGTTGACTGTCAGGTCATCTGCTCCGTTTTGTCACCCTCTCTGTTTCTCCGTGGTTTTTGCTATGTTCTGGTTGGTTTCGCAAAGTTTCTGTACCCAAGCCTAATCTCTTGCATTTTGAGTCCTACACCCCCAGTTCCTGACAGCTTCTAGAAAAATATAGAAAAGGAATGATGGAAGCATAATTTTGGTTTCAGCAACCGTTATTAGAAAATTGGGTTTTCCAATGATATGGCGTTCATGACGTTTAAAATGACATGAAGTCAAACAGTGTAACTATTGTCATATAGAAATGTATGCTTAGTTTCTCCCATGTTTTTTTTCCTGATTTAATAACTTTTTTAATGCTACTTTCACACCATCCTCAGCAACGTGCATTCCAAGCAACTACTTTTAATGAAAAGTCTAAGTAAATTCACACACGGGCTTTTGTGTTCAAAATTCTTGCATTCAGTCATCACTACGCACATTTCTACAGCTGTTTTCAGGCTCTTTGTACAAATATGTGGCCATTGAATGTGTGTTAAAAGCTAAACCAGTTGAACTTTGACCAATCAGGGACTCAGATTTGGTAGTGACGTATGGAGGACGTCCCTTTTAATCTACGGAAGTGCCAACTGTTTGAAAATCGATCGTGAAGGAGAAATAACAATTGCAGTTTGTGCCCAGCCAGAATTCTATGACACTAAATCTTTCATAGATCAGAATAGAGCTGTGAAAGAAAAAGCCTGGAGCAAGATTCACGAGATTTGCTACACTGACACTAAACCTCTTCCAACTGTAGGTGGCGGACATGTGCTAGTGTTAGGTAGTGACAGTCCAGTGTGAACACCAGGGGGCTAAACGCGCACATGACAGGTGTGAACATAGCATCACACTTAATTTAATGGAATATTGGCTGCACTTTAATACTGGTGTTTATTTCACTGGCATGCTTTGTGGTTGTTGAGAAATAGTCATTTTAACGTGGGCGTATTGTTTTCAAACACATATTTAAAAACATCAGGCCTTCTAAGGAAGGGTTAATGACCTGGCAGTGAACAGATCTCCCACTTTTTTAGCCTCAAAGCATCTCCCTGCCCTTTGATTTTTTTCATGCCTGCAACTTCTGCATCTTCTCCTTAACCTGTTTGGGTAGGAGCTCTGGGTTCAGGCATCAGTTACTGCCTACATCCTTGTCACATGTCAGTTTATACTCTCTTTTCTGCCGTACTGTTTAACCCAAGTGTCCCTGGGTTAAAAGAGAGCTGCCCCAGCCCAGATGTGGTGTTGATTTGACTCAAAGAGTCAGCCTCATCACATCTCCTCCACTGAATACTAATGTACACCTGCAGGCTAAATGAATGCATTGTTTCCATTCAGAGTCAGATAGCGTGGTCTGTAATATCAGCTTTCATTAACATTTGTTTTCCCTTCAGACACAGCAGAAGCGAGCAGCTATGGATTTTTTTCAGTCACGCATTTCTTAATTTTTCTCTTTCTTTCCAATATATTGAGTGAAGAGCTCAGGGGAGACTGTTGCAAACATTTGGGTGAATACAAACACCAATTGCAAAGTCGGTTACTAAGTTTGAGCACATGGAACGGTGGGAAATTGTTCCAAACCTCGCTCTCACACAAGCTTTATTTCTCCCTCCTTTCTCTTTTTCAAGTTGGAAATCCTCTTAAGAAAGGTTATTCAAAATAACATCTTCAAACAAACATTTCACTTTTAATCATTGAATTTTTTTTTCTCCCTGATACAACCCATCGTGGTATTGTAGGCCCTTTTGAAGCTGTTTTTTTTCCGACTGTCAGCTGGGATTCGCTCCCTCACGGCCTCTCTGCTTACACCAAAGCTTCTCTTTTTAAACCAGGCTTTGAGCACAGAAGGAAAAAAAAACCCTCTTAGGAAAATAGGTACTGAACTGATGAGCAATTCACTAGTGCATACCTGACAGGAATAGTGATGTTACCACCTTGTCTGTTCTCAGCAACACAGGAATTTGATTTCTCTCCGGACACTTGCACGTCAGTCAAGAAGCGGAGAAGATCGAGCGCACAAACAGATCAGTGCACACAAAAGTGCATGCTGTGATGACCAACAAGGAGACTTGAGGCTCTTTGTTTGGTTGTAAATTCATCTCTGAGCTTCTCTCACAGGCGATTTGAATTTTTAGGAACTTTTCAGCTTCTGCTTTTAGTTCTTCAGACTTTGCAAGGTGGTGTTAGCTCATACTGAACCTTTCCATTGTTTTCACATTTCTAGTGAAATTCATGTTATTAGATAAAGCTGTGGAATATCCAGTCATTTCTGAGTGTTTTTAAGTTTTTAAGTTTGTAAGAATAACTCTTACAAGGATAAAATCACACCTACAGTGGGTACGGACTGTATTCAAACCCCCCTACATGTTTCCTTCTTTGTTATACTGCAGCCATTAGCTAAAATCATTTAAGTTAATGTTTTCCTCACTATGTACATACAGCACCCCATATTGACAAAAACAAAATCACAGAATTTTTGACATTTTTGCAGATTTGTTAAAAAATACATTTATTAAAAAAGAGTGAAACATTGAAGAATACTTTCCGTATCCACTGTATGGAGTGGAGCAGAGAACTAGTGGCTCCGGTGAGTGTGTTTTTAATCTTTTCCAAACTGCATTTTTTTTTGTCTGCTCCTGATGAACAAAGACATACTCAGAAACATGTTTTAAAACTATTTTTCTTTAAATGTGTCCTCCAACAACAGAAAAATGCTACAAGATTATGTTAAAAACACAAAAAAATAGGATTTTCATCAGAGTGGGTTTTTAGTAAGACGGAATTGGCATTAAATCTGACTTTTGATGAGGTCATGGACATGAATACTTTGTAGTTTCAGTGTTTTAGCTTTTACTCAAATAAAAGTTGCATGAACAGCCGTTGAAGTTCCAGAAATACTAATTATATTGCACTTTAGTATTTACTTGGGGTATTTTGTTAATGATCTGAATTTTATTTTGACATATTTATGAATAAAATTGTTCTGGACTGGGATTGTATTTATTTATTCTATTTTTTGAAGACACTACTAGCTCTTAGTTATGGTCAGGGCTGTAGAGGTGGAGTAACCCCACCCTCCCTTCCCCTCCCCATAGCTGAAAGCTTAATTAACTTAATTTTCTTGATATTTTCTCCATTATCAGAAAATGCCACGAGAAACTTAAAAGCACTAAAAACACATTTTTTATTGGAAGGGTTAATGATTTCTGTTGACACTAAAACAAAATACGCTAAAGCATCCATTAGTGAGCATCAGAACAGATGGAATCAGCAACCTCTGAGTCAAAGTTTAAAGTTTACAGTGGCTTCATTTATTTGGGATGCATACATAAGTTTTTGGCCGAAGCGACCGTCCTTGGATGATTCAGTGAAACCTGTCTTGAATGATGAGTCGAGTCAGCCGGATCATTCTTCAGAGCTGATCCAAGCTGTGAAAAAAGGTCAGGCTATCGGAGTCTGTGACCCTTTTGACATTTCCTGTGAGATAACAAACCCTTAATACGAGAGCAACAAGATTTAGTCGAATCTGCAGGTTCAGGTATCGGCGAGTGCACTCTGGAAGTGACCTCCCTCTGTGTTTAAAGTTATGATTTATGGCTCGACCAATACTTTTCTTTGTTCTATTCAAAAGGCTGATAAGGCACAACACAATGCTGAGATTAGAGGCACGATTGGACACATACCTGAGACGTGCAGTGTTTAAAAACTCACCACCTCTCAAACACTACAGCTGCAACAGGCTGCTAGATAATGTTATTGCTCGTAACTCGTGACTAGAGAAGATAAGAGAAATAGGTTTCTTTAAGCCCTGCAGAGGCTTAACCTATGACTCTACTCATAGGAAGCCTTGGAGACCCAGACAGCCCTGTTAGCTTTGGTTTTCTACAAAACCCTGACACTGTATGTGATGGATTTTAATACCTTACATGTGCTGTACGTGATCTGTACAGGAATGGGAACAGTTGGTGTTTATACAAACACAGTTCCAGAGTCAGAAAAAATAAGTTTCATGTCAAGCTTCAAAAGCCAAATAATGTTACACATTAATTTCTGACTCCCTACAATGAAGAATTCTTTAAACCATAGTACAGTTGAAAAACAAACTTTTGTCCGAGGGAAGTTAAAACTATTACAGGGATGGTTTGTGTGTGTGTGTGTGTGTGTGTGTGCGCGCGCGTGCGTGCGTGTGTGTGTGTGTGGGGGGGTGGGGTGGGGTGGGGGGTCTGGGGATTTGGATTCCAAATTTCCAAAAAATTTGTATTTTTTATTTTATTATATTTATTTATTTATTTTTGTACTGAGTCAGCAGTTTTTTTGCAATGGTTCTTTTGTTTACCACGCCCACACTTTTAATATTGTTATATCGTATGTTGTATTGTTTTGTTCAGCTTGAGCTACCGAACTTGTGGGTACCCTTTAAACAACATTCTAATAAAACACAGCTAAGATTGTTGCAGTGGTGAGCTCACCACATGCACACCATTCAAAATGTAAAAATTTTTTATTCAACATGGTGGCTACCCAAGGTTAATGAAACTTCTGTGGCGTTTTTCTTTTTTTTTTTTTTTAACTTGTCATGTCCAACAGCTGAGCAAACAGATATGAGCTGAGAGCCTCTTGTATTAGACAGATTTTACTCTTACAATCGGGGGTTATAAATCATAGCGAACACAAAATGTATGTTGGTATAAGCCCCTTTTGTAATTTAAACCAAACTTTATTAATATTGATTTTTTTTTTTTGTCTTTTTTGTTGGACCGGACGGAAAAGGAAAGGGGGAAAAGGAGAGAGTTGGGGGGTGGAGGGGGGGAAAGAGAGATGGTGGATTATAGAAGTTAGAGAAGGACTACTGTGAAGGGAAGGTAGAGTTGTTAATCTACAGGCAACAAAATGTTGGAGCTTATACCCATTGCAATAGTGAGTGTTGGTCTAAAGTGGGCAGGGCCCGGCCAAGCACCCAGACCAGGGCCCGCAGGACAGCCACACGGGCCCCCAACACCCGAGCGCAGTGAGGTACGGAAGCGCAGAGTGCAAGGCCCAGCCCAATCAGGAGAGCAGCCCTCCCACCGTGCCAGGTGGCCCAGCGCGGGGCCCCACCCCCGAGAGCCCCACCACCCCAGACAAGCCGCCCACCACCACCCAGGAGTTCTGGGCATCCCCCCACCCCAGCCCCGGGTACGAGCCCGGGCCCCCCACGGGAGACCCGCTCCAAAGCTCCAGGCAGCTGCGGAGATCCAGAAGAGAACAGTGAACAGTGGCGTTTGTTGACTGACGCTGGTGGCATGTGTGTGAAATTTCGTGAAAATCGGACAAACAAAACTGTCGTTTTCCCATATTGTGAAAAAAGGCGAATATCGCCAAATCTCACATTTTACCACAAGATGGCCGCCAAGCAGTAGGTCGTGTGGCCATCCCATTATAATTTAAAAAGTTCTATTGGATAATCCCAGCACATGTGTTCTGGTTTTTACATATATTTTATTTGTACTTATCCAAAGACCAACAGAACAGGTAACTTCTGTGCTTCTGTTTTTCTTTGGGGGCTAAAACACATTTTATGAAAATCTTGGCTTTGCATCTTTGCATGAACAACAGAAAGAGCATTTTTCTGTCACATTACATACATAAATGCCCATACATACAAACATCTTCATTATAGATCCCAAACATGTGTTTGGGATCTATAATGAAGATCTAGTAATGTAATAAAATGAGTCAAAAGTTACCTGGAAAATCAAAACAACTGATAAACATAATTTCTGTGTTTGGATTTTTATAAGCGTGCTTAAGTAAAACTTTTTGCTTTCCTGTTGGACTGTTCCTAAAATGTTGTCTCTTATTTTTAGTTTGCGGGCTCACAATCGACTGACGAATGTAAAGATTGATATGTGACAAAAAATGCAGAAGCCTGTTTAGATTATGAAAGGACTTTTTCTTCTCGCAATTGCTTTTCTGATTAGTGAGTGTTGCTTAAATATATTATTCGATATCTAATTTGACAGGGAAAAAATATCCTACTCCAAAAAAGTTTATAATGAGTTTGCTCTGTAGGATACATCAAATTAAAACCTAAGAGCCTCACTGCTGAGTATTTGGATTGCAAAAAAAAAAAAAAAAGGTTTTAAAGAAAAAGATTTTATTAAGATCAATTCTTTTTTCATTTCTCCTTCTTCCTTCAGGAGTCGCAAACTCCCTTGGCAAAAAGTTATCGTCTTAAGTGTACCACAAGTAGCCACTTAGTCTATACAAAGCAGTGTACTTGAAATTTACTTTTTTATATAATATCTACATAAATGTTGGAAAACAGCAAAGAAGGACTCAATAGTATGTTACCTGCCTTACATGTGCACGGTCTATAGCAGTGGTCTGCAACACCCAGGCTGTGTATACGGACTGGTATTGGAATTGGGCTGCAGGGAAAAAAAACAACCTACAGTTTTTTTCTGTTTCATTTAAAACCCGATTCTGAAAGAAGTTTATTTTGGAAAATACTGAATACTGGATTCTCTCCACCACATCTGACTCATTCCTGACACACGTCAGTTGTCTCGGTCACATGTTGAAAATCCATTTTCTACTTTCTCAAATCCCTAGAGGTAGCAAAGTTAACAAAAAACAAACATATTTGAAAAGTTTCTTTTGGCAGAAAAAAATCCAGTGAGGAAACCGAACAAGAGCCTTCAACTTCAAAATAAAAGAAATCTGCTTTTAACAGACAAAGCCAGAAGTCTTTCCTCTAAATATAGATTTATTATGACTGTTGGTCCCACAGACCATACTAATAATTCAGAATATCCATCAACCAGCTGTCTAATGTCACAAGAATGTTGCTAATAAAGTAGTTCAAATGGTTGATTCACTTTTAATATATTTAGAAAATATCAGTTTTATTTACTGTTTTTTTTTCTACGTAATCATCTGTCGCACCTTAAAAGTTGGACAAGGCTGAAGTTGCACTACTTTGTTGTGATGGGGCTTAAAAAGACGGGCCGTCATTTCTCACTGCTTTTCCTTTCCTGCTCCAGTGCAAAAGGGAGGCGCTGCTCTGACTCCCTCATTCAGACACAGGTATCCCTCTGCTGACAAGTGTGCAACAACAACTGAAGTGCACAGGCATGGCAGAGAGGCCGGGAGCAAAAAGGTACAAAGTGTAACTGTATTTTTCCAAAGTAGATGCAGACAGAGCATGCTGTCTCAAATGTAACAAAAACGTGGATTATAAGGGCAGTAACACCAGTAACCTGTCCAAACACCAGACTAAAATACATTCTATAGAGGTGCGCAGCGTTTGACCGTTCAAGTGAGACATATTGTTTCGACGTGCATGTATGCTAGCGGTAGACATGTGGAGCGGGTGACAAAGTGTTGTTCATCAAAGATATCGTATATCTGCCAAATGTGGCTGCCAGGCCTGACAGGTGTTCGTTACAGAAAACAATGTTCTGATCATTTCAATCAATCCTGAAAAGGATATACAGTAAGGAAAAAATCCAAACTGAAGCATATATATAATTGCAGATTTTCAAAACTTGTTTTTTTTTTTTTTTTAGACTTGTGCTGTGTGAATCCCAAATCTGTGTATATTCATAAACATCATGTTATTTATCAAAGCAATCAATTTAGTTGCAAGGAGTTTCAGAATGGCATCTTCAGCACATCTGTGCCTTTTGAGGGTTTTTTGAAGCATCAGTTATAAATCTCGTGTAATTAAAGTGTTTCTTTGTTAGACTGTCTGAATTTCCATAGTGTTTTGTATCCTTACAAGTACAATTATTCCCTTCCTCCCACACTGCATAGATGTTCGGAAACAAGAGGTTACAAAGGTTAAGTCTTCAAATGTTGAGTGCATCCCTCAAAGTTTAGAAGTTAAATGTATAAAGATGTTATTAATGGATAAACTGGTGCCTTTGGCAACTACTTACTCTGCTAATTCCCACAGATGTAGAGCTGTGTTTTTTAAAATGCATTTTTTTTTTACTTTAGTCATAATTGCTTGATCTGTGCAAAATAAATGAAAGACAGAAGAATAAAACGTTGTAGGCAAAGCTAATTTATAAGTCCCTGTGATCGTCAGGATGAAGATGGTATGTGAAATTTTTAAACGTTTTTCTAAGCTCATGTCACCTTTTACCCAAATAAAGCTGAGTCAGAGGGATCGCCTCACACTCTGGGTGTCAAACATTCATGAATACACAGTCTGGTCTCTGTCTCCAACCAGAAAGCTGACATTTTTTTAAAAATAGAAGTGGATTTGGTTTGCAGCGGGAGTTACCGCTGATCACATATTCTAAATTAAAACCAGCTCCTCTAGAATTATTTAGCATAAATTTAAAAAAAATATATTTCTGAAACAACCCCCCTGTACTGTTTACCTGCTCAAAGTTCTAATTAAAACTTCCAAAAACCACATTCTGCACAGGAGGCAGCACCTAAAATTAGACTCAGCCAGAACTGCTCAACCATTGTTTTCCTTCCTTTTGTTTACTGTATTTTTTAATTTAAGTAAAGTATATTGGGATGCACACGTCTTTTAAAAGGGAACTGCAGCGAATGACCAGTTTGAAGTGTAAATAGAATTGCTTAGCTGCAAAAAAGAAAAAAAAAAAATACACATTTGCTCTTTTTTGGTGAAACCCCCTCATCATTAAGGGGATGGAGAAACCTGGATGATGCTTAGTGACAGTACTCATTAACTCCCCAAAATCTCATGTGGAAGTTTATTTCAATAAGTCATATGGGAAGGTTTGGCAAAATGACTGGCTGATGACTCCACATATAACATATACAGCAGAAGTGAACTTACTTTAAAGAAAGTAAGAAACTACAGTCAAAACTAATACTGTTGCTAAAAGTCAATAAAAGAAAAAGATAGAAAACATTAAAAAAAACTGCCGTGTAATGCTCGGGAATCGAACTCCCATTTCCCGCAGTAGTCAAAAAGAGCATGTGTTCATTTTTTCCATCCATTAGGCCACAGCAAGAACTTCAAGTGACCCTAAGACCATAACCCATTTTAACCCGTTTTTTTACACTTTTTCTGAAAGCCCCTTAAAGTCTGTGGCGGGGCGGGATGGCAAGAAGCCACCTGCTCTTTGATTGGACAGTTTGAATTGTGGCCATCCAAGGGCTGCGTGGCGCCCTAGGAAAAGACACATCTGGTTCGACGCATGTGGTTCATGCCTGGGGTTGGGTTGGTGGGCACTGAATGGGCTCTCAAGAGGTGCGGCCCTGTGCTGGACCCCCTGGCGCAGAGATTTTGTGTTCTCTGATTGGGCTGGAGCTTCATCTCTGCTGCTGTGCCCCCCGCTCTCTGGCGTTAGGGGGACCCTGTTATGGTCCTGCTTGCCCGGGTTTAGGTGGCTGAGGTGATTTGCATGGCGGGTGGATTTCCTCGATCTGCTATCCTGCCTGGGAACCTGGGAGTCCCCGGCTACCACTGCGGCTTCATCTTTGACGGGGGTCTTGGTGTGGGGGTGACCCCCTCTTTTTACATTACATCATCCCCTCACATACATCTTCCACATAAACACTCACCTGAGCACAGGTGTCAACTCACATTTGCACAAATAGCATGTGTGACAGAATGAAATGCCTTACATATTGGTCCATCTGCATAAATCTGTGTGTGAGCTGTAGCTGTATTGTGCATGTGTTGACACGTTTGTGTGTGAAGATTGTTGGAGCCAACAGGTATGTTTGTAACATTTGAGTGTTTCTGTGGACAGGCAGCGCCCATTAGATTAACACCTACACCTGACAGTAATAAAAATAAATCTCTAGAAAATGGTTGCTTTATGATTTTAACCCCCTTTCCCCTACTTCTTTAATCATCCTCCAAATTCCTTAACACCCTTTTAGACTCTTACCCCTCCAGTTCTAACATCCCACTCTCTTCTTCTTTTCTGTCCGGTCCAACAAAAAAGTATACAAACATACTCAATTAAAAAAAAAGTTTAGCTTTAAATATAAAAGGGGTTTATACAAATATATAGCTCCTGTGTCAGAAGATTTATAACCCCCTATTGTAATAGTAACATTTGTTTGCTAAGCTGTTGGACAGGACAAGTAAAAATATGTTTTTGCAAACAGTTTCAGGAACATCTTTTTGGATTTGAAAAGTTTGGAAAATATTCTCCTCCTACCTTATTTGCCACCATCAGCAGTAGTGGGGCTCTTTGAGCAGCATCACGCTGAAAACTTCATTAAATGATACTAAGCAGGGGAAGAGTACTTGCTAAAAAATTACAAAATATGCTTGAGGAGCAGCTGCCTCAATTTAAGTTTCAGCCAAGTAAAAGCCACTCATTTAGAAAACCGTGGGTCAGTCTGAGGTCTGGGATTTAAATAAAACATTGTGGGCAGCATGGATGTGTAAAAGCAAATAAAGATTCACCTTAAAAAAGGGGTGAAATAATCAGCTGAAGAAGCGTTTCACTGTTAAACCTTTCAGCTGAGCAAATTTAGAGAATATTGGAGGAGAATTTTATGAACACTTCTCACTCTGTTAAGCACACGGTTGGATTGATTATGAGATGCACACCCGGTGGCATGGGAAGCATTTTACTGGCAGAGGAAAGAATGGATTCAATTAAATATCACCAGACTCAGGAAGCCAATATCACAATAGGAAAAAAGCTAAAGTTGGAAAAGAAAACGACATAATGATCCTGAACAGATTTTGAAATTCAGCCCGGTCCCATGGCAACCTGTAAAATCTGCTCCAAACAAAAATGCTTTTGGGCAAATTTATGTTTCATTTGCAAACAGCTGAATAATCTTTGAAGGATTTCAGTTGGAGGTTTCTTTTGTTCCTGCACCATTAGTGCTCCACAAACGTGTCTGGGTTGGAGCTCCATCTCAAGCCGGTAGGTGGGTTAACTGTGTGGAACTTTTGTGCTTTGATTGAGTTTTAGTCATAGATAGGCTTTTAATTAGATGGATAAAAGACAGCAGGCAGCCCTGACAGGATATAACACAAATGCTTGTGATAAGTCAGCGGCTCTGAATCGGATCTCAGCACTCTGAATTAAAGCTGTGTCCACTTTGCACTCAGCAGAAGTCCATAAAGGCTTTGAGACACAAACCGGTGATTGCCTTGCATCTAAGGTCAAGATTATGAACGCCCCAAAAATAATGAAAGATTTTCTTAAAATACTCACCTAGTATTGTTTGTATCATTGATATTTAAAACAGAAAATGTCATTAAAAAAAGACATCTTTGGTAGATTTTACGAAATGTTTTTCCTTGCAAAAATATGCCAACATAGTGTTTTAGTGATTATTACTCTACAGATTTTTGATGAGCAATTAAATCTTTTAATTATTTGAAGTTCCTTTAAATACATTGATAATTTCCTTTTAATCCTGTAACCTTTTAATACAAAGGATTTGCTTTATAACACGCTCTACAAATCTTCCCAGATCCCAATAAAATAATCATTAAAACATGGAATCAAATCTAAAATGTAAGAAAAAAACATGATCAAATAATCACAATAAAGCTGGTTTAAATTGCAGTATGAAAATAGTTAAAAATAAATAAATAAGATGAACAAAATAAATAAATAATAAAACCAAGATCAAGAATACAATTAAACAATGTGATGACCGAGATTTCTCACAAATAGGTGGCCTGCCAACAAACTACAGAACCTTTTCAAAAATGTTGAATTTTAGGGAGAAGTGTATTCATTTACATAATTTCATTCAATAAAGTAAACACAGGATATATTCAGGGCCCACTGTTTAACTTATTTCAAGTTAAAGTTAGGATTGTAGCTCATGAAACCCACAAAAAAATAGGATTTCAGAAAATAAGAATAGTTTGGAGGAATCACCATTTATTTATCAGTTTTTGCAAACTGATAAAGACAGAGATTATGATCGCATCAAATCAATCAAAATGAAGTTGTTTTTAAAATATGTCCACCTTCAATACTTAGGTGGGAATCTCTTGCCTTAATCATTGCCTCGATGCCCTGTGACATTTGTGCAATCAGCTTTGGATATTATGAGTTATGGAAGCCCAGGTTTTCGTCATGCTCGCCGTCAGCTTTTCTTTGTTTCGTGGCCTTGTGCTTCTCATTTTCCTCGTAATTTTACCCCATACATTTTCAATGGAGTTTAGGTCCAGCGAGTTGGCAAGCTAGTCAGGGACTGTGATGGCATGGACATCAAACCAGGCTGTGGCACTTCTTGCAGTGTGGATAGAGACCAGGTCCTGCTGGAAGATGACATCTTGAGGAATATAGTTATTTTGGATTGAAGAAATCAGAGTTTGCAAACACCAGCACGGACACTGCAGCCCAAAACATGACTTCCTGTGGACGTTTCACACTGGGCCTCAAGCAATTGGGTTCTGCTCCTCCAAACTCTAATACCCTGATTCCCAAATGAAAGGTACACTTTACTTTAATCAGAAAACAGGACCTTGGACCACTGGGCAACAGTCCAGCCCTTTTTCTCCTTTGCCCAACTGAGTTCCTCCGTTGGTCCAGGCTCAGAAGTGGCTTTACTTGAAGAACCCGACCATTGTAGTCCATCTCCCAAATGTGTCTGAATGTGTTGGCTTTTGAAGCTGATCCTCCACTTCATTTCACTATTTCTGGATGTCAGCAGGTTCTTGAATTTGTTTTATGGTTAGGCAAGAGTGCTAACCACTGCGCCACCGTGCAACCAACCAGATTGTGTAACCAGTGGTTATTTGAGTTATTGGTGCCTTTCTATAGGCTAAAACAAGTCTGGTCATTCTCCTCTGACCTCTGTCATTGACAAGGCATTTTATTCCCAAAGAACTGCTGCTCACTGGATATTTTCACTTTTTTCTGACCATTCTCTGTAACCCTAGAGATGGTTATGGGTGAAAATACCAGTAGATCAGCAGTTTCTAAAATACTCAGACCAACCCAACTGGCACCAATAGTAATCCCACGTTCAAAGGTCCCCTAAATCCCCTTTTTGCGTGGTCTGAACTTCAGCAGATTGTCTTGACCATGTCTTCATAAATGCAGAGTTGCTGCAATGTGATTGGCTGATTAAAAATGTGCATTAACGAGCAGTTAGACAGGTCAATAAAGTGGCCAGTGAGAGTGGCTTTTCATCCATATGCACTATCCTATATTGTGTGACAAACAGGTGGGCAATGAAGTGAAAACTGTGAGGCATCACATATGGAGTCCCCCCTGACTGTGACTGGGGTCATATAAGCTCTTTGTATGAATGGCTCCTGTGGTTAACATTGATGGCACGGTGTATTTGAGTGGAACTGAGCTGAGAGGAGAGTCTCTACATCCAGACAACCTGCGTTTCAGTGTCAATAACCTCCTTTGTCGTGTTGGGAGTATCACTGCATTTATTCCTCACACACTGTTCCTGCAAGAGCATAAAAATGCTCCAAAACTTCAATCCAAAGTCATTTCTTTTTTGTTGCCTTCACAAAGAAGGAACTCTTTATTTATATTAATTATTTACCACTCATGGCCTTTCCAAATGATGCCACCAAAGCTCAGCCAGCTGTAAATGAGTGGAAGGCCATTTTAAAGCCTGCCAAGATGCCAGACTGGCTTTGAAAGAAAATTAGGTCACAAGTAACAAGCTTGTCAGAAAAAACTTTTTTTTTCCAACAATATTGAAATGTTATAGAGAGGGAATGGAGCTGTCAAAGTCAGCTGATAAAGCCATTTTCTACATATCAAACACAATCTTTTTCCTGCTGCATTTTTTAAAATTTGCTCACATTTCACAAAAATGTAAATAAAGAAATATTCAGAAACACAATTTTAAGAATATTTTTTTAAATATGTCCTCTGTCATCAGAGAAATGCAACAAGAACTTGTGAAAACGACCAAAAACACAATTTTCATCAGAGTGCGTCTCCAAACAAATGTAGCCTTACTGGTTTTCAAAGAGGAAAGTGTATTACATCTGCTGTATAAAATATCAAACTTTCTAAGAGGAATACATGCTTATTTTATGAAATATTTCCAATTTAGCAAAATAATTTACCTAAATGTATGTTTATAATTTAAAGATTTAATTTTGTCTCAGAAGGGCAGGACATCTTTTTTAACCTTGATTATTATTATTATTTTTTTTTTAATTCTCACAAATTCAAGACAATTTCTACAATTTTCATTGGCAGATTTTTTCCACTTATAACAAGGAAAACCTCTTATATTCTATATTTTAAAATTTATTTTAAGAAGGACTTTTTTTACAGTAAAGCTTCTGCCTGAAAATATGATTGACCTGAAAGGGGTATCACAGCTTCTAGATACAAAATACTTAAGGATCATAGATTTTTGTAACTGGTCAGCTGACTTTAAATAATTAAAATATTTTAGTACTATCAAAATAAAGTGGCAGTACACCAGCAGTCTGGGAAGCAGAAAACTTACTGCAGAATATTGTGAGCGCTGCCTCACAAAAATGTACAACAGCATAAATATAAGACATTTCCAAGCAGAGAGGAAAAACGTCAAGCCTTTGACTGGCGCCTGAAAACAGTTTGAACAACTGCTAATGATCTTTCAGTCTTTGAAGCTGTGAGTAAGTTCCATATTGAAGGTTAAATATGATTGGCCAAATTGAATCCGACAAAGCTACATTACAATCCATCTTAGGATATTAAACATTTCAAATTTTCTGAATTAAGGACTAATAGGGGCGCTGAGATGAGGAGGAGATGGATGGTCTTGGTTAACGATCACAAAACAAATCACTTGAGAGTAAATGACACTAGACATTTGATATTGTTCAAGAGGAAAAAAATGAAATCTTGATTTAGTTTGAATCTTTGAGGCTAAGAATGTTGTTTTAGTGTATCTGAGGAACTGAAACAAAATTTGTTTGAATGAGCCAAACTTTTTAATGGACTCGCCCTCTTGCATCTCAACACAAAAGACAGCAATTATGAGATTACACTTCAGGCTGTCGTCAATCTTATAAATTACATTAATTACCTGATTTTTGAGTGCAGGATGCTCTGTTCTCCTAGTAGCAGGATTCCTTTGACGCTTTAGGGAAAGCAGAAGAAAACAAATATCTCAAAGACACGCACAGATGATGAAGGGCTAAAAGGTGAGCCCAACCGCTGACTGTCAGATCAGAACTTTGCATCTATAATTAAACCTGTAAATCTTTAGATTTTCACAAACGCCAGAAGCTCTGAGCATGGATTTCAAATACTGTTTTAGCCTGCATCTAAACTTTTCTGATGCACAAAAAAGCAAATAAACATTTAGCAGTTCAAAATTAATATGCTAGCACTAATGCGTCTTTTTTTTTTTTAACAAAGTATGCTCAGAAAATTCATGAAAATAAGACACCCCCACATCACTGTGCCCTGTTTGTTACTTGGAATGGGAATACCTACCAAAGCAAATGCAAGCGTAAGTAAGATATGGCTCCATAACAAAGTATTTGGTGTAGTTTTTGTTTTGCAAATTTGTCACGTAACTCAAATTAATAAACACTTGTTTACATCGATGAATAACTGAGTAAACACGAGTGTATTTCAACATTGAAAATGACCAAACCTACTTGACCTGATGCGTAAAAAGTAAAATCCACTGCGGTAAAGAATAATTCTTTTAACCCTTCTAAGAAAGAGCTATATATGTAAACGCCATTTATTTTTTACCGTTGGGGCTTTAGCTCCAGTGTGGATATTTTATTGAATTTTCATAATTCTTCAACTGTTTACACAATTTATATCATTTAAACTGATTCTGAAGCTGAGAAAAGAAGCTTAGTGGCAATACTTGACAACACTTTATCTGAATCCGTTGGAAGTATGTTAATTGTGTAAAGTGTTGAAGAGTTATAGTTCGAAGAGCGTGTTTCATGGCACTGGTGACAGCTCTGGACTTTCTGGAAGGTGAGCATTCTGCTACATCAAAAATCAAATTACGACAGAGTAACTGAACAATGTGATTTGTCAAACATGGTGGAGGTAGATTAATGGTTTGAAGCTGCTTTGCATTTTTTGTTTGAGTTGAGTTTTTTTTTTTTCTTAACAGAAAATCCCAATGGAGAACATTTTCCATCAGTCTGACCCTAAACACCAGAACAATAATTCATGCAAGTTAATAACTTCCTTTAACTGTTTTAGTCAAAGTCTGGACTTAAATTAAAGGATTTCTATCCATCCATCTTTCAAACTTGATGAATCCCTTTTGGGACTAGTGTTGCTGGAGCCTTTCCCAGCTACTGTAGGGTGCAGGTGGGCTACACCATTCTGACAGGTCGTCAGTATGTTGCACGGCCACACACACACACACACACTCTAACCCAGGGACTTTGTCCTCTTAATCCCTATAGCCTTAGGATAAATGTCTGCCCTTCCACCGACTGCTTCGGCAGAAGATCTTTTCATCTCTTTGTCTGTGCATAGTCAGGATGGCGTGGTAAGTTGAAGAGGATGAACAAAACGGAGAACTGTAACAAATCCTCTTTATCCTCCTTCAAGTTCTTATTTCTGGCTTGATTTTTACTCTGGTTTCTATCAACTAACTGCAAAAACTGTTGTTTTGCAAATGTATCCTGAACTTTTCTTATAACATTTTAAGTTTGTCTAAGTGTTCCTTTCGTGATTCAAAAGCTTTAAGAACCCTATTGAGAGATCAGTACGGTGGCCCTGAAGCGCCAATCACATTAACAAATCACTCCATGCAAACACATTTTAAAAATCAAAATGACAGTTAAAAAAGCAAACCAGATAAAAAAAAAATAAAAAACAGCATTACATTTTACAAAGCAAAATTCCAGAAACCAAAACATAAAAACAAAGAAACAAACAAACACAACAAAAGATTAAGGAAAACAGGTAATTTTGAGAAAAAAAAAATTACTTTTGTTTTACCAAGTGTTTTTTTTTTTTTTTTCATTTTTGTTTTACGCGTTGTAGTTTCTGGAATTTTGTTTTCTAAAACATAATGCTGTTTTTTTTTTAATTTTTGCTTTGCTTTTTAATTGTTGTTGTGATCTTTAAAATGTCTTGGTTGAGTGAGTTGTTGATGTGATTTGTACTTCAGGTCCACCGGAAGACAGAGGCAGAATTCATAGTTTTGGGGTATTTTTTGTCTTAAATCTAGAATTTTCTGCTTTAAAATGTCACCTAATGTAATTAAAATAAACCTAATTAAGTAGTTGACCAACCCTTCCCTTTTTTTGTAATATCTTTTCATATTTACTCATCCTCCTATTTGTTTTTTCTGTTTGCCTCTCTTCATATCCACTCATCGATCATCCGACTCATCCCTTATTCTGCCCTCCCTCCATATCCATTCCTCAACCCTCATCCCTTCTATTTATCTTTCAGTATTTCCAATCATCCTCCTTCATGCTCCTCATCCCTTATTCCTTCCTGTGCTCATCCTTCTTCCAACACCCAAAAGGAGGGGTCTTCAGTCGGCCGAGAGATAGAGCCCTCCCCCTTGGAGTCTGAGTCTTCTCCCCACCAACCACCAAATTAAAACTCTGTAGAAAACCTTCGCATTGTGAAACTTTTTTTTTTTTTTGGTAAGCATTCTCGTGCTCATTTCCACTGAGAGCTGTTCCAAAACTTCAGATGTAAATTAGACAATTTCTGACGCAAACTTCCAACATTTGTCAGCTGCACTGGAATAGAACCGCAGGAAAATTCAACAATAAATAAAGGAGGCAATTTTTTAGCAAAGGAACTTGTTTACAAACTTGGTACCACAAAAAAGTTTGACAAAATGTGTGTGCTTTGACATGCCTCTGTGTGCGCTGCATGTTGGGGGAATAGCTGTTTATGAGCGGATCTTGACGATTTATTCCAGACAGCTGCATGCTTGACAGGCCACCATTAGCAGAGCGATTCCTCAGGTTCTTTCATTCCCCTGTGGCCAAGAAAAACTGCACGAGATCTTAATTGCTGGTATGAATAAAAGTTAATTTTCTAAGGCTTGGTATCATTATAAATGCAGTATAAAAGATTACAGAGAAGATGAATATGTCAAGTACTGTACTCTCACACTGGAGCAATAAAAAAGCTAATAAACCTGGGATGGGCCAGAGGGTTATTTAGGGACAATAGAGAAGATGAATGCTGTTTATCTCCAATTACAGTACGTTCTTATGACTGTCTTGGTTAAGAGGGGTGTAAGAAAGACAGAGGGAGGCAGATGTAGGTAATGGCAGAGCGAGACAACGAAAGCACAGACAAAGAGAGCATCTCTTGACTTTTTTTTTCTCCTTTATGCTGATGGGTGATAATGTGTTTTCTCCTAATCTTCTCTGTGATTGTTCCCCTGAAAAATGTTTGTCACAAACAAAAGATTGGGAGTTGTTTTAAAAAACTTTCAAAGACAAAACAAGAGTTGAAAGTCGTTTCGACTGAATGAGATGCCAAATGCAGAAGTGCAGCAAATAAAAATGATCAGACAGCTTTGTCAGATTTAGACAACTTTTCTAATAATTGCTGCATTTTTATCTTCTTATGTCAGTAATTACCACAGACTTATGTGCTTTGTGTCTTTTTAAGACATGCACATTTAAATGCAAAATAAAAACTGATCATATAAGCCAAATAGAAATGATAAACAGTTACCTAAATGTTAAATTTAATGTTAAAATCAAAATGAAAAACAATATTTTACATCAATTCTTGCTTTATTCCTGTGGGTTACAGAGTTGCAAAGGGTCCCCAGAAACTGAAGGACAAAGGAAGGGTGCACCTTGGGTATTTTGGATAGCAAGGGTAAATGTCTCAGCTACAAACTGTTTTGTGAGAAATATAAATGCCAAACAAACCAGTCTATACAAAAGTCATCAAAGCTATTCTGTTGGAATATATTCCTTTATTAAAAGGTACACTGTTATATCAACCCATGACACCACAATTACCATCATTGTTATTACAAGAAATGTCAATATTAGAAAGATTTAATATAATAATCAACAAATAATAATGAGCCTAAACTGCAATATTTATGCCAAAAAACCTAACGAAAATATTTTTTTATATACAGTTGATCAAGTGGTAGTGAATAAATTAAGAACTTTATATTTAAAACTCTATTTTTCCTTAAATTAAAGTAACTAATTCTAAAATATGTGCGTGAATTCTGTCAAAAAAATTGAAATCACACATTTGTTTTTCTTTTGTTCCCAAATACAAATATTTTGGATAAAAATTGACATCATATTAGAAAATAAATTAAAATAAATCTGTATAAACGGGATTCTTTGCCTTGCTAAATTTAACATACACAAATATAAATGTATAAAGATCCCCCCAAAACCCAAATTTAGACTATTTGAAAATGAATTCAATCTATACCTGGAATCACTGAAGCTCCTCAAGGATCCAAAAATAGAAACAACATACAGTAGATTGATAACTGCCCTTTTTTTAGGTGTGTGAAAAAAAACATTACTTTTGCCTCTCTCTGCTCATATTTATCTTCATTTTATTAGTTTTGTTGTTTCACTCTGCATTTGTTCCTTCTGGCTGAAATTGTTCAAATACTTTGATTTACAATGTCAAGGCATGTCTTGCAATGCTTAATTTTTTGGAATGTTTTACTTTTTCAAATGAAAAAAAATTGGGTGCTTGTTGGACAGTTCTCCCGTCCATCACGGGGTGGCACAAAAAATGTTAGAAACATGCTTGATTGCTTGAGCCCATCAAAACAATCTTTTAAAGTCAGCTGTGGTCGCAGTGTCGCACTGTGGAGCGCATCAATATTTTCAATCATCAGTTTGGTATTTTTCCCAGCAAGGGACATCACAGACATTGATGTGGTGGGGAAAAAAAAAAAAAAAAACTTTATTTTTTTTTAGTTCAATGTAGCGTAAAAATACTTTTTTTTTTCTCCTCAGAATTCCATTGAAAGGTATCAGTTAAAGCACATCTTGCAGTGCATCCTGTCCAATTGCCATCATGGCCCATTTAATTTCATCCACTTAAAGAGATTCAGCTATGTTCTCCAGGAAGCACATTCTATAGTATAGTGGTGGGCTTGACAGGCTTTTCTAGACTCATTAGAAGACCATGGCCACATTATTTTCCACACATTTTGATCTAAATGTAACAATTAAAATGAAAATTTCTATTTAACATTTAGATTTACACTCAGACTTTTTCCTGAACTTTTCTTACGTTATTCTCAATTTTGTCAGTGTTTCATTTGTGATTCAAAAGTTTTAAAAAGCCTATTAAGAGTGACCAGTGAGAGTGGTACAATACGTGTTTATATTTAACAAATAGATTTACATTCAGACTTTGACTTACCATTAATATTTGAGGCTAAATGTCATCAGTTAATATTACATTGCTTTAATTCTCACTTCACCTCAGCAATTACAATGCTAATTGTCAGGGTTGACGTGTGAACACAGATGCAGACGACACTCGTAATACGAAGTTCTCTCGTTTAATTGAGAAAGGTTCACAAGAAACTGAACACAAACTCATGAAGGTACAAAAGACCATCCGACAACCAGTGCAGGGGAGACGAAGACTTATTACAGGAGGAGGGGATGAGGTAAATGGAAACAGGTGTGCCAATAAGGACGGAGAGAACAAGGAAGTAACAACCAGCAACAAAATAAAACAGGAAGTGGAACCCAACAAAAAAACAAAACAAATGTCCTGGGTCCATAACCCCACAGTACCCCCCCCCTCAAGGTGCGCCGCCTGGCGCAGGGGAAAGCCTGTCCCGGTGCCGCCGATTAAAGTCCCTGATGAGCTCAGGATCCAGAATCCGCGAAGCAGGCTCCCAGGACCTCTCCTCAGGCCCGTACCCCTCCCAGTCCACCAGGTACTGGAAACCACGTCCCCGTCGCCGAACGTCCAGCAGGCGACGGACTGTGTAGGCCGGCTGGCGATCAATGATGCGGGGAGGGGGTGGCGGAGAGGAAGGCCGCTGCAGGGGACTCGTAACATGCGGCTTCAGCTGAGATACATGAAAGACCGGGTGGATGCGCAAGGATCTGGGCAAACGCAGCCTGACCGCCACAGGATTGATGACCTTCAGGATCTCGAAAGGACCGATGTACCTGGGGGACAGCTTCTTGGATTCTGTCCGAAGCTTGATGTGTGAGGTGGACAGCATGACGGATTGGCCAGGTAGGTAAGTAGGTGCCGGAGTGCGTCGACGATCAGCCAGCCTCTTGTTGGTAGCCCCCGAACGCAACAGGGCCGCCCGAGCCTCCCGCCAAACACGGCGACAGCGGCGGTATAGGTGCTGAACCGACGGAACGGCCACCTCCGTCTCCTGCTCGGGAAACGGGGGGTTGGTACCCCAGAGAGCACTCAAATGGGGACATACCAGAAGCAGACGAGGTGAGGGAGTTGTGCGCATATTCCACCCATGGCAACAAGGAGCTCCAGGAGGTCTGGCATTGGGAACAGATACACCGGAGAGCAGCCTCCAAGTCTTGATTAGTCCGTTCCGCCTGACCATTAGTCTGTGGGTGAAAACCAGATGACAGGCTGGCAGTAGTCCCGAAAGCCCCACAGAACGCCTTCCAGACTTGTGAGATGAACTGAGGACCACGATCCGACACCATGTCCGTGGGGATGCCATGCAGCCTGAAGACATGTTTTATCATCAATCTAGCCGTCTCTGCAGCAGAGGGGAGTTTGGTCAGAGCCACAAAATGAGCTGCCTTAGAGAAACGGTCCAGAATAGTCAGAATAACGGTTCTCCCGGCAGAAGGAGGTAGGCCGGTAACAAAGTCCAGAGCAATGTGTGACCAAGGCCGACCCGGGATGGACAATGGGTGTAAGAGTCCAGCAGGCGGGTGTGTGCTGACCTTGTTCTGGGCACAAACCAGACAACCTGAAACATAGTCCCGGACGTCCTTGGTCATACTGGGCCACCAGAAACGGCGACGCAGAAAAGAGCCAGTCCTGCGGATTCCTGGGTGGCAGGTGAGTCGCGTAGCATGAGCCCACTGGAGAACCTGGGACCTGAGTGAGCTGGGGACGAACAGTTTATTAGGAGGACCTCCTCCCGGGTCCGGCTCCTGAACTTGGGCAGCCTTAATGTCCCTCCCCAGCTGCCAGGAGAGAGCGCCCAGCACACAGGAGGGAGGAAGAATAGAGGCTACCTCTTGACCGTTAAGGGAGACCACTTGTAATGGACGGGGCAACAACTCGCACTTAAGACCGACCTGTTTCGCTAGCTCGGCGTCCATGAGGTTCTGCTCTGCTCCTGAATCCACTAAAGCTTTGACAGAAACCCCCCTCCCATGAAACATTAATCGAATCTGTAAAAAGCAGGAAGCAGGTTTTGGAATGGTGGGCGCCGAATCACCGCTCGTCAGCGCGCCCACTCTTACTGAACGAGCAGAGGTGTTTGGGCACTCCCTGCAGAAATGACCCCGCTCACCACAGTAAAGGCACTCACCTGCCGCCATCCGCCGCCGTCGTTCGGAAACAGACAGTCTGCCCCGTCCGAGCTGAATGGGTTCCTCCTGCACTTGCAACGGGGTTTCTGCGGGAGAAACAGCACAGGCAGGTGAGTTGGTGGGCCGGCGAGGTTATGGTCCTGTAAACGGTTATCAATCTTGATAACTAGGGCGATGAGAGGTTCCAAGGTGGCTGGTAACTCCAGCGAGATTAGTCTGTCTTTTAATTCCTCGGACAGTCCCTCCACGAAAGCGTCCGTGAGCGCAGTAGTGTCCCATCCACTAGTGGAGGCCAAGGTCCGGAACTCTATGGCATAGTAAGCTGCCCTTCTGTCCCGCTGTCTTAATCTCATAAGCGCACGAGCTGCCTCTCTGCCTGGCTTGGTATAATGGAAAACCTGCTGGAAAGCCTCCAGGAAAGCCGAGAGAGATGCGCAGGTAGGGGCTCCACGCTGCCACTCGGCGGTAGCCCATGCTCCGGCTCTGCCGGTAAGGTGAGAAATAATGAAGGCCACCTTGGCTTGTTCCGTAGGATAGTGAGGAGCCTGTAACTGGAAGTGGAGCTCACACTGGGTAATAAAGGCCCGGCAGTCCCCGGAAAACCTCTCTGGGCGGGCCAGCTGTGCAGCAGGAGCGACAGGAACTCCATCCAAGGTCCCCTGGACCGGCATGGAAGGCGATGGGCGTGGCGAGGGGAAAGACGGTGGATGTTGGACCCGCTCCGCCAGTTGTTCGAAACGCTCACTCAGCGCGGCAAATTGTCGCTCCTGACGGCTTGACATCTCCAGCAACCCTTGACGAAGACAAGCAACCTGCTCCTCTTGCTGGCGGAGTAGTGCCTGTAACGTCTCCGCGTCTGCTGTGTCCATGTTAAGGACACTAATATCCAGAAAACACACATAATTTAACAAATTAAGCCATTTTGGGATTGGTAAAACGTCTGGTTTAAACGTGTACAGCAAACACTTACTATATCGTCACTCATCTTGCTGGCAATGGTCAAGTCTCAGCCTCTTACCAGATTTGATGTAAACCAGGAAGTTCCAAATAATTCAGTTGCACCAAAGACCATTAGAAGCAGGTTGGCTCCCATGTTAAAACTTAGATTTAACTGCAAAAAACAAATCATTCTGATTTCAATTATGTTTTGAAGTACTTTGCTTTATTTATTTTTGTAATTGGCATCTATTGGTTTTTTTATTCTAAATCCATCAATTGATTTGATTAGAACTTAAATTTAAGCAAACTTAGATTTGTGGGTTTTGATAGACTTGTAGACTCAACACAACTTCAAACTTTACTCTGACCAACCAGAGCAAACTCGAGTTGGTCAACCTGCCCTTCGCATTTCAGGCAGTGCAAGACAGACTTGCATCAAGATAGAAGTGGTGGAGAGAATCCGGAAGTAAAAAAAAAAATCGTTCAGAATCAGATTATAAAGAAAGCCAAAATAATTTAAGATGTGTACTCTCTGTACGGCCCGGTACAAATTGACCAACAGAGCAGTGCTGGTTCACGAAGGATCTCTAGTCTAGAATTCTCAAGGGAGTTTTGGTTGGCAATGGGTGAAACTAACAGAGCTTTGCTTTTGCTTTGTCCTGCCCAATTAAACTCCATTAACAATGCCCTTTCCACTCCATGCCCCATTTTCACTGTGCAGAGTCCAGTGAGTGATGTCAGAGTGCTGGTTTGTTGATGTTGGTTTGTTACTGGTTTGATTGCTGTTCTCCACTGTAGGACACAACAAACGGGTACAGTTCGATCAGCCTGAAAGAGGGTACAGCACTTTAGTTCACCGTAGCGTGTGCAGACAAATTAAATATACAATGAATCTATGAAAAAAAACAGAAAGCAAACAAAACAAGTTAAGTGCATTTTCATGTTTTTTTTTCTTTCCTTAATTCTGGGAAACTGGTTCATCAGTATCATCACCTAAGTGAACATCTGATGTTACAGTATGATGTTTCCAGATCATTCGGTCCACTTCAGTCTGTTTGTAATGGAACTTAGGATTTCTTGTTTTGCAATTTAATAAAAAAAGGGAAACAATACACTGGGAAGGTCTAAATAAATTAATCCATGCCGAATATTTCAATTTCCTTTTTAGAAAAGAGCTTTATACAAAACACCAAACCAACCGAGATCTCCAGCCAACATGCCCATCCTACTTGAGACTTTATTGTGAGGATTGTGAACATTAGTTTTTGATCATGTTTGGAGTTGTTCCCCCATCAGTCACTCCAGGTTTATGTTGATCATGTTTGATTATGTTGATCAAGCCCATTTAGATGGCTATGGTTGTGATTTTGGGCTATACAAATAAAACTGAATTGAATCATCAACAGCTGTTTTCATTTCAGTGAATTGCCCTCAGTCTCTTTAAGTGTCTGGTTTTCAGTTCATCCTTGTCAGGTCATCTGCTCTATTTTTTCACACATCTCTTGCTCCCATGGGGTTTGACATGCTTCAGTTTATATATTATTTGTTTGAGTTTCGGCCACCAAGTCAAGTCTCTTACATTTTGGATCTTACACCACCAGTTCTGACATTTCTTTCCTCTGTGCTATAGTATTGAAAAAAAACATGTCTTTGCCGTTGACTGCGGAAGCAATGTGTTGTTTCAGATTATTATTAGTAGTATTTTATTATTACAGAAAAACCCCACATATCTCCAAAGTCAAACTGCTCAATTGAAATAACTTCAGGGCAATTTCAACAATGTATTTGGAAGTTATTGTTAATGATTAGCAGATAAGGGTATTAACTTTGTCTTGTAGTAATTGTTGATCACTCAAGGGTAAAGGGTTGAATGTGCCCACCCTTGAGATATTTATGATGCAAAAATCTGTATCTTTTTTTTAATTCACAGACTTAGACCAAAAGCACATCTATACAAGAAATATTTTCTTGTTACACTTTTCATTTGAATTTCCACACGTCTAGTCAGTTTTACTTCTGAGACATTAAATAGTTTAGGAACCGTTTTGTCTTTATTTGACGGCTCACTGTGCAGACAGAAAGCAAACAAAAGCCATGCATCCCATCCAACATGGCTCTGGAAATGAAACCATGAATGCTACAGTTATTGGAGCCCTAGACTGTTGCCTGGCAGCCTTTGGACTGTATATCCATAATTTTTATGTCATTTGTGTGAACAGAGAAACAACTATGCAAAAACAATTGCACACACAAACAGACTTATCTGCACAGAAAGAAACAGACTCCTGTTTATGACAGATAAGGGAGGCAGAGGCATCGTCTGTCAAATACAGATTAATAACATGCTAATAACAAGCATATGCAGCCATTCAATTGTGTGTTAAGTGAGCCAACAGTTAACTATACTACAATGACTACAATCCAATGCCTGTGGAGAGTTTTGTGAATGATCAAAAATAATACAGGGTCTTTGCAGCTACATGAGCCTGAATCTGAGCCTTTAAATCAGAACTGGCAGGGTTTTAGAGAACCAGAAGGTTCAAACCTGAAGGTCAAGAAGTGAATATTTAAATCTAATTCACATCTAAAATGTGTGAGGCTATTGACAACTTTTTACAAAAAGATACCAATATTATATTTCTTCTGCTGGGGAACCAGTGTAGGGTGTATCCTCTCTGCACCCTATAAAAGCTGATGCACCATTGGTGGTAGCGCTCTAAGGATGTAACAGTTCAAGATCATGGATGGATGATGTTTTGTTTAGGTTAGTGTTCATTTAAGCTGCTTCGTTTCATTGGCTAATCTGTTTTCATGAAGCTAGGAGCTTGGTCTTTTGTGCAAAAGGAAGGCCACTACTATCCATTCTTACTGTCTAGCACAAATACATGTATCATATTTTTCGGCCTACAAGTCGTTCTGGAGTATGAGTCACATTAGCCAAAACATGCACACTAAAGAAGAAAAAAATCATATCAAAGTTGCACTTTTGCGAGAAATTTAACAAAATGTGGAACCAAGAACAAAGATTTCATTTAGAAAGGAATTGATAACAAAAATGGACTGAGGACAAGCACACTTCACTATTGTAACTGCATTTAGCTTCATGAAGCATAGGAGGATTTGAGTAGGTAAATGAACAATTATCAATTATCAATTGTATTCATAGCATAAAATACAAGGTAACAATTCAATATAACATTTTGTATCACTATAAATCGATAAATCCATTGAAATTTCCATTATCTGTGTCACTTTTGAATAACTCCACGAGACTGACACTTCTTCCTCTGCATTCCTATCAGTAGCAAATACTGACACACGTACAAGTCCCACGTGAGTATAAGTCACATCATGTGTCTCATCAGAAATCACACAGAATGTGACTTATACACCAAAAAATACGGTGCTTACAACCCCATTCCACTTTTCTTTTTTTTTTTTTTTTAAACCGTAGTGGTTAAATTTAATATTCAGAACATTTATTTATTTTTATGAATACATGCTTTTATTTTATTTTAAATGTTGATATTGACTCCACTGAGAGTGCAGTCTTTTGACTGACGGTTGAATCTTTCGTTTTAAAAAGGCTTTACTGGGCATGCCACTCAGACTAGTTTCTTCCATCTAGATGCCCACAGAGCTAAGAACTGGCTTCAAATCAGTTCAATGTAAATTAGTGGGTCACTTGACCACAGCTGGCATTCTTTTTTTGGCACTCATTGGTGTGGTGCCTCATTTGTGTTCAGCCTGGTGCAAAGCAATCAGTCTGTGTGTGCTTTTTATGAATGCTTTTCCCTTCAGGGTGAAACAGAGACAACAATGGTCCATCCCTTGGGTTAGTTGCTTTGTGCATGCCTAAATAATCAAAGGTCATCTTGGCAGTCCAAGAAGCCACACATTTTTTCTGAAAGCTAAAAATGAGTGACAACTTTGAAAGACTTTCAAAAATCCTGGAATGCTATTGCTTCAGACCACTTTAAATTTTAACTTGAACGTCTGACTCTTTAGAAGCAAACCAAATTAAATGGATTGATAGATACCAAAGACTTTAGAACAGAGCTGCAGTCTTGCAAGATTAAGTGCTGTAACTAGAAAATTGATGTTTTTGGAGCTGCTTTTTCTTGCGTATTAACAATAAATGCCCATTGTGCATGATGAGGCTGCCCTGCTGTTTCGGTCTTGGGTCTCCAAAGGTCGATCAACGTGTGTTCAGCCCCACACAAAGCACAGAAGTAACTCTTGCATTGCTTGAGAAGTGTGAGAAATCCTCATAGCACAGTGATTGATCTGCCAATATACAAACACGCTGCTGCTAAGACTCACCATTTTCCCACGCTGAGGCCAACATACACAGAATAATAACACCTTAGCACAGTATGGAGCTCTTGATGTTTCACTGCTCCTGCAGGATTCTCACAAGAAAAGGATCCTTCATAAAAGCAAGTCACTGACCTTGGGTTGTTCTGGGGAGTTTTGCAAAGAGCTAGAGTGAAGTTCAGACCCAAAGAAAAAAAAAAATGTCCTCAGGGCTCACGTCTAAAATATTACTGTTGAACATGTCAAAATTTGTTCTGTGGAGATTTTTTGTAAGATCGACAAATGAGCAGATTTGCTTGACATTGCATCATAGATATGACATTTTTTTATGTCTTCAAGTCAAAAGAAGTGCTGTGGAGGGATTCAGAAGACGTGTCTGCAATTGCAAATCAATTCAAGAGAGAAAAACACTTGAATTGATGTGCATGGACTATTAAAACTAGACTAATAAACTCTGCTTTTGTATTGATGGTCTAGACACTAAAATTCTTTGTGATGAACAAAGAGTTACATCACTGCAACTTAAGATCTGTGTGAGCAACGTTTCACATAAAATCCAGAGTCCTGCTCTGTCATGCATCATTATTCCCAGCAGAGTCCACAGAGGCTTCAGAGTGGTCCAGACTCTCGCAACATCTCCCTGACTTCTCAATTTTCCCACACTAGTTCCAAGCTCAGAAGGAAAGTGCCATGATTGATGACAAATCACTCCAAACTGCATGAAAGAGTTTTCCATTCACTCACCGGAAATTGGTCTTTTCTTCAACTTGGCCCAACCATGGCCACTCTGCCCAGTTCTCTGCTGATCCTGACAGCTAAATGATGATTAATGCTGCCCTACATCAGCATCTAATTACAATATTCCTTTGACTTCTATGCTAGCATATCAAAATAGATATGTTTAGATTTTTGACGATTAACTGCGACCACAGTCCTGTGTGGATAAAGCGGCATAATTTGTCTCAATCTGTCACAAGTTGGCTCTCAAGAAAATGTCAAGCTTTAATGGCTGTTTACAATTTCTTGTATCTCAGCAAATTTCTCTGATAACTTAGACAGGAGTTTGTGTTCCATGAATACTGACTGGCAATAATGTCAGCCAGCGAGCACAGAACATGGCCTGAATGGGATCACAGCTTTCCTCAGGAATCCCTTCTACATCAGCAGCGACTTTAAGATCCGTGTAGTTTTGGAGCCATTTGGAGACTTAGTCTGGACTCCAACATTTCTGCCAACGTTGCCACTGCAACACTTCCTCCACAATTCTGTAAACGCCTAACAAGTGGGCTTTATGATGAATCAATCTTCTTTAGGCAGCATGAGAAAAAGATTAGATATAATTTTGTTAAGCCTATCTGAGAATGATCCAGCATCTGCCAATGCTTCTGATGCCAATTTGCAGTCATGAGCAGTGTTTCTTTTTCCATTGGCAATCTGGAGACTTTGTTTTGCTCTTTTGTGCTTTGGTTATGGCGTTTACTTATATAGCGCTTTTCTAGCCTATTGAAGGCCCAAAGTGCTTTACAATCACAGACCCATTCACCCATTCACACACACACACATTCATACACTGATAGTGGCTCCGCTGCCGAACACTGGCGTCAACCTTCCGTCAGAGGCAATGTGGGGTTCAGTGTCTTGCCCAAGGACACTTCGACACATGGGCGGGCAAGGCGGGAATCGAACCTGCAATCCTTCGATCACAAGTCGACTGCCCTTTCCACTGCACCACGGCCGCCCCATATATATTTGCATATTGAAAAAATATAAATGCATTAAGGAGGAGTTGATGGTAAAGGTGTTGAAAGCATTTTCCTAAGATACATTTTCTGAATCTGAGTTGTTAATCGACTTGAATCAAATCGACCAATATCAGTAAAAAATCTTTTCATTATGAAATAAATCGATCTATAATTGATCTTGGAAAATATTATTTGGATTGAGGCACAATAGGTTTATTTTATTATAATGTTAAAATGACCAAGTGATGTCGGTTTTTGCTGTCATCACATGTGTGTCGTCAGTCCATCATTACAGTCCAATTTGTGGAAACGCTTTTGCAGACATGACCATGCGACGTATAGTGTGGTAGAATGTTCTAATAATGTTCCCCTTTATATTGTTTTGATGTGGAAAAACAACAGTGGGGTGAACTTTATTAAACTAATACGTTAATTTTGGCATTAATGCTTCTTTACTTTTTTGTTTGTACACATATTTAATTTACACTTGATTATCTTACAAGAAATACAAGGGATCTGGAGGGGGGGGGGGTCCACATGAGCTGCTTGGATCAAACACCTTTGCTTTCATTTTCCTGTACTTAAAAACGCATTGTCACCCATTTGTTCTTAGGTCATGTCAACATTACAGAAGTGGTGCATTAAAAATTGTTGCTTTATTTTATTAAATTCAAACATATTTGAGTATTATTAACAGTGAAATGAAACTTTTTTGTCTTTCAGTATGAAGCTCAAAAGAAGGGTGCACGGTTCTAAAATTGAGCCCTGTGGAACTCCACATGACAGAGAAGTCACAGCGGATAAATCTCCAAAATATGAACAAAGTTTAGTCTCAAACACAAAAGGATTTTATACAAATATACACGTTGTGTGTTTAAAGCTACACAAACCCCTATTGTTACTGTGAAATATGTTTAACTCAAAAGGCCTACAGCTTTTTCTGCTTGCTCAGCTGCTAGACCAGACACATAGAAAAAAAAAAAATCCGTCTTGAAAATTGATCGGTATTTCTGCAGCTGTCAAGATCAAGTAAGGTGACAGGAGGCAGCCTAAAAGCCACTTCAATCCACAGTCTGGTGTGCCAGAAAAACTAAAAGGGAAATTTATCTACATTAAGATATCTCAATTCTTTTAATTTGAAAGTATTTTCTTTAAATTAAATCAAAGTTAAATGAACTTGACATCAAACTTGGAATCTTTCTGTGAGAAATTTGAAACGTTGTCAACTGTCTCAGCTTTATGTGTGTGCAACCTTTATTGGGGGATCAAGTGGAAAAAAATCCAGAATAATTGATAATCGATGCTGAACAAAAACAAGACATGTATGTTTTGCAAATTAAATATTTGGTATTCTTTGGATAGCTACTCTGATCTTTTCAGCAAAAATCTTTAAAATTGGAAGGGGTTGGTGTGTATTAATTCAAACTTCAGCTCTTTTACACGTCACTTTGCCACCCCACAAGATCCCAGCCCCTTCAGTGGGTCTGCTGTGACTATTGCAGTCTTCTCAGTTGCAGCAAAAGCCGACTGCATCTTGTCAGTTGTTTCTCAGAGGCCTTTGGGACACCCGGGGTTTTCTCCCGACAGAGAGATCCAGACCCTGAGCTTGCTTTTTGTGATATGAGATATATTTCACCAGTCAATCGATGTGGTACAACCCATCTGGGAAGCTGGGCCTGCTCTCTGCTTGTCTTCCACGCTTGCCTCCTCCTCTTTCTTGTACATTTCCAGGGAATAGCCATGATGAGAACCCTGAAAGAGGGAATTTGTCAATGTATCAAATATGTTGAGATGCATCTAAGAGTGATGTGCTATTGCACAGAGAAAGAGAAACATATCTCCAGAGTTTCAGCCCAAAAACATGTTTTAATTCCACCATACATGTTTTTTCTTGTCCCGACAGTGTGGAAGGACATTTTTGTTCTTATTTTCATTCCTGCTGAATTTCTTAGGCATTTCATATAATGCATTTCTCATGGAAATCTGTGTCTTTCCTTTTTGGTTTAGTTTGTGTAAATTGCAAATTAGAGATGTTTCACTAACAAGTAAATTCTATCATCAAAACATGATTTGAACATTTCTTAATTTTTGAGAAAGGACTTCATTAATGATGCTCATTCTGCATGGAGTTCTTCTCATTAGGCAGAGGTTTCTCTCAATCTCTGTGTTCACTTTTTCAAAGTCACTGAGTCTCAGGCTCAACTCAAGCCTCTTTGTTTTCAAACACGTATGGCTGTACCACAGTGGAAACAATGGGAAGTGACACTTGCTGGTGGCGTTCTCCAGGCTGTGCGCTTGTCTGCATCAATCCAAAAAACACAGCTGTCTCTTCTGAGATCACTGGAAGTGTCAGAGGCATGAACGTACTATAAAGATTGCCCTTAGAACTATCATTGTCTTCTTTGATGAACATGCAGTGTTGGGGGTAACGGAATTAAAGTAATGAATTACTGTAATTTGATTACTTTTGTCAGTAACAAAGTAACGTAACATATGACAGTTCAAATTTTGGTAATTAAGTGCAATTACTGAACAATAGAAACCCTTGTTACTTTGTTACTTCGGTTTTATAGACTCTGACATTTTCTCTTGGTTAAATAAAATGAAACGGAGATGAATTAAAAAAGAAAAGCAGAGTTATTGGGTTGTACGCATGTGCGGGAAGAGTTGGGGATCGGACAGAGTACAGACATGCAGTGGCTTAAATATGAGACAAAAAGAGACGCTGTAAGGAGTTCTCTCATCCCCAAGGAGCAGTAGGTGAGCAGCAGAGCAGATACCCGCCCCGTGTACAGTTGTGTCGCTTACGAATGAAACGACTCCAAAGCCACTCTTTGGAGTGAGCGACAAGAGCCGGTGGTCTAAAAATCCTTCCTACCCGGGATTTTTTCCTACCTACACCCTGTGCGCATGCACAGACCAAAATTACGTCATCATTTTCAGGTTTGGCGAACCGCCCATAATTCTGGCCTACCTCTGTAATTTTGTGGTTACTATGCTGTTATTCTGCAGTTTTTGTGTCTTTAGATTACACTTAATTGTATGCCTAATGCAGCTAACTTGCATTAGCTTAGCTAGCTCTGGACTTTTAACCTTGCTTACTATTTAACTTTTGGGACTTGTAAGTTGTTTTCACATTGCACTGTACCTGTGCAGCAGATTCGTGCCAACAGTTTCACTGTCCACATGGTGAAGGTTTCAAAATTCGCACTTGTTGCAAAAGTTTGTTCCAGATGTTTTTTGTCGAGTGAAAAACAAGTCTTTGTATTTTTGTTCCTCAGCAGTGTAGATTTTGTTGAACTTTGCATTGGATCAAATCAGTTTTTTTTTTTTTCTCTGTGTGAATATTGAACACTGACTTAAATTCCGACTGAACTTGCAATTTTTTTTTTTTTTTTTACACCTTTCAGATAAATCCTTGTTCCATTCTTGGAGTTATTATGTTCAGTTAGTTACTCATGGGAAAACTTCAAGGTGTGAATTATGGCTCTTACTGTGGTTCTCTACAGTCCTAAGGTGGCAGAAGAATATATTTTAGGCCCTTAAAGACTTTTTGTTTGAATCCTGTCTTTAAATTAGCTTGTCTGGACACTAGCACTGTGGGTTTTGTTTACTGTGCCTTATTTTCACATTTCTGTTGTGATTTCTAAATTCAGCAAGAATTTAAGCAAGATGAATGGAAGATTTCAACTCAAAAAAATTAAAGTTAAAACAAATTACCATCATTCAATCATCATCCTTGCTGTGAAGTATTGTGCCTGCGTATTTAGTGTAAAACAAGAAGTATTTAGTGTACTGTGTATGTAAATACAAAAATATGAAAAGGTAGTTTTTTTTTAAAGTGGTAATTTCAAAAGTAGGGAGTATATTCCCATTTTAATGCTATGTTTTACTGGCTGAAGGTGTTTTATCATTTTTGTTAAGTTCAAATGCAAGAAAAAATGTGTCTTTTCCATCATTGTGTTTGTATATTTGCATTAGTTTTCATTTTGCTGCATCAAAAGTGTGGAAAATGCATACTGGAGGCGAAACATGGGGAATGAATCACAAATTATGCTGTGGAAACATGACTCTTCTGTCTGAGCTGTTTCACATGATGACATTTGTCATTGAATGGCAGAAGCTTTCCGTCACAACCGGAGACTCACGCTGGAACCAAAAAATGCATCACTTATGTGCAACAAAAATGAAAAATAGGACAAAAAGACTACAAAAGCTTGTAGAAAAAATGAATAATGCATTTGTTTAAAAGCCTGGTTACATGATAAGAACTTTCAAAAATCCATCTTGGTCATAGGAGCTTGTAAATCAGATTTGTTGCCATGGTGCTCCACGGCACATTTTGGCCTCTTTGAACTCACTTCATTCATCCAAAGTCTGAATTCCTCATTAGCATCAATCTGTGATAACAGCAACCGTAATGATTCAGAAATCTGCCTTGTAATCACTGTGCACAGCTAATGTATAACATGCCAAAGCAGTCTGATAATTATCTTATCCGTCTGAGATGTCTTGATGGCGGGGAAAGAGCAGCACCATACTGAAGGGGTTTCCACATCATGCTCATTATATTACACATTGTCCCAGCTCATCTGAAAGTAAGATTAGCTTCTTTGCCCATGTGTTGTGGAAACCATACAAATTATCTTATCAGTGTCGTCTGGTTATCAGTGACAGAGGCTGTGATGTAACCTGCACACTCATAATATGAATTATTCATGCACATTTATCCGTTATAATCTACGCAAACCTTTACTCTGCAAAGAAGCAAACGATATTCTCAGATGCTGTTTTCTTCAGAATCTGAGGATTCTTAATGCTCTTGGAATTTGACAGAAACCCTTTTACTTAAGGCTCAATTTAACATTTCTGCTTGAAAATTCAACGTGCAAAAAAAAAAAAAAAAGGATTTAGATCTCATGTGTACATGGTTGGACGATGTAAATATAATTGTAGAGATTTTAGTCAAAGTGTGAAACACAATCATTTTACAAATGCAGAAATTTACTTTTTTGACAAAACTATTTTCTATTTTAGCAACATTTTAGAACATTTTTGACTCATTTTCTTATAATTTCATCATTTATTCCAACAAAAAATGCCACTTTTAGGCATTTGACATTTTTCTTTTTGCACGCTTTCACTTGAAAGGAGATCAAAATAATGTTGCATCAAAAATGTGGAATTCAAATGGTCAAAGATATGTGAAAAGGAACAGAAACCAATCATGTTTTGGAATCAGCCATATATTTTTCTAGCATGACATGATTGGCTGTTTTGTGTTTTTGCATTTAGCTGATTACTGTCATTTGGTTTAGAAAATGTCACATTTAATTTTCTCACTTTGTAGATTTTTGAAAATGTTTTTTTTTCTTCATCTTTTTTTTTTACGAGCATGTTTTTTTTATTATTATTTTTTTTTTTATTTTTATTGAACGTCAGTTTTTGTCCTGTCCACCTAAAACTGTTATTTATTTAACCCAAGTCTTGTTGGGATATATTTTTGCTTTACTTTTTGGAGCAATATTTTATTTTATTTTTTTTTTTTTTGGTCATAGTGGTTTTATTTTAACCCAATTTATTGTTCTTTACAGAAATTATTTTATTTTTTTTTCTTCTACCTGAGTTGTGTCAGGGCTTTGACCCCCAGCTCCACCTCCAGCCACCAGAGGGAGCCCTCTCCTGAGTACTGAGACTGACATTAAACCCTGGTACGCCTGTTTGGAAGAGACATAACCTAAAAGTTCCAGAATAATTTGAAGTTCATCAAATCTCACAGGTGAGTAGAAGAGATCCTCCTGTGTTTATGTTTTCCCACGAAAAAAGCTCTTCTCTGACAAGTGTTTAACTGTGCACTTACTGGGCTGGTCCTTCTTATGAAGATTGCCATGGATGAGTTGTTTACCTGGATATATAGTTCAAATGGATGACCAAGCTAACACAACCAGATTCAGACTGAACCAGCTGACCTCAAACCACTGTCTTGCTTGATAAAAGTTAAGTGCAGTTGGCACTGCGACACCTGAAGAGCCTATGTCATGACTAAAACCAAATGCTAAGAAAATTCAAAGCTCCCTAAATAAAAAATCATGAAAACGCCTTTGATAATCGAACCTTGTTTTTAAGGATGTTCTCTGTGATAACACTAATAGTGTCTACTTTAAATACTAACAACATACCAGATGTCTTTGCTCAGAAAAGTTGGCTCTGGTAGACAGCATTTGCCAGTCAGCAGCTAAGCTGAGCACTGTGGATGCAACAACTTCTCAAAGGTACCGTGCCCTTTTATTGGGCAAGATTTATTAAAACAGTCAGCTTCTGACAATTCAATTGAGAATCCACTTCTGGGTCTGTTTTCTGTCAAACTGCAGTGACCCCAACAGATCTGATGTGAGGACAGAGAGCAGAGGAAAGGAACAGGGGAGACGGGCTTTTAGAGAGCCTGGCATGACTGGCAGGTAGAGGAAAAAAAAAAAAAAACAGCACATGGAGTCAGTGGTGAGGAAAGACTCCCAGCTGCAACAGCCTGCAGTTAAGAGCAATAGTGTCATATGTTCCAGCCATGTTTCCAGCAGCAGCACACCTTTCCCTGTGAGTGTTTCTCCATGAGGCTGCCTTCTTCCCCAGAGGAGACCAATATGTGTCAGATTTTGCCCTTTTGCCATGTCTGTCACCGTTTCACTGATGGTATTTGTGCTCATAGCCAGTTTTCAATCGCCTCTGCTGCCATGCTCATAAGCCCCTTGCCAAGCTCGCCAGCATGTGACATTCACAGAGGCTCATGGAAAGGACAGTGGTCTATGCTGCAATCTCCATCCTAAAAACCAATTTGAAACATGAAGCTTTGGCATAATCCTCAAAAAGCCCCCATGTTATTCATAGAATGCTAACCAAGTGAATTTAAAAGATTTGCTAAACAATGGGCTAAATACGAGTGCTGTGAAAAATGTCATATGAAAAGTAAGCCTTTGTAGTTTTGAAAGTTTACTCTTAAAAGAGAATACATTTAGAACATTATTTGCTGTTTATTGCAGAAAATCCTGTATTCTCTCTGACAAAAAATGCCAAAACAAACCGATCTGTAATAGTTGGATAAATAAAAGGCTTCATCATTCAATCTACAACATTTCCAAACTGTGAAAGTATTGTTTATACCAATAGCATAACTTCAAGACCCACTCTGATGAAAATCCTATTTTTGGTCTGTTTAACATGTTCTTGTGGCATTTTTCTGAGGATATAAATATAAAGAAAATTCATCTTAAAATTACATTTCTGAGTATTTCTTTGCTCAATTTATTGTAAATCAGCAACAGACGAAGAACTGACATTGGAAAAAAACTTGTAAGTGTTATGCACAAGTTACAACAGTAAGCCACAAACTCCCTGTTCCGCTCCACAGACTCTTCACATGACGTTAGACAAAAAGGCAACATCGCCGCTACTGTGTAATGTTACTTTCAATTTATAAGTATAGAGCAGCAGAGCTGACAGTTCAACACCACTCGACGTAAATAAGACATGGTAACCTTATCAATCATAATGGAAATTTGTACAATGTTTTTTTATACATTTCATACCCAACTGTATTTTTTTCCTCCCTTAGATCATTCAGAAGTTAAAATACAAATGGTTAACCAAGTCTGATCTGTGGGAAAATAAAGGTAAAAAAGGATAAAATCAATTGTAAACCGTTACAAAAAATACGTTTGCCAGTGTTGAACTTTTTTTTCAACTGCCCTTATTTTGAAAGCTGAAAATACGTGGCTTAGGCGCACTTAAAATATTTGCTATGCAGCTTGGTAACCATTCCTGTTTTTGTAATTAACGCTGTCAAATTATGTTTTAATCGCGATTAATTAATTACAGATATTTTAACGCATTCATTTTTAGCGCGTTCATTTCTTGCTTCCGTGATGTCCATTTATGTCTGAAATGCTCACCTAGAAGAACATTACCCCGCTCATCCCATTGTCAAAAAAAATTACAAAAAAAATAAATGTTGAATTCATTATTAGAACTCCTACTGTATTTTTAATTTTAAATGGTTTTTCACAAAAAGCGGACTATTTAAAAGCGGTGCATCACGTTGTCATGGTAACAGTTCCAGCGCGGCTCGAGGCAGCTAGTGTGCTCTCTTCTCTTGCTCTCTCCTCCCTGAGGAAAGTGATCATCACAAGATAATAAACAAAGCATCATTTCAGAGGGAAAGTTCACCTCTTCCTGAATGTTTTTGTCCAGAGGATAGAGCAAAAATGTGTTTCAAAGAAACAAAGTCTAATTAGTTCAATTCTCCTGATGTTTCACATCCTCGTAATTCATTTCCTCCTCCTAATGTTCTCTTTTCTTTCTTTTCTGCTTCAGCTCAGTCTTCAAAATGATCATATGAACCAAACAGGTTAAAAGAAACTGTAAAATCACTCATGTCTTTCTACTGTCTTTCTGTGATAAACTTTGGAATGAAGTTTGTCAACATATGAATTATGATATTTGTTCATGGTCAATATTTTTTGAATGCCTTAGTGTTTAGGGTTTCTTTTCCTAATCGCACAAAAAAATGAATGGCGTAACAGCATTAATCACAATTACCCCTTAAAATACCACGTAAAACAAAAAATACCCTTAAAAAACCAACTACATTTTACCTTGGACTCAATTAAAATGCATGCAGCATGTATTTTGTGTGGCCAACATGAATTTCCACTAGTTTTTGTGCTTGCTCGCGCTTAATCTAGGTGCAAATAACATTAGGCAAAGTATAAAACATTAGAATAATATCTGCTTAAATTAAAGGTCAATATGTTTAATAAAACCTCAAACATAAGAAGGATTGCTTAAATTTGTAAACAATCTATGAGATGAAAATAAATACAGTTAATATTAGTATTCATGTAAAATTTTGTTAAACAGCGTTAAGCTGACTGAAAAAAATGATCAGAGTGGGTTTTTAAACCTATAAGTTTAAATGATAGGTTTGACGTTTGAAATCTAGGGTTAAACATTAGTAGGTTCTTATTTACCATATTTTATTCAAAAGACTTCTAAAAACAGAAAAAGATAAACAAAGTAGACATAAAAATTAAAATAATAGCTTAAAGACCACCAAACAACCAAGACTGCTTCCTCGATCATCCCAGAATTGAACAAGATACAGTTACAACTTCACTAATGTTTGTTTTGTGTTTGTATTTGTTCAAAATACAAGTAATCTGTGACTGAAAGCTCATCAGTAAGAAGGACTTAAGCTTACCACAACAAACAGCATAATGTGAGGCTCTAGCTGAAGCTATTTGTCTGGTGACCTCTTTAGAGACATCCTGTACTTACCGGGGAAGAGAGGAGGCGAAGGCCAATTGGCCTCCAGATAACTGTTCCACCAAATGAACACTCCACATCAACACTAAAGAAGCTGTTATTGCTCGAGTGTGTATTTATTCAGGTAAACTCCAGGCCATTTCACATCCATTAGCTGCTGCTTGAAGGCTTATTCTCTCTCTGCTATGATAGTTTCTGAAGGCCATCGTGTAAGAGTAAGCTGCAGGTTGGCTAGCCATTGACCAGTGGAGGCGGTGTCAACCAGAGCCCACCATGCCTCATGCTCATTTTTAAAATCCACTGCTCTGTTTCATGATGTCTTTTCTTTTTCCTGGGTATCTTGGGAAGCACAGTAAATAACAGATAATCATATATATGTCAAACATTTATATCGTCTGATTTTCAAAAAGCAAACGGAATTATTTACTCCTTGTTTGTATTAGGTAATCAATGTTCTTAACCTATCCTTTCCTCTCTGAAGTTGTTTATTTTTTGATGTTCTATTGTTTTGTGAAATAAAAAGCCTGATGTGACAAATTGAAATCATCCCTGACCTGCAAAATAACAGTCAAGTTACTCAGAAACTCCCCAAAATATGCTTTTGTACCAGTTACTGTCACACACATTTAAAGCCAGATTTCATTGTGTTCCTCAAGCTGACTCAATTTAGCAAGAATGCTAAATGATATAAAAAGATGTAAACATAGAACATACTGTGTAATGTCATGAGCAGCTCTTCCAAAAAGCTCTTTTAAGATTATTGTTTGCTCTGTTCAGTAGCACCTTTGCAGGAGGTACCCAGGTCATCCCAAACACAGGGCGTGCATAGGTGTGTGGGTGTACAACAACACTCCCCTAAAACAGGCATTTGTTGTAACTGCTTTAGGAGGCAGTTTGGTCTATTTTTTACCCACTGCAGTATTAAGAGCAAGACGAAAAAAAAAACTGCATATGTGAAGGTTTATTCAATTCTAGTCAGTCACTTTATCCTGGTTTAAAAAACCATAGAATGCAAATGTAACTATTGATAATGATCATTTACAGGCTTTTGATTTTTTTTAACGTAATTTAATATAATGTATTAAACAATGTCTGGTGGCAAGCCACCACCACTAATATCAGGTACTGCTAGAATTTTGTTTTGAAAATGGGTAATATAAAGAATTTAAAAACCAGGAGTGTTAACGTCAGCACAGCCGTCGATTAGGGTGACTGGTGGAGAGACAAAAAAAAACAAACTAGTGAACACAAATGACTGGAATTCTCAGCCTTTTCAGCAAACAAAGGAAACTAAACATGAACTAAATTACAGGATTACATGTGACAAGGGTAAAACATTATGGATAGAAATCTACAAGATCAATAAAAAGGGGGGCTTTAACAAAATTCTAAGATCAGGCAGACACCTGAGGCAGGGGGAGAAACAAATTCCACCCAATTTTAGTTGTTACTGCAGCAGGGGTTTCTGGGAACTTTTAAACCTCTCTCCTACCATGGTGATTGGTGGAGTAGGAAACCCCTCAGATCAGCTCTGCAAGGTGGAGTTGGCAGCAGTGGTGAAGCAGACCTGACCTCTGCAGGAGCTTAAAAACTCACAAACAGGCCTGTCGCTGCTCGATCTGTCACGGCTACCCCATCCGTCCCTGCATGCGCCAAAAAGCATCTGCTTCCACTACAGCGTTTTACAGTCAGAGTGTGTCTTCGAATGTTAATAATGATAATAACCTCTCAAATGTTTGTTTTAATGTTAAAGTTATTTTCAATGTTCTCAAAAAAAGAAATGTTAAAAATTAGAATTGCATGATTCTGGTGAAGACTACAAATGTTTTCTTCTTCCTCTGTTTCATTGGGCAGTAGTTTAGTCCCCTCTTACCGATACTTTATTACTTCTGTTGAAAAAGACACATTATTAACGGCAAAAAGTGGCTGCAGTAGCTCATGGCATTTTCACAGAGTAAAACGTGCTCACGTCTCCTCTTTTCCCATTGCCATCACATGAAAAAAAAAGATTAAACAGAAAAAATGACTCCACGCCATGTGGCTTTCATTATATTACCTATCATTGAGAAATGTTACCAGGAGCTGATCTTCTTTCATTTTAATTATTTAAGAATGAGCAACAAAGTTTACAATCTTGAAACAACAAACGTACAAAAATATGCAACTTATGGGATAAAATCTAAATAAAATGAATAAGCTGTTCCAATGTTGGCCACAAAGAGGAAGTGACATAATTTTCATATGAGGACCGATCAGGTAGCCATTACAGATCGGGTAGCGACAAAGCAAAAACATACAGAAGACCACGGGTTGCAACACCCCATTTATTTAATCAAATGGGGTTTCTTTTCAGAAACGCTGAGCACATGGTGTGAAACGGTTAAATAAACAATAACTTTTTACAAATATATTGGTACATCTTCAGGTGCAACCATGTGTTTTGTCTGAACTCTCCTGTTCTGCTGCCTTTTGTTTGTAGATGAAAGCAAAGAACAAAAGCATTGTACCAACCGACCGACAGACCGACCACCCACCCACTTTCCGGTGACATGCTGTCGAACACAAGGTATTCATCATCGCCCTAAAGCCCAGTTTAGCAGTGCATACAAAGTAAATCATGGCAGTTTTGTTAAATTGTGTCTCAACACAACATACTATGCCCAGGTCTCTGATGAAATACAAATAAAACTACTTCAAACCAGGTGGAGTAAGCCCCAGGAACCACTGGTAGTGCCTCAAAAATAGACATTTGATTTTTGATTATGAAATAAAAAAAATAATAAAATGGACCCATTTCACTAATGAATAAAGCATAAAGCTAAACATGAATGTATTTTTGGTATGTGAAAACAAGGCAATTTGATATACACAATGTCAGTGATTTTCTTTAGAAACACTAGTTTATGAAGGGGGTTATTGAGCTTTGAGAAGACACCGAGTCAGTGAAATTCAGCTCAATTCCCCAAAGACAACACAATTTACTGTTGACAATCCCTCATAATGATGATGTGAGTGTATATTTCAAATCACTGCTCGTGATTAGCCTGCCATTATGCTGCCTTTACACTGTTGTCTATCATAAATGCAGATTTAGGATAATCTGTTTTAGTTTAATAGCGAGATGTATTAATATGTGGAAAGCACAGCAGAGGGGGAAGCTTGGCAGCAAGCGGCAGAGTCTTTGTTTTTTATTTTTCCTTGAAATTTGCATTCCCTGCATAACCGGCATTAACCTTTCTTACTGAGTGATGCTTTTTTCCCAGTGGGTGTGCATACTTCTGTTCTCATCAAGGTTACTTCCTCAGATGTATATTTCATTTCTGCATGATTAAAGTTAACTGTGCAGTTTTCATTGCAAACACCAGAATTTCTAAGATTGCACAGTGTTAAGTTAAAAAGGGTGTTTGTAATTTATTTAGCACATTTGAAACTTTGCCTCTAACCATGCGGGTGCCCTTTGTTTTGACACACAGAAGCAGAGTAATGATGGTTGTTGCGCGCTCGGCTAACAAACATGTTAGCGGAAACCCCCAGTCAGACAGAAGCGGGCCAAAGCTTTAGCCCACAGATAGTAATATTGAAAAAGAGCTGAGAGTGAGGCTTTGGGAATGCACGGTTGGGGGAGGTAGGAAAGGGGTTTAGATGAATATGCTTTGCGCTGCTGTTGCAATGTTATGACCAGTCTAATGAGATCTGTGGAGAGTTGGGGCTCTCATTTTGTTGTATCACCCATCCACTCTCCTGCACAGGAAATCCAGTGTGGGACTGTCCTCAGACACATCCACTCAGACGGATGGATGCATTTGCTGATGTTCCAGACAACAGAGCATCATTCAAGGCTTTTTTTATGTTTTACATTTAAACACACCACAGCCCTACTATCAAAGTTGACTTTTTTTAATTCCCATCGGCCACATAAAATGAAAAAAAAAACATGCTTTAGAGAGGATTTTTTTCTGATTTCCAGGAACACTAGCTGTTTTGTCTTTGCCTCCATGTTTGATGTAGTGAACCACATCCCCAGCTCCATATTTGTTCTTGAAATATCACTCAAGTAGGGGAAAAATAAGGTTGATCTCTCACCTCTGCAAAACCACCACTCGCTTCCTCCCTCTCTGACACACCAATGAGCACAACGCTTTTGTTCTTTGCTTCCGTCTACAAAACAAAGGCAGCAGAACAATGGGGGAGTTCAGGAAAAAGCGCAAGGTCACACCCAAGGACGTCGTACCAATATATTTGTAAGCAGTTTTTGTTTTTTTATCGTTTCACATCATGCACTCAGCATTTCTGGAAACAAAAACAAAAAAAAAGGATTAAATCAGTTAAACTATGATATCCAGCAGGTCACATCCCAAATTTAATTAGAGCATCTTTTTCTGGAAGAAAAAAAGTAAAAGTTTTTATCCTCAGCGGGCTTGAGTCCAATTTTGAAATGAAACGGTTACTCATGTATAAGTTATACACTGCTTACTTATCATGATATTATAGGTTTGCTTTTTAATCCTTTTTTAAACCAGTGTTAACACAAGCTTTAGCTCTAGTGTTGACAGTCTTTCAACTTGTGTAGCTCTTCAACTGTTCATGCTGTTATTGTTATTCCAGTGGATTTTGAAGGGGAGAAAAGCAGTTTTGTTTGGGCTGTTATGCAACACTTTATCGAAATGAGGTGCTTACGCAATCAATGTAAATCAGCGGATTCTGATAAAAGTGGCTATGGGCTAATGTGCAACACTTTACATTAGTAAAGCGTTGCATATTGGTGCACAATATTAAATAAAACAATGTTATGAATTTATTATGGTGGGCAAAAAAGGATAAATAACACACACCAAAACCCAAAAGAACAAGGGATTTATTGTTTTTTTTTAAAATCTAAATCATTTGCTTTACTTTGGTCGCTATATCTACTGTCATAAAAATAAAAGCAGTAACTGGTTGCTAAACTAAGCTAAACAGACGAAGCTAAACTATCATTCCTCCCCTGGGGCCTTCCTTCTCTGTGAGAAAAAAACAATTAAAAAAATTATTTGGGGGAAAAAATTGAGAACCCTCATGTTCACATGAAGGAGGGATCCTCTCCCAGGACGGACGAGGCGATGTGCTTAAACTGTTAAAGAAGAATTAGCGTATCTAATTCTACAACTACATGTTTGAATAAGCTGGGGGTGCGAGACAAGCCAGGGACAAGGTCCACGTTGAAAGACAGGAGCACAGACGATCCACCTGCATGAAGAACTAAATAAAAAATATGACTCGATAAAGATAAAGAATAGAGGAGAAGTAATAGAGGAAAGGGGTTCTGTCCTCTATTACCTGTCTTCTAACTTCTAGTAGTCTATATAAGCGAATTGTGATTGAAATTTAATCCAAACATGTTAATGGTAAGTTGCATGTAAAATGGCACAAATAGAAGATAGTAATAATAATAGAAAATCTGCAATTTTAGTCAATATACATATAATATATAAGTAATCTAATCTAAGCCCATGGAGGCCCACTAAACTGGGGGAAAAGGCTGCCGTGGTTTGGTTTATCAAACCATCTTCCCTGTGCTTAGCTCTGCAGAGAAATATGTATAAAGGATGTCATGAAAATTGCAATTTTTTCCCCAAACTTCGTTACACACCCAAAACACACTTGCCTTTGAATGACTGTCATTGTCAGGCTTCTGCAGAGCTGGATGATGACCTGAATCAGGTATGCATAAGCAAAGCAACATGTACAAAATGCAAGATAGTGTGCCCTGAGGACCAGGGTTGGGAAACATCGCTCTTCACAACAGTTTGAATTAGGCCTTCATTTTGAACCAATAGCTAAGCAGCCCACCTTTTTCTCAGCCAATCACATTTTTGCCTTTAAATTCATAAATGGCTGTCTCTTTCTGCATTCCACACAGTTAGCCATATCCTGTTTATCCCCAATCTCCACCTGGAGTGATGCTTTGTCCTGGTCAGGCTTCTAACAACCATCAGCATCTAGACTCTCAGGTTTATTAATCTGCAGTCCGAGTTCATCCCAAAAACACAAGCTGTCGTCGGCCCGGAGCCTTACCAGCAAAAACTCTTGACTTATTTCATGCACATTTTTCTGTAACACAAAGAAATCTTTTTTCACATTCTTAATCTCGCTCCTTATTAAATTTGTTAATGTGTTTGACTTCACAGCAGTTACCAAATCAAGACAGTCAAAACAAAAAGCACACCTTCATTTTTATGATTTAAATTCAGAAAAACACAAAGGTACTTCTGGATTCATTGTTGCATAATTAAAGTCTGCATGCAGCCTTTACAAATGAAGCATTAAAAGTTCATACAGGCAGTAAAACTCTTTACAGGGATCTTCTCTGGACTGTTGGTCAGTATGCGTGAGTGAAAAGCAGCCTGTCCTGCCCTTATAACTGCGTCCACTTAATGTCTTGCAGATGACTGAGTCAATCATTCAAGCTGCACCCCTGATTGCAATGAACTCTCCCACTAGAAGCTCCATTGGCCATGTTTTAATCACCCCATTCTTCAGATGAAAAGGGGTGGGGAGGCATAAAAAGAAGCCTTTCATATTCTGTTCCGAAAAGGAACTCAATTAAAAGGTCCCAGAAGGGCCCTTTAATGGCTTATGAGAAAAGCAGTGATGAAAGAGGCAGAAGTTATAAATATTTCAGGTAATTTTGTTATATATTCATCTTTCCTTCCATATCTAGTCTGCAATCTGTCACATCTCACAGCTGGATTATTTTACTAAGTCGTTTGTAGGCTTGCACAACCTACTGGGTGCAGTTTTTGATCTTGTTACATTCTGGCAGCATAAGCTCCATTATGACAGTTTGCAAAGACATTTCAGTATGTTAACTGTAGTGGAGCTTTTGTACCTAGTAAATGAGATCGTCTGTTTTTGGCATAACATCAATTATTCACAGAAAGATGCAGACATGTGACCACTTTAGTTTGGGCTTCAGAGCATTTAATACAGATAAAACTCTCCCAGATGATGGGCATTTTATGGCACTCTCAGAAGATTTTTAATCCATGACTGGTTACCAGGAGCATTTTTTAAATTGATTTAACAATTACGATGGGTTATTACATATTTTGGCGTGTTTTGGCCTATTTGACACTTAAATTAATGTAGGTCATAAAGGTATAAAATGTAAAGGAAGACTTCCGCCGTAAACACAAACTGCAATTTTAAAATCTGACAAGCATTAAGTGATATGTTTACAGCTGGATCCTGCTGCAGACCCTGGCACTCTTAAATCTAAAGTTTAAGTATTGACAGTGCTGTTAAGGTACTAAAACAGGAAGACAGTTCCAAACCAATCAGTGCCATATTTTTTTTCTACTAAATAATGTAAAAATCACAGCCTAATACTTGACTGTAAACCCGACCTTTTAGAAAGATCATCTTTGTCAAATCCGTCCACAAAATGTTTTCCCAAAACAGGATTATTTGTATTTGCACGGATGTTTGACTGTTTTTATGGTAGTGGTTGTGCGCACAAATTCAACCCACTCACACACAAACGTACACTCACACACTTCTAAGTCTGGTCTACAGCTACAAGGAGATAAACAAACACAATACTCATAAACATAATGTTCAGCTTTAAAATTAAAGAGTTTATACAAATATTTAAAATAGACTCAACAAAAACTTTGAACTTTCTACAAAGAAATAGCAAGTCTTAGATAAAATAATAGTGAAATCCTGAACTTTCTATGACTGTTCTTTGGATATGTTCTTGTTGTGTTCCTGAAGTCATTTCAGTAGGTTTGTTAGATCTACAAAGTTCCTCCATTGTTCTAAGTTTAAAAATGGTAACGAAAAAAAAAATGTTTGAAGATAAATAAAATATCCATCCATCCATCTTTTTTTATTATCTAGAAAATCATGGGGTGAAAATAAACTAAATAACGAATTATTGATATATGGCAGTAAATTCAATAAGAACATTTGTATTTGTAGTGATTTCAAAATAAATAACTGCAAAGCTAAATGAATAAAACAAAGAAAGGATGTTTAAATAGTGACCTATGTGATTATAACAAATAGAATGGATTCCTTTCATTGGGAACAAACAAATACCAAACTAAATACTGAGAGAAATCTGATCACTCAGGGCAGCTGCTATGTTCTGGGCTCTTTTCTGAATGAGGATGTTAGAAAGTGGAGAACAGAGAAGCCAGGCTTCTGGAGAAGGTGAGCCATGTCTAATGGAGAACGGTTCATGACTCAACTCACAGTTGGGACAAAATAACGTGAAAGAAAAACGAAAGAAAAACCAACGACAGAGAGATTCATTTGATCACAAAAAGTAATAAATCCCTGCTGTCTGGCTGCTGTTTAGATATGGAAATACAGACACAAGTTAACTGAATTAGAAAAAAACAGTATTGTGCTTAAAAAAAAAAGTGGAGATTTATAAAGGACAGTCAAGCACATAGTCTCTGTCTTTGAAGCCACAACAATGTACATAATTTAGGAGGTCTGGCATTGCCCTGTATGTATAATAATGTGATGAGAGTCTGCTTCATTACAGATTACTCTGTTATTTTCATGTAATAATAAAAAATAATACATTTATTTTGAAAGCTGCCAAGGATGCTGTACATAAAGATTAAAGCAGCATTAAAAATAAACAATTATATAAAAAAATAATATGAAATGCAAAAACAAACTGATTACATGATTATTATAATTTTTTTTAAAGCTGTAAACAAGTATGTTTTAAGATATGACCTAAAGACAGTTGATCAGTGTTATGGCTGTTTGATGGAAGTGATAAAGTTCTGCTTCCCGTGGTCTTCAGATGGACGGAGGGCAGTGAGGTGGACGGAGTCCATGGAGATGGAGATATGAAGATGGTTAGACAAAGATGGGAGATATTTTAACCAAATTATGGTATTTAAAGGAAGTTAGAGGAGTTATTTCATGAAGGAGTGAGGATGCAAGCAGAAGAGCCCTGGACCAACTGGAGTTAATGGAGAAGTTTTAGTGGAAGACCATATAGGAAAGAGTTACAGTCATTGATGTGGGAAGTGACGAGGCTTTAGACAAGTGCAGAAGCAGAATGTGGGGTGAGAATGAGGCGAAGGCAGCTTATTTTTCAAATGTGCTCAGTGAGGGATGTCATTAACAGGTGTGGAACAAATGAACGAATGAATACACTTATTTGCATAGGCACAGACATAAAAACATAGACATACATCAAAGCAGTAGTCCCATGCCCATACCATAAAGCTTATAGCAGAACCTAATTGGCAGCATTTGCTCCCAGATGGGCCTTTGACAAAGGGTAAAAAATGATAATAAAATGCAACAAAGATAAACAGTTAATTTAACGACATAGAGAGCTTAAAACATGGAGACATCAAAGGAATGATTAAGTGATGTCAAAGATGATGACCAAACTCTTAACCTGAGGAAGAATCAACCTTAAGTGAATATATATTCGGTGCAAACAAAAAAAAAGTGGTAAACCAGGATTGAGTTTGGGGTAAACAGTTAGTGATGGCAAAGAGTTTGAGAGACAAAAGTCATTTACTGGAAAGATAGATGTGAGTGTCATAATCAAAAAAGTGAAAATGGATGTTAATTTTACAGAAAATATGCCGAGAGAAAATAGATGACAAAGTGGAGCAGCACCAGAACAGACAGTGAGTGTTTTTTGTTTTTTTTTCCCACTGCATTGATTAGATTACTACTCTTACAGTCATTACTTTGTTGGTGACCCTGATAATCTTTTTGTTTTACTATGGCGACCACCTAACATTCTCTTTCCGATTTTTCACTCAATATTTTTTTATCTGTTTATGATCTGAATGCTTTCATCACTTCTTTTTAGGGCTTTTGTCTTTCATCCCATCCTTTTTATCTTTGTGGGATCAAGAGCATGGAAACTGTAGCCACTCCATGAAAAGGCTATCTTTACTGTGTTCACACCACATAAAATGAAGCATATTATGTTTTTGGTTGTCACCCGCATGCAGCCAGCAAGCGCTTAGGGCATTCTCATGATGGTGTAGGAGAGTTATGACTATGGAACAGATACATTATGCCACAATCGGTTTGCACTAACCTCTCACATCTAATAGCAGAGTCTCTGTTTCTCAGTCTCTCATGGTTCGTTATCCATATCTATGCATACTATGTAACAGAACTGTATTTACTGGTTAATAAAACCACAACGTCTTCATAAAAATTGGGTTGAGGAAATGGAAAGCAATCTACAAAGGCCATGGTGTGTAAAATTGGATTTTCCATAGGAGCCACAAAGAGGAACATTTGTTGATGGAGGTGGATGCACACTACTGTGTTTATTATTTTGCTTTTTTAATGTAGGAAAAAAAATGGCTTCTTGAAAAATTATAGTCTGTACTAATGCAGGCCTTGTTTTGAGATCACTGTGACATTTTTTTTTTTTTCAGACTCAACATTTTTTCTGCAGAAATCAGCAAATGACCTTGATTTGAATGAGGTTTGCAAAAAGATGCTCAGTTAGTAAAGAACCACTACAATGAGTTTCTGGTTCTCCTCTATATGTAACAACAGAAAATGTTAGCATTTTCTTTGTAAACAAACAGATATAAAATGAATCCTGGTTAGTCCAAAGGGTAGTAAAAAAAATATCTGTCATTAACTAAAAGAGTTGTATGTCTCCTAATGAAAACAACACTGGGCAAAAATAAGTGGATCTATGCTAAAAAAAGAAAAAATATATATAAAAACACCAAAATAGAAAGCAGTTGCTCTGGAACGGTCAACTACATTACTTTGAAATAATGTTGGTGCAAGCTAGCTTTTGTGGACATATTAGAAGTAAATAAGCACCATTATCTTGTTCAAACAAATAACCTTACCATATCTCCATATCCATTGTTTTAATCCACTGTAACTCATGTTTACATCTCTGTTATTGTCCACAATCATCATGATGCAAACAAGTGCAAAGACTAAAAAGGTCTCGTTCACACAGACAGTGCAGGACCATCTGTCCAGATGCCCCCTGTAAGGCAATCTTTATTAGAATCCCTCTACCTGCTTTAAGTGTTAAAAAAAATGATAAATTTTGTGTATATTTCAAAACTGG
>BSAI01000104.1:25923844-25957132 GCA_036245035.1 Adrianichthys oophorus
TTTTTTTATGATCAAAAGACATATTCCATCAACAAGTGAACTCATTACCATGTAATACCTCACCTTTGTGCTGGGGCTGAGATCAAGCACACAGCATTAAGGCAAACGTTGGTGACCCACGTCTACTATTCAGTCCAACCAATCGATTCTTCTTCTGGCAAAAGTACTAATGCGGCAGACTTACTAACAGCATTGGCTCAGAGTTGAAATTTAGATTTTTTGTATTAGACCAATATAACGATTTTGATTGGATTATAGATTAGATTGAACAAAAAGTGAACCGAAACCAAAGTTTAAACTTTGCTAACAAATGGACAAGCCTTATTGATCTGAAGATTACCCTTCTACCAAACCCCCACGTTTGGTTCCACATTTGGTTTAGTTGAGCGAAATAAAAAACAGTCAACATGGCCAACCCCCTTCAGGCTTCATTTTCACGACAACAAACTTATTTAGTGACTAATTTATGTGATGACATTACTATTTTTCTATTTAAAAGCTGAATACAAAAGAACAAAGAAAGTTTATACTTTCTGTACTCTTAAGAGATTTTACTGAAGCTTAAGGGCTTTGGGTCACAAAGACCCTGCACAGGATGCTGAAATTCTGAGCATCCCTGTGTTCTCAGCTCTTTTAAGAGTGATAGACATTTCTGCTGTTCTTCTGCTTTCAGCACATCTGGTCATGGGTCACCACAGCAAATCAGCTTTCACTGATTTGCACTGGTGGTTTGACAAAGATTGTATTTTATTCGGGCTGGGGACCGGCACTGGGAGATCCAGACTTGGGCTAGCAAACCCTGGTTTTCTCGCGACTAGTCCTACACCCAGCCAACATAGCCATTTCTATCAGCCATAATATGAATAATTGGAGCCAAGTAGGCGTTCAGATCTAGAAAGGTTTGTGATGACATGTGACAAGTGCCTGTACAAAAGAGATAAGGAAATAATTACCAATCACACTATGAGAGGACACAAGCCACCAATCACACTCTGTACACGCCCATCTTCCTTGCCAAACAATAGACGCTTATATATACAGTCTAAGGGTGTCAATTTTCTGTAACCCTTTGGTAGTTAACAATGCACATATAGATTTGCATTTATAAGCGGGAAGGAAAGCAGGATTCTAATTGATTCCCTGACTTCTACTTGTAAGGAAAGGAACTGTTTTCATTCATGACTAAATCCTGAGAAATAGTGGCTCCACATTAAAAATCCCCTCAATGCCAACAATAAAAAAAAAACTGTAGTAAAAACTGAGTAAAAACTGTTTATTTTTTTGGGGGTGCCGTCACATGAAACTATTACGTTTCTAAGTCTAATCTGATATACAAGGAATGCTGTGTTAGCATGTTTTAGGGACAATAATAAAGCCTCAATGTCTTTGTGAACAATTTCTTTTAATGTCAAAATCTGAAGTCATATTAAAACAACACTGTACAGCACCCTGTTATGCTTAGCTGTTTAGCCAGGAAGCAATTGCGTTCACATCACAAGAAGGTTATTTATCTTGGCTCGCTGCTGCCCTGGGCAGGCAACAGCAAAGCACTTAATCGCCAACAAGTGACATCTTTTTTCAAATGATTCAACAGTCATCTAAAAACAGAGCTGACCATTGGCCCGTGGCTATTGTTACTGTCTAGTGTGACTTATAGCATTATGTCACTGCACCCGCAGAGGGCAGAGAACAGGCTTAGCATAAATTAATCTGTCTCAAAATAGCTGCGAACCTACTACAAAACAAAGTGGGGCACAACCAACAAACTCTGTTCACAAAGAGCCTCATATGAAAAGATCTGTTATTAACTGCTCTTAAATCTTAATAAATAAAAAACAACAAAATGATGGAACATTACATCAAGTAGAGGATTCTGTTCTTTCCACTGAAATAATGGATGCTGACTTCAAAATTAAACTATAACTTAAAAATCATCATTTTTTTAGAGGGGCTGCAATAAATATAAAAGCTGTGTCGATGTGTAGTGAGCCTTTGTGTGAGTGGTTGTGTGAGGGCTTTTGCGGTGGGCTTTGGTTCATGCCTACACTTGACGATCTGTGCTATGGTTTATTAATGACCCTCCTCTTTCTATGCCTTTTAATATCATACAATATTGCAATATGGTGAAAGATTAAACAGGGTTGTTTCAGCCAGTTGATCCAGTGCCTGCTGACACAATCTGCCAGTGGGAAGGGAGCAGTACATGACCCATTTCAAGAACCACAGTAAAGCAACAAAATACACAAGGTCTGGTGTGAAACCTAAAAAAAATAATTAATTAAGTCTGCAACAGTTTTGTTGTACATTGATGGGATTTAGACCTTTTGCTTACTTTTTTTGTGGCTCAACATAACTTTTAGCCTTTCAGTAAATCCTGTCAGGGGTCACCACAGCGATTCAGCTTTCACTGATTCGCACAGGTGATTTGTCAGTTTTTTTTTATACCGGACGCCCTTCCTGACACAATCCTGTATTTTATCCGGGCTGGGGACCAGCACAGGGTGACTCAGACTTAGGCCCCCTTGTGGCTACATAGCTTACATAGTAAGGCAGTTTTGTGAAGGGTCTTGCCCAAGGACTCACTGGATGAATCTTTCCTCTTTATGAACCTGTTGTTCCCCTTTCGGGTTATACCGTCAGGGGTCTCCACAGTGACACACAGGCAGTTTGGCAGAGAGTTTTACACAGGATTCTTAACACAACTCTGTATTTTTGCTTGCAGTTCCTTTGAGGCTTGCGCTGCCATATTGTGAGACATCAAAAAAAAGGTTGTGCGTGCATTTTTGTTGCAAGAATAAGATGCTAAAACAGCTTTTGCAATGTATACAATTATCTCCCACTCCATATGCTAGCAGTTTCAGAAAAGTAGTCAAAAAAAACTGTGTAACCCAAAACTAGAGGTAAAGGATTAAAGGTTAAATGTTATATTAAGTAGTAAAGAAACTTGAGAAAGACTGAAAATGAGCTGGATGACAGAAACAGGGTGGAGTCAGGAAGGCAGAGGACTGCAGCACAAAGCTTAAAGGCAGAATGACATATTTGGATTAAGTTTGAAAAAAGTGAAAATAAGGACTTATTGGACCGTGAGTCCATGTTATTGTGTTATTAGTGAGGAACATTTTTATTTTTTTCCATTTCTGCACATTTTTCCAGTTTCTTCACTGTTTTGGGAGTTTAAAGCAAAACAAGAGACATCTTATCCCATGATGTCACATTGCATGTAAATTATATTAAAGTCATTTGCATTTAGTTTTAAAAAGTTGCAACCAAAGTCCAGTAAAGTTTGGAAACTGCTTTCTACACTGCTTTTTTGTGACACTGAGGGAGAATAAGAAACAATCTATAACTGATACTAAGTGGATAAACAGAAATGTCTCTCGTCCACTGCAGCCGTCGGCTATGTTCGCAGATCACAAGTTCAAAGGGTGTTAAAAGTATAGAGCTTATGCAAGCCCTCCCACGAACTCTGCAAAAAAGTGTGACGAAGCTGCTCAAGCACGATATCTGCTGTCATCCTGTGCCAAACTGCACATAGCTGCAGTCAGGGATTTTTGGCAAAGATTCATCGAGGCAGATTGTGTTGAAATCCAAAGGTCTACACGGCAGAGATAAGAGACCTGCTGTCACAGCAAGGTAGGACACTGACTCTGTTTCGCACAGTCCGACTGAGGGAATTATGCATACTGGCGAAACACCCTGCCAGTCTGTAATTCTGTTTCATCTGTTTGGCTTACATTCCAATTTTTTTTTAATATAATCATGTTTAATTTGTGCAAATGATAAGTTTTAATCCATACACCATTGCTGGGACAGACCCAAGTCCTATTTCCTCCCTCTTTTCTTTAAGATACCAACTTTTTGAGATAGTTCAGAAAATAAAACAAGTTTTCCTTTTTTTATTTTTAGTTATTTTTTTTATACTTGGTTCTTTGTTTGAGTAGAGGCATCTCCATTTCCAAATGCTGACTTTAGGTTCCCAAAATATTTTTCATTGATGATTTTTGTTTGTGTGTGTGTGTTTTAATTAACTGAAACATTTAAGAGTTCAAAACTCATTATTTCAGTGCATTTTTTTTGGTTGCATTTTCTTGCCTGTTTGCCTTGTTTTTTGAAGTTTGGTTCATTAGTAACTTCATATTTTTCTCTTCTAAAGTCACTCTTTTAAGCTTCTAAAAACTCTGTGTGTAACAGAGTTTTTATAGTTTTGAAGAAATGTTTAATTTTATCAGACAGGAGACAAAAAATTGCCTCATAAGAACAAAGTTAAAAAACATAATTATACAGAAAATGAAAAGTTCAGTACAAATTGGCAATTCTAGTGTCTGAGAGCTTTCGAACAGTTCAAACAAAAATGTACAGTAGTAATAAAAATCAGGTTTTGTTTTGCACCGTTACATAAAACAAAGTCTGTCTCCATCTTTAACCACGCCCACCCACCTTCAGGACAGACTGTGCCACCCCGGCAGATGATGGTTCTGGTTTGCTCTGCTGTTGAAGGAAGGGAGCAGAGTGCCTTTCTGTCGCAGTGCTGAATCACAGGGGCTTTTCATGCGCTCCTTTCATCTTCGCTCATAGCAAAATGTATTGCATTAAATTACACAATTTCCATCAGATTAGTTTTAGATCACGACTCAGTCTTTGCAAACCCAGTCTATAGGGGGAAAAATGTTTTACATGCTTTATATTAGACACAATGTACTTCTGCTGACTATGAGCGTTAACTTTCAGCATCTCAGAGTCTGTAATAGTCAGCACTATAACATTTTCTCTCTTAGCATGTTTGTTAAAAGTCTGTGTATCTCCTTCATTTGTTTTTCAAATCAAAATCAAAATGAAAAAAAACCCAAGTTTTTTAAATTATTGATTTCTGAACTTCTACAAAAAAATAAAAAAACAAATTCAATGGGATGGACAACAGCAATCTTCATCAACTGACTACTGCACTCATCTTTCACTGCTTCTTGGCTGACATCCTGAGAAAATAAGTAAGCTGCAATTAGAAATGACTAAGAATAGAGTCCAAGTAAAAGAAACATTTGGGAGAGAAAAAGTGCTAAAATAAAAAGAAAAAGGTACACCCAATTTAATATAATCAAATCTAACAATATTCATATGACACTTCTTTATGTTTAGTTACACGATTGTTAACAGAGGCTGACCCTGAGACAAAGAAAGGGGCCCATCCAGACCAAGAGGGGTCAACACCCAAAACCACAGCAAGTTGGCACAGTGACCACCCTGGCCTGGGCACACAGAGGTGCAGAGCCCTCCAGCCACCCAAGCAGGAGCAGTCAATAGGACAGCAACCATGTTGGTAGACCAGAAATATTTCCAGCGTGGAAGGTCCCCATCGAGGAAACAGAGGAGCTAAAAACTGAGGGACTAAATCAGTAAAATAGGTTATAAAAATGTATAATTTAAATACTATTTTCCTCTTAAAATTATGTCAATAAATGATGATTACATCGTCAGAACAGAAAAAAACAGAGACAAAAGGTTAAATGTAAAGAAAGATTAGATAAAGATTAAATATATTTTAAAAAATAAAGAGAGAGCTTAAAATACATTTAAGAAATCAGTTACAAGCCTGATATGAAAAATATGCACCTTGAGTCTCTTAAAAAAACAAAAACAAAAAAAACAACATCACAAGTGTAGAGAATATTTGACCTTCAATATAATATCAAAGTAAAAACCACATTATAAGGCTAGACAATCATTTAAATATGGTCATGATGATCATGAGATACCTGATAGTCTTAGATCAGCTTTTCTCCACATCTATGTCATGCTGTGACCTAAAACATGCAAATTCAAATTCTATAAATGAAGCCAAACTGCCACACAAAGAAATTGTAACAAGTTAAACCTAATTATTTTTAGTTTGGTCTTACCTTGTGTTAGCCGTGGAGTCCAAATTAGCAGTCAGAAGGTTCTGTGGTCTGTCAAGAAAAAAAAAAAAGACTAGACTGTGGTCGCTTTTTTATGTTCAACAACTAAAGTCTATTGGATCAGTGTCAGCAAGTTAGAATGGTGAAGGGAGAAAAGACAACTGGACAGTCAGTCATATAACAATGAAATGCACATGTTCTAGCAAGCATATTCTTTACTCAAAGGTGGAGAGGGGCTTTTACGTTGTGCTCTGACTACAGAGAGGGTTGTCAGAATCACTGATGTTACTCAGTAACATTTACTTGGAAATATAAACTGATAAAGCAAACAAACTGGCTAAGAAAATATTACTTGGGTTGATGTTTTAAATTTACATACAAAACTGAGGACACCAAGTAAAAAAATCATCAAGTAATGCACCACATGGAAACAAGCCATTTTTAACAACACTGATTTCATGTTATTTTAAAGAATTCATTTAGATCATTCAAATAATGATGACAGGGCCAAAAATTATTTTTTCAGTGTAGTGAAACGCTTTATTTCACAAAGAAAAAATGTTATACATGAATTTTATATTTCTTCACGTAAATGTGACGAACTGCAAAAAGATGGCAGGGTGAGCTTTCAAAATTAGTTCCATTTTCTTCTACATTACCCCCCAAAAATACAATTATTCCATTTTTGTACTTTAAAATATGTCTAGTCTGACCAGTTTCACATATAAGGTTTAAGGCAAGTGGAAGATGGTTTATTTTGATGGATTTTGTTTTTCTGCCCCATTTTGAAGCAAAATAATGGACGCTCGTGTTTAGATTTCTTTGGAAGGGCAGAAAAAAACTCCACAAGTGATTTTTTTTTTCTCTGTACTGCAAAAAATAACTGATAGACAAAAGTCTTATGTGGCTTAAATTTAAGGGATGTGCATTTTTTCCTACCCTGCCCTGTGGCTTCCTCTCAGTCTTATGTTCCGTCTTCATTATTCACTCTCTGGCAGAGACAGTGGGGGTGGTGGACCGGAGGTTAGCACACTCAATGTGCTGTCTTTTCCTCTTCTCAAATCACAAGCCTCTACTTTCCAAATGTAACAATCACCAGAAGGGTGGCATAGAGACTGCGACATTTGACCTGATTTTGCACAGATCTATGACCGCTAGCTCAGTGCCCGGCTTTTACGCACTGCGTGTAACTTAAAGTGACACTTGCCTGAAGCCTGACACTTGCCTGAAGGCGCAAAGCTTGGTTGGAGCTCTGAAAACACATATGACAAGGGGGGGGGAGAAGAAAGCTTGCCAGGGTGAAGGGTGTTTGTCAGAAGGATTGCAAGGAGAGGCGGTTGAAGACAGAAAAATAAGAAGAAAATAGTTTCCATTTTTGTTTGGTGCTGCTAAATCCTCATACGTGTGCTAGTCTGACTGTCTGCCTGAGTGGCTCTTGTGCTGGTTACGCCACCTAAACAAAATCTCTTTGGATGGTGAACATGTAAACAGGAAGTGGTTCTCTGAGAAAGGGGCAGGTCAAGAAGAAAAGCTACTCAAAAAAGTAAAGTCAAAAGCTTAAGGAAGGCTTCTGATGAAAAAATGAAATCAAATTCATCAAAGGCTTATAGTAACACCACATGCCATTGGTGTTGAACTCACCTAAATTCAAGAATTCATTCCCACAATTAAAAACTATGAATAGGAGTGTTATGGCTTAAAGTGTTGCACTTCTTTAACGTACCACTCCAACTATATTTGCATAATGTAAAATCGTTCCCAGTAGTCTTTTAATTATGATTATGCAGTTTTTAGCAAAAATCCAAACCCTATGTAGTTTTTTAAAGACATACTTTCTGCAGCAAAGCAGGAGCTCATTAGAAATTCTCCTCTGGGTTGTGGGTGGAACTGTTGGCACGGAACTAACACTTGGTTGACATCCCAGCATTTATTTGTTTACACTCTCTCCTTCCAGTTTACAAAAAAGTAGAAAAAAAATAGAAAACTGAGAAGTAAATGTATTCTCATTTTCTGAAATGCTGCTTTTCAGCTGGAACCTCAATTTATATAACAGAACAAATAGATACTTGATATCAATTAAAAGGTAGTTCCTGAATCTATAGTCTATGAAAGTGTAATTTTTTTAAATGTAAAAATGGAAATGAATTCCCTTCTTCATAGCATTCTTTTTGGAAAAGCTCTGCATGTGCATACTTTTGTTTAATATTCTTAAGTTGTCCGATAAACAAAATAAACAGAAAAAAGATGGTAGCTATTTCCTCTTAGGGGGTGTGCTGCCTGTCTGAATCGGATTGTTTTGCACACCTCTAAATTGCTTGAAGTTTCCTTTTCAATTTCTACCTTTATATCCACCTATGAAAACAGTGACGCTCCTTAAGAAGTTGAAGACTTCACCAGCTGTTGCCACGGTGACAACCTTAAGGCTTTGTGTCACTTAAAACAGTAGCAAAAAAAGGGTTTATGCAGTGATACTGCTTCCCAACATAAAAAAATAAGCCAGTTTGATGTCTCGTGTCATGCTGCTCTGTCAAAACATCACAGTGTGTTTAAGCTAAAACTTCTAAAAAGAAAAAATGTGACAGACCGACTTTCCACTTTATATAACTGCAGCTTGCAGTTTGCAACTCGACTACTGTCAGATGTGTCAAACATGTTCTTGTTTTTTAGCTTCATAACGTTTGTTTTTTAATCAGTGTTTTTGAAGTTTTAGCAAAGCTTAAAGACCCGCGTTGGGCTCCGGCAACCCCGTGACCCCGAAAGGGACAAAGCGGATTGGAAAATGAATGAATGAATGAATTCATTACTTGTATAGCACTTACAAAAGCGGGAGCAACCAAAGTGCTGAACACAAAGTCAAATAAAATCCCTTAACAATACAATACAATAAAAGATACAATAACAATAAAAGCAATTAAACAATAAAAGTAATCTGACGATCTGCTTGCTTGAGTTAGAGTTAGGGTCTGAGTAAAAAGTAAAGATGACTTAAAATCACTGAGGGGACTGGCAGACCCCACTGAGAAGGGGAGAGCATTCTACAGTTTGGGAGCAGCAACTGAAAAGGCTCTGTTACCCTTAGTCACAAGCCGAGTCCTGGGAACAATTGAACGCATTTGATCTTCAGACCTCAGGGCTCAACGTAGATGATAAGAGTTCTGAAAGATAACGAGGTGCCAGTCCATTCAAACGTTTAAAAAACAGAAGTAAAATCTTAAAAACAATTCTGAAAGTCACATTCAGCCAGTGAAGAGAGCAAAACACTGGAGTCATATGCTCACACCATCTGGTCCCCATTAACATTGAGATTATGCCACTTTTTGGCCAAAATCAAAAATAATGTGCTGTTTTTATAGGAGATAGTTTCTGCAGAGTGGCACGTCCCAACAAAGCCCTTTTTTAACTGCTCCTTTTTTCGTCTGCCCCGATTCACTATGATTTCAATGACGAAATACTCAGATATGCAAGTCTGAGCTTTTTTTTAATACGTGTGTCCTCCATCATCCGAAAAATCCCATAAGAAACTGTTAAAAATACAATGTTCATAGACTTAGTCTTTAAATGTGACTGCACTTTCATCATGGCAATCTTTTTTTCAGCTCTCATAGGTTCTAAACAGTTTATTAACAAGAAAACAGATATAGCTGAAGTACATTAATCTGCATACTTTCAAGTCACTAAACAAATTAGTAATTACTACAGTTAATCATAATTTTGGACCACTTTATGTACTTCAGTAGTTGTTGAGTATGTGAAAGCAAAGATGAATATTATATGCTTTCACAGGTGTTGAGAGAGTTGGCTCCGTTTAACACACAAACAAACACAAGCACAAAAATCATGGTTAGTTGCATCTAGAAGCAGGAAATTTGTCTGCTTGAAGTACGGTTTTAGAAAGGGAGGAGCATCTGAAGGCCTGCACGGCTTATTGACCGACAAGGACAGCAGGTGGGAACATCCCCATTGTTTATCCTTTTACCTCATAGCATGCCTCATTTGTCAGGCTCATGTTATTACCCAACAAGGCAACAGAGTCTTCTATATTGTGCATATGAAGTCCAAGTGCTGCATTTGGGTTTTATTAATGATGGCAAGCTGTCTGAGGCCATGTCATTGAGACAGACCTCTGTTGAATAAAGAGGAGATTGAAACCGTTTCTTGGGTTGATTCTTTCTACCTGCACTGGCTGATGAGGAAGGCTTGTTGGTGAAGGCCTCGATCTGACAGTGCAAAGTGTAGCCTTGAAAGTAATAGTGCACAGCAACGCACGAGCTTATCATGGGCACACACATCAGAGTAGTAGTAAACAAAAGATTGAGTTGTGCCACACATTGACAGTGATATCAGTTTGGCTTTGAATACATTTTTCCTGCATTAACTTTACTATATTAAAAAAATATATTTTATTTGAACATTTCGAATGTCACACTTCAGACTGGAACATTTACTGAGTTTTGTAGTTTATGGGATGTGTGGAGTACACAGATGTAGGAGATTAAAAGAGCAAAAGAAGGACTTCTGGTAAAATTCTTTAACCAGAGTTTGGTTGTTTTTTTTTTCCATTTAAATTACATACATGGGGCACCAAAAGTTAAAAAAAGACATAAAACAACAGATTTTAATGTTGAATGTTAAATTATAAAAGCAGCTGCAGAGATCATTTTACAGCAAAGCCTTTAGTCCTAACAACAATGTGAATTAGTCTGCAACCATTTATGAACAGAACTGCCACACTTGATGGTTAAATTAACCATAAACAGAATAAAGTTGTGTTCCCACCAAATACGATCAACGGGGCCTTCCAGTTTCAATGTTAAGTCAATGCACAGATGCAATCAGAGATTCTGATGCACGACTTGAGCCTTGGGCACAGCAATATGGCGACAGTGCATTTCGGGTGGCATGACAACGTGAAGTTTAAATATCTGAACTTTGGCCAAAATTTGTTTCTCGTCATCCAATCAGGGACTCAGCTTTGGCCCATGATGTGTTGATGACACAACCAGTAGATGAAGTCCAAAACCAACATGGAAGAGAATCGGATTGTTCTCCCCCTGAACTTTGAGTTGTTTTTTTTTTTCTCATTTGCATCAAGACAAAAAAAAAAAAACAGTCCTATAATGGAATTTTTATTTTTCCCTCCTCAGACTAATGCAGTACAGCATTAGTCAAACTAGAACAAAGAGAGACAAAAGCAGTCGTCATTCAGATGTAGCTCCTGCAGCAGATGATGACGAAATTGCCACCCAAATCACGGCTGGTGTAAACGCAGCGCAAAGAAAAGGATTCGCTCTAAAAAGAAGCAACCTCTCTAGTTTGTAAAGGCTTTATTTGGACTGGGTCAGATGGGTTTCGAGTTATGCAGCTACAGCTCACATTCCCTCAGTCTGATGTTTTTTTTCCATTTTAAAAAATACACATTTTGCAAAATTGGAAATAAATGACAAATACAATAACATTTTGGGTTTGTAGAGGCACACAGCCCTTAAATAACAATTCACCACCGGATCCCACAACATAATTTGTCTGGCAGGAAGTGTTCACAGCAGCCATCTCATTTTTGAACACAATGAGAGATTTGGTTACTCTGAATTTGTATTCATCACATTTTACCTGTGAAGCTCAAGTGCATAATACAAAAAGAACATTTGACTTACTGTGTAACAGAGAAGCTGTGTTTATAAAACAAGTTTTTTTTTTTCTTTTATGTAAAATTATGTTTTTACATGGGGCTGCTGCTTAGTGACTTGCAGCACATAAAACAATGCTGAACAAATTCTTCAAAATCTTAAATACACTTGGATAAAAAACTTATTGCATTATCAAAACTTCAGTAAAAACAAACGGCAACGTGATGCATATGATCACGATGCATTAAAATGCTGTTATACTGGTGGTGGCAAACTAAATGGCTTTGTCACAACAGGACCTAAACAAACAAGAAAATGTCAGCCATTTCTGCTGCTATAATCCAGCTCTGTAATGTCTTCTGAATGTATGCACATTATGTTTGAATTACCTGCCACTGCAAATATACAGATTGTATTGCTCAAGGCAACAGAGTGTCTTTTAGAAGCTGTTGGCAGCAGGAGACATTTGAGTAGCTTTAATTGACTGTTAATATGCTGATCTGTTCTCATCCAGTAGGCATTTTCCTGCCAGAACAAATATACATCAATTTGCAAGAGTGATAGATCCTTCAAATGGCACACACTTCCTTCCTGCAAAATAGATCCAATATAAGATGCTGACAAATACAAAACAGGAGAAAAAGTCATGTATCATGCAGTTCACACTATATTCTTTCAGTTTTACTTTTGCCCTTTTTGTTTCCTCACTGTCGTTAAGGGATAAAACACAGCGACCTGTCAGTAAAGCTTTACAGAAAAGTATATGAAGAATTTGTTTAGTTTCATTTACGTTCTTCGCCAAAATAATGAAAAAAAAAAAAAAACTCTCTTGCTAGCTTACAGACCCTCACACCCACTCGAGGGTAGCAGTGTAAACAGCCAATGTCCAGGGTGGGATGAATCACGTGAAAAGTTTTACAGCTTTTCTGAGGCAGCAGGAACTGTATAGTTCTTCCAGAGATGAGAGAGGGCGACCATTAATCTTCTGGTCTGTTGAGGTGACCCTCTTGAGTGCTTTCCTGTCCACCACTGTGCAGCTGGAAAACCAGGCACAAACACAGTAAGTTAACATGCTCTGAATAGAAGGACACCAGCAGTTCCTCGCCCAGGTTGCTCTTTAAAAGTCTGAGAAAGTCCATTCTCTGCTGGGCCTTCTTCACCAGGGCAGTGATGTTAGCGCTCCAGGTCAGGTGCTGCTGGACGGTGAACTTGAAGGCAGCCACCCTTTCCACAATGTCCCTACCGATGTACAGGGTCTGAATGTCCATTTCCCTCATGTAATCCATTACCAGTTCCTTGGTCTTGTTGGTGTTTAGGACCCGGTAATTGTCCCCGCACCAAAAACAGAGCTGCTCCTGAGTCACGATTTGAATACATGAATACTCAGTAATCCCATTTTGAGTTTAATTTAACTTTATATATTTCCTCAATCATCAGAAAAATGCAGGAAACGTAAAAAAACAAAAAAACAAAACAAAACAAAAAAAAAACAGAAACAACATTTGCATCGGATTGGGTCTTCGGTTATCTCAGAAAAAAATAGAAAGGCTTTAAAAAAGAAGTCAAAATCTAACTCTTGATGTGAGATTTTTGTGAGCTTTTACTTTTCTGTTAAACAAAGACCAAAAAATCCTTATATATTAAGATTTGCAGTCAGTCTCTGGACTCCCAGACCCATGAGGGGTACAGTAATTAATCAAGTTAGCATTAAGTAGGCGGGGTGCAAGGGTAACAGATAAAGTGACAAGCTGATAATAAGAATCGATGGAAGAGATAACCTTGGTGGACGTGCAGGCGCAGCAAGACGGGAAGAGAAAGTCACAGAGCAGAAAAGAGAGCCTGAAGAAAAAAAAAAAAACAAAAGAGGAGATTGGGCTTGAGATTCTGACTGTCCCAGAGATACCTTTTACACAAACAGCCTTCAGTATCACTTTTATAGAACAAACATAAAATAAAAAATGCAATTTGCGGGGAGACAACTTGCAGCCACATACCTGATATGGGGAAGTTTGGCACTTAAAAACAAAGCTACACTCAGAGTTTGAAGGATTTATTCCAAGGATAATTCTAATTATGTGTCATAGCTCTTGTTATGTTTGTTTTAAAACAAAAAATGTCAAAGCTAAAAAGTTTGTGAAACTTTCATATTAAATTCAAAGAAAATTATACCAAATTGGGGGGGTGGGGGAGTGGGGGGTGTTCCGTTCCCTACATCATTGGCAGTGTGATTGGCAAACTCCTCAGTGGGTTCAGAGACAACCAAGGGTCATATTTTTTGAAGAAAAAAATTAATGTGCTACATGAGTATACATATATATATAAAGAACAATACTTATTGAGTTTAAAGGTCCGGACACAGAGAAGCACATATTTGCTTGCAGAATGTCATAGTAAGTGAATATAGATAGACAGACAGACAGACAGATTTTACATAAAGTTACTTGGATGTTCAGATCCTTGTAACACTGAGAATGATGAGCATATTCTGGACAGCAAACCTGTCAAAATGAAGTCCACTAACAGCCTTTACTGAATAACCTCGACTGCAGCATATGGGACTCAGCAGCTGCTGGTTCTTTTGTGAACTAACACTGTTCCAGCTGGCCTTTCCCCCATGGTGGAACTGATGTGTTTTTAATTCCACACACTTAAAAATAAAACAGAATAATTTCATCATCAATTGTCAAAATTTTAAAATGACCAATTTTTACCTTTCTTTTATCTTAATGTCTTTGCTGTTTTAATGCACCCAAACTTTTTGGCATCTATGCCTATGTCTTTGTTATTAAAGATGCTACACAACAAAATAATAAAAAATATCTTTTACAATATTATTATTGGAATGTAATGTCACAAACATATTTCCATTAAGTAGCTGCTTTAATGCCTTAAGAAAACGTAGCTGAAGTCCTAATAAAAAGAACATTGTGAATAATGTGAGAAATGTCAGATGCATAAAAAGCTCCCCTTGAAGGTTTTGGCTTCACACAATTGACTTGTAAAGTGATGAAACATTCTGTGACAATTGGAAATGGACAAAAAAAGTTCAAACACTCACAGTCTCGCTTAGACTACTTATTAGTCAGTAATTCTCTTTTAAAAGATATCAAGGATTCCAACATTCATCCAATTATCATTAGTGATCATGCACCAGTTTCTGTAAATATTTCTAGAGATATACCCAAACCTTCAGGCTTAACCTGGAGGTTTAACACTTCACTGTTAAAAGATCAAGAGTTTATTCAATTCTTTAAAAAAGAGTGGGCAACCTTCTTAGAATTTAATGATACTCCGGATATTTCACCATGTGTTCTTTGGGAAACAGCAAAAGCAGGGATGAGAGGAAAAATTATTTCTTATTCAACAAATAAAAAACACAAAGAGAAAGCAGATTTATTAGAAATAGAAAATAAAATCAAAGATCTAGAGGCTGCTTGTGCTGCTTCTGCACAAGAACACATTCTGGGAGATCTGAAAAATTTAAAGCTTCAGTTAAATGACATCATCAATAAACAAACAATTCCAAATCCAAAAACTTCGACTCGAAAATTTTGATAACTCAAACAAATCGGGTAAATTTTTTAGCTAATCAACTTAAAATTAATAAAGAAAAATCAACAATTACCTCTATTATGGACCACACAGGAACTGTCACTCACGACCCGGTTAAAATCAATAAAACGTTTAAAGATTTTTATAAAAAACCTTTACACATCACAGGTCAATCCATCAGAACAAAGTATTAACTCATTTCTTAATAATGTAACTCTACCCAGATTAAATGAAGATCAAAGCTCAAACTTAGACTCTCCGCTCTCATTGGCTGAACTTCATGAAGCTCTGTTACTGATGCCCAACAACAAAGCTCCAGGGCCTGATGGCTTTCCTGCTGAGTTTTATAAAGAATTCTGGGAACAGCTGGCACAAACTTTTTATAAAATGGTTACTTTTATCAAGGAAAGCCAATCACTGCCACCTCACATGAATTCAGCTAACATAATTCTCCTTCTCAAATCAGGAAAAGATCCCATAATTCCTTCAAGCTATCGCCCCATTTCTCTAATCAATGCAGACGTAAAAATTATTTGCAAAGCACTCGCGCAGAGAATGGAAAAAATCACTCCTCATATAATTCATCATGATCAAACTGGTTTCATCAAAGGTAGACACTCAAGTGATAACGTCCGCAGACTTGTTAACATAATAGATTTTGCTACTATTAAAAACCAGGAAACAACCATACTCTCATTGGGTGGTGTTGTTTCATCATCGGGGGTCAGTTTGGTAACTGTCCCCGACCTTCCCTCCTTCCTCATACGACCACTTATTAGGTTGGAAGGGGGGGCGTGCTTGCGGAATACCTTGAGGGGCCGAGCCACTTGGCAGTGGTCCACCCCTCCCATGGTCTCCGCACAGTTTTGCCCTCTTCTCTTGGTTTTAAATGCACCTTAGACACGTAGGATCCTTGGTGGGGGGTGCTAGGACATCACTGCCAGCAAGCAGGAGATGTCCTCTCAGTGCTCTACCCTCCAATTTTAACTGCACCGTAGACATTTAGGGCTCCTTGGTGAGAGGGCGATTGGACATACCTGTAAGCAATCAGGAGATGTCCTCAGTGCCCTGCTCGCCAATTTTAACTGCACCCTTTATTACACACACCCATCAACCACAAGAAACACACCTCAACACACACACAAATACATTACACAAGGAAGGTGGGACTACTGATCTTCTGTCCCCTACCCCATCCCTGGTGGAGGGAACAGGGCCTTCAGCAGTGGTGGCCTTGTCTCCTGGGGGTCGGCCTCCTGGGCCCGGCGGCCCCCTCCCCACGCAGGGAGAGGGATCCCTTTGTCCTCTGGCAAGTCCATGAGCGGGGGATCATATTCCATCTGAGCCTGGAGGGTGTCTGTGTCCTTGTGGTGCGGGTTCTGGCCCTTACCCTCGGGTGCCGAGCCCCTTCTGGGTCACAACATTAGGAGAGCCTGGTCAGGCAATGTACACCTTCGGGGACCCCCACTTCTCTTGGTCATCCCTTTTCTAGATGGGGGTAGCTGACCCCCATCGTGCTCTCTTCTGGATCTCCGCAGCTGCCTGGAGCTTTGGAGCGGGTCTCCCGTGGGGGGCCCGGGCTCGTACCCGGGGCTGGGGTGGGGGGATGCCCAGAACTCCTGGGTGGTGGTGGGCGGCTTGTCTGGGGTGGTGGGGCTCTCGGGGGTGGGGCCCCGCGCTGGGCCACCTGGCACGGTGGGAGGGCTGCTCTCCTGATTGGGCTGGGCCTTGTGCTTTGCGCTTCCGTACCTCACTGCGCTCGGGTGTTGGGGGCCCGTGTGGCTGTCCTGCGGGCCCTGGTCTGGGTGCTTGGCCGGGCTGCCTGGCGGGTGGATCTCCTCCATTGACCCCACAGTATGGGGTGCGGGGACGGGCCCTGGTCGGCGCTGCCGCCTCGGCGGGTGTCTTGGTGTGGGGATGGCTGGGGGTTCTCCCTCCTTTTTTGTGCATTCCATCATCCACTTCAGCTTAACATAACATTCACCTGAGCACAGGTGTCAGCTCACCTTTACACCTTCGAATAGTGTGCGTGACAGAATGTAATGCTTTACATGTGTTGGTTGGTATGCACAAGTGTGCGTGTGAACTGGATGTGGACAAGTTTGTGAACACTCTTGGAGCCAGCAGGTATGTAACAGCTGAGTGTGTGGACAGGCCGTGCCCATTTTAGACCAACACTCACTATTGCAATGGGTATAAGCTCCAACATTTTGTTGCCTGTAGATTAACAACTCTACCTTCCCTTCCCAGTAGTCCTTCTCTAACTTCTATAATCCACCATCTCTTTTTCCCCCCCTCCACCCCCCAACTCTCTCCTTTTCCCCCTTTCCTTTTCCGTCCGGTCCAACAAAAAAGACAAAAAAAAAAAAAAAATCAGTATTAATAAAGTTTGGTTTAAATTACAAAAGGGGCTTATACCAACATACATTTTGTGTTCGCTATGATTTATAACCCCCGGTTGTAAGAGTAAAATCTGTCTAATACAAGAGGCTCTCAGCTCATATCTGTTTGCTCAGCTGTTGGACAGGACAAGTTAAAAAAAAAAAAAAAAAAGTTCAAAGAATGAATAAACATTTAATATTTTCAATGTATTGGCTTTGATATTTTTTTTTATTTTGATCAAATTTACATTTTCCTTTATTTTTATGCATGTTTCGTTTTAATTCATTGTATTTGTTAAATGAGGCTCAATTGTGTAATGCTGCAGAGTGTGAACTCCTGGAAGAAAGCTGTCTGCAGTAACAGATGTGATCAAAACCAAGAGAAAAAACACAGAAAAGTCAAATTCAATCTTCGAGTCCAACTGGGTCCTTTCTCATTCAGCTAAAAAGGTAAATTGACAAAGCTCACCAGAACATGAATATGTAAAAGGTGACTTCTCAGTCGGAAATGTTCAGACTGCTGGTTTTATTTATTGATCTTCTTAATTCTTCTCCCATTTTTAAAATAGATACGATCTCTCAGTAATTTAAAAAACACAATATTTGCGAAAGTCTCAGATTAAGTTTTTTCATTTCATCAACTCACCATCTGTGCTGCTTCCAGCATCATTGTGTGCAAAAGCTTACTATTCAGGGAGTTGTTTTGTACTTTAAAACAAAAGGACTGTGGGGACCACTGTGACATGTGACACAGTTAATGCAGTTTATTAAGGTCTTTCTTTTTTTGCTTTAATACATCTTTACTAAAATAATTTTATATTAGTAACAAATTATTGGCTTTAGGGCTTTTTGTTAAGTGTTTAAGATTGTGGTTTTAAATATTGTGTACTTTAGTATTAACAAAAGCTCTCTGAGAGCTTTATAAATATTCTCTGGATATTTAGATTTGTTTTCATGGTGCTCTACTGTATTGACACACAAAGATCTGTGAGGTCCTAAAAATTAGAAAGTGCAAATGTTTTTTTTTTTTTTTTTTTTACTTTCCAACTAGTTTATGGTGTTGGACAGCTTTTCAGAGAGAGCTTCTTTCTTTTATTGTGAAACATTTTGGTACCCTGAAGGTGTTGTAAAGTGCTATATACATAAAGCTTTATTCATTCATTCATTAAGATTACAAAATATATGACAAAGTCATAAAGAGCAGGCTATATGATAATCACAATTAAATGAAAATGGTAAGTGTGCTCATTAGAGGAGGTTCTGTGAGGCAACCTCTGCACTAAAGACAAGTCAGATAAAAATCTGGCGAAAAATCTGAGTTCTCACATTTTAAGTTCAGATCAAAGAAAGCCTTTGATTATTTGTGGGTTTTAATGAAAGCACATGGCTTCCTGCAGCCCTTTCTGTGTCTCTTCAGATGTCTTTATGTTAAATGCAGAGCGTGTGAAGGTTAATGATGCTCTCACTAAACCCTTTGAGGTGGAAAGAGGAGTGAAGCGTGGCTGTCCTCTTAGCACTGCCCTCTTTGCTTAAGCTTTAAGTGCTTTCATTTAAAGAATGAATGCTGACACTGGTGTGTCCTGAACATGCGTATAGTCACGGACATTCCTCTTGTCGCCTACACATGGGTCATGGTTTTAAAGCTGGAGCACATTGATGTTTAGTAGACAATTTAACCGTAAATAGAAACCACTGAAGCAAAAAGAAATCAGTCCTGAAAATCAGACCCATTTTATTCATGTTGGTATTTTACTGGAATTTTGCATCACCAAAAATAAAATCAAAGCATGTGCACACAGGAGTTTCACATTGATATTTTTTTTACATATATGACAAATAAGAAGTCATGTTATTGTAATAGTAATTGTAAAAAATAAATACTTGAAAAAACACAAAGAAGGCTGTCAAACTGGACGAGATACTAAGATATTCAATAAAAGTCTAACTTGATAAAATAAATTTATTAATTAAAGCAATTATTCTAAAATGCAATTAATATTGAAGGGATAAGATAAGTAATATCTACTGATAAAACATGTAACTATTTTATATAATATAGAAACTAAATTAATCTTGATTTTCTTTTGGCTTTTCCCATCAGGAGTCTCCACAGCCAATCAGCTTCATCTATCTAACCCTGTCTTCTGCATCCTCTACTCTAACACCAGATACCTTCATGTCTTCATTCACTGCATCCATAAACCTTGTCTTTGGTCTTCCTCTAGACTTCTTACCTGCAGCTCTAGACTCATCATCCCTCTACCATTATATTCACTGTCATTTATCTGGACATGACCGAACCATCTCAGTCTGATCTCTCTGACTTTATCTCCAAACCTCTAACATGTGCTGTCCCTCTAATGTATCATTCTTGATTCTATCCATCCTGGTCAGTCCCATAGAGAACCTCAGGATCTTCATCTCTGCTGCCTCCAGTTCTGCTTCCTGTCTTTTTCTCAGTACCAATGTCTCTAGGCTGTCATCAACATTCTCAAAGCAAACATTGCATCTGTAGAGCTCTGTCTTTGGATAAAGCCATACTGCTGCTAATCGTGGTTCTGATTCACATATTTGGTTTGGAAAATATTTTGTGTCAGTTGCCCTTACTGACACAACCCTCTGTTATTGTATCCGGGCTTGAGACCGGCGCAATGAGACCCTGGCTTGGGCCCCTTCCTGACTACATTATATAAATGAACTTAATAAAACCTAAAAGTAATAAATGGGAGCAATATTTTAGCTAATACAAGAAAAAAGGAAGGTCTTTAGCTCCTTTTTTACAATTGCCACATTGAATGAATATCTTGGATCCTCAGTGAGACTTCTCTGCAGGCGAGACCCACAGAAGTGGAGTGAAGTTTCACCGGGAAATTTTGTTCAGACTCTTGGAGCTGTAAGCAGACTTGCACCTGAGAATCTCAAGTGTATCTAAAGAGCATATAATATCTATATATAGATATATCTATATATAGATATATACATAAAAACAGAGTTTCAGTAGTTCATTAGAAATTCGCCTCTGAATTGAAGGCAGGACGGTTGGTATAAAGCAACCCTGTGTCAGGTTTTTTAATTGTCCCTGAGTCACCAGTTTCAGGTTGATGATCAACAGCTGTTTTCATTTCTGTTAATTACCCTCAGCCTATTTAAGTGTCTGGTTTTTCAGTTAATCCTTGTCAGGTCATCTATTCTGCCCTGCCACCTTATTGGTTCTTCCATGAGTGGGGGTTTTTGGTCATGTTTAAGTTTGTTTATTAAATGTTTAAGTTTCCACCAACAAGGCTGGTCTCCTGCATTCTGGGTCCTCCACCACCACTTCTGCGATACCCTGCACCCCTCCCCATTGCGTAGCCTAGTAGGGAGATTGTGGCTTGCCTAGTGTATTATTTTTTTTTTTGTGTCACAATAAGCTCTTTATCAAACAGTATTTTTTTTTTTGTCTGTTTCAGATTCAAGGATTTGTATAGAAATACTTAGAAATGCAATTTTAAAGTTTAATTTTCTTTACATGTGTCCTCCAGAAAAATGCCACAAGAACATTAAAAAAAAAAAAAAAAAAAACACCAAATTACAAATTACATTGAATGTGGGTCTTTAAAATATGTACATTGGTTGATGTCAATTTTGAACTTTTATATATGTTTTGTCAAACTGTGAAGGGAAAGTAAAAGTTTGACCGTACAAATCGCTAATTATGAAAACAGGAGATTACATAGCATGCTGTCACTTAAAACATGAAATTGTCTATATGTCTTTTTCGTACTTTTCGAACAGAACACTTTAAAACAGGCTTGTCATCATTTTTTTTTCTTTTTTTTTTTTTTTTTTTTCTGCATTTTAGGGGATTGAACCATCAGCTATCAGGCTCATTTGTGTGGGGATAGCTTCTCCTTTAGTTTGGGCCATAAAAACATAACATAATTTCTTCTTTTAAGCCTCGACATGTGTGCAGTAGAGGTGCCACAATTCTCAGTTTAAAACTGAACCCTGTGTAACACCATTGAATCGATTTTGTTTTGAAAATGTATCATTGCATCTCTACAGCATACCAGTATGTCTATGTTTTAAGTGTCATACATTTTGATGAATATAAAGTTTTATTGTTTTACTGCATTACACCAGGCTTAGTATAAACCAACTGAAAAGTTTTTTTTTGTCATTGTTACTCACTTACCAGCACATTTTAAAAGCATTGTTTTTTTCTGAATTTTTTGTTTTTTGTTCTTGTTTTGCAAAACACGAATGATATATTGAACAGAAATAAAATGTGACCCAAAAATCAAAGTTTGCACCAACAAATCCTTTTCTGGATAATTCTCTTTTCAACTTCAACTGGGTGATCACCATTATGGTAGCACACAACCCAATTCAGTTTCTTCCACCACTCACTATTTGAGGAATAATGGATCATCAAATCTGGGAACAATTGCTGTCCTATGTAAAGCAGTGAATTCTAAAGTGGCGTGCCTAAGACAGCTCAACGACTGACAGGTTTGTTTCTAAAAAAGCACACAAATTTGTTTCACAGAACCTGCAAGGTCATTCCACAATGTAGTAGAATGTATTTATAGAAGATCCTTGAATATTCTAAAGAAATTTTATAGATAACAGCTCTGCTTGTACTACTATCTCACAGGTTAGTCCACGTCTGTTTCTTTGTTGGTATTAAACACAGCTCGTGAAGGTTTAACATCATTGCACATACGTTTCCTCAAAATGCGTAAATAAAATATCTAAGCACTTTCTAATTTACAAGTAAAACTTTCACTATTTTAAAGTCCTAGTTCATCTTGTATTCTGTTATCCAAATGTTGTATTACAGCAACACAAGAGTAATGAGAATCCATTGTAGGCAGATCAAAGAGACCATTTAACATTCTCATTTCCCTTCAACAGGAAGCCTCGTCCTTTGGGCTTCCTGTCTGCCTTTCTTTTATGCGAAAAAATTATTGTGCTGCTAACGCTAAGCGCTCTAAATTAAAGTTTGCCTGGTAAGGAGGGCACATTCATCAATGAAGCTTGGTGAAATGTGCTACGCTTTCAAGAGCAAATAATGCCAAAGAAATGATGCTCTAAGTGGATTTTCTGCCTGCTCCCCTGCATGGCACTCACATCAGAGTGCCAATTTGAAGTGTTTAGCCTTGGAAACATTAATCCTAGTAATTTCAGGTCTGGTCTGTCTTCTCTGTCAGATACATTAGGGCTACACTGGAGAACCAGTAAAACAGCATGGAAGTCCCAGAGTTGTTTGCAAGTAATTAAAATGCTATGCTAGGAGAAACAGTCTGTCACACCTACATTTTAGGAGTCTGTTGAGGTAAAAAAAAAAAAAAAAGTTTTGTTGTTGGAGATGTGCACACTGCATTGTAAAATTTTTGTCTTCTTCACTACTTTTTTTTCTTTGGGTTTACTGTCACACTAAATTGATTCAGGTCATAAATTACATTTTTGCAGCATAGTCATCCCTCACTCACCACATGAATTACATTCTACAAATAACACGAGGTAGGTAAGTCCCCAAAGTAGTCAACTTTGTTTTTTACAATTATTATATATGTTTAAAGTCTGTAAAGCCCCTCAGTACACACTTTATCCACTTTTCTCAAACAGCCTTTAACATTTTAAAAATTCAGCTTCTGCCAATCTCCATTTCAAACGTCTTTATCTTTTTGTTAAATAGACTTTTGAATGACTGACTACTGCATGCATTGAGAAATTCAAAGCATGCATCACCTTGATGGAGAGACCATCTCCTCTCTCATGGATTTTTGGTTTTGTAAACACAAATTGATCATTTTGTAGGAAAATGATTTGTGTTAAAACAAAGGCATGCTCAAAGCTGTAGACAAGTTGACCTTTTATGACTCCACCCATATCGTAAAAGATGTGCTTCTCAAGAAATGTTCAGGTGAGGCCAAAACTTTGTTGAAGCTGCCATGGCCAAGCTCAGGGTGGAATTTTTGTTTTCTACAGTTTTCTTCTGTTGTTTGCTTGTCATTGGTATATATTTTAACATTTCTCCACCATACCTTTTATTTTTTGTAAACCTGTAACCTACAAGAAGCTCGTGTCTCTAAATGTTCAGCGTTTTAAACTTTTTTTTTTTAAGTTAAGAATTTCCCAGTAAGCCGCAGATCAACTTCATGACACAAACAACCTTTCAATAAAATATCACAAGACTTTTAAGCAACTTTCTCATCATTCAAAATGTTGTTTACCTTAATTTTTCCTTTGTTGTTGATCTACTCATCATGCATTTATTCATCTTCACCCTCTTTAATGTGCACACTGCTGGTAAACAAGAATTTGTTTTCAAACTCGCAGCTTCCTTCTGCCGACCACAGAAGAGCTAATAAAGAGAGGGTTAGGGATTGCAGAGTGAAGGATTGTAATGGAGCAGCTTGACAGCATAGATGTCTTTATTCTCCCAATATTGAAGTTTAAAAAATGGAACCCATCCTCGCCACCTGGGTGTACCTTGAGCTGTCTGAATATAAGTTATTACCAGCTAAGAATGTGCAGAGAAGGCCTTGGGGATTTGGTCATCAATTAATCACAAAATCCCCAAGAGGTGCTATTCATCAAATTGTAATGGTTCTTTTGCAGACGAATAACTCCGCTAAAAAAATGTGAAAGAAGAACAAATACATCTAAAGTATCAGAGAGTACCACACAAAAGTGGGCTAAACCACAATGAAGCTGAAGTAAATCTGTTAAATGAAAGTACTCGTGAACTAAACCAGCTGCACTTTACTCTGACCACAAGTTGTTTCCACATTACATTTTTTAATATAGAGTGCAAAAAGAATTGAAATCAATTTATTTGTCAAAAACGCTGCTGTATAAAGAAGTGGAAAATGTGGACCGTGAAACTACCACGAGACACACAAACTTAATATATGCTTTTAGTTAGAAATGCTTTTGTTATTTTCTAGATATCTGAGAGTAAAAGAAATAAAATTACAGAACATAGGGGAACAAATAAGCTCATAGTTACTTTCTTCATGTCAATGATCCTATTTTTACCTTTTGCTTTTTACTCACAGAATATTAAAGCACAACCCTTGGAAGGTGTATAAGTTATGAAATTAATAACTGGTCCTTATAGTCACAGTTTGAATATCGGAACATGGCAAACATCTCAAGAAAGCCAAAGTCCACAGGTCAGGTAATACTTCAGTTTGTTAGACTGGTCTGAAGGAGAGGCGGAAACATAAAGCCACTTTGGTAATTAGGCAGAGTCAGAAAAGGCTCAGCATTTGAGGGCAGAGGAATCAAAGTGTGTCACAGTGAAGTTAATTAGAGTTACCATCTTCACTAATTAGGAAGTGACATTTCCTGAGATGAGAGGCTACAAAAAGTGCTTTTAGGATGTTGAAGAGCAGATACAGGAAAACCTGTTTTATTGACACTCTTCAAAGACTTTAAAAGCACATTTAAGCAAACATCTTCTGTCACCCATAGGTAAAAATTTGACATACGTATATATAAATATTTTAGGTGAAGGTCTGCAACAAATAAAAGAAGTTTCTGCTTCTGAAGAAATACGACAAAAATAAATTCAGTGATTAATCACAACATTTATTAGTCCATACTGGTATCTATTCAAAATGCTGCCAAAACAATATTTAATTTATTATTTATAAGCAAACTTGAGTTCAGCAGTGGGTTCCACTAAAACCCACCACTGGTGGTTGACATCACATCACACCAAGTCCCTTTTTATTCAATGCTCACAAATATTTTTTGTGGAAACCAGAGAACATTGAGTGGTGAATACACATTTCATATTTTGTCAAAAAAGAAGCACTTGGGATTTGCTTGGGTAAAAATTGCTTGTATGTGAGGCACATCCTCAATGCTTAATGTTCATGTAATAAATAAAATGTATTTTATGCAATTTTGGTTATTATTGTATTCAGACAACATTTTTTACAGTCATACTCTTAAAAAAATCAGGTTTTATTGTCTCTTGGGGCATATTTTGTTCAATGTCGAGGACACTTCGACACAAGAGCGGGAATCAAACCTGCAATATTCCGATCAAGGGCCAACCGCCCTCCTGCTGCACCGCCGCCCCAAAATTACACCGAGGTGTGGCTTTTTGAATAAAAAATAAAATAATAAAAGTTGAGAGTGCCAAAGATTTTTGCACAAAACTGGAAACTGTTGTAGCTCAGCAGAGGCTAACTCTTTTTCAAATATATCTATCTTTTTTCAAATGACCTGTTTGCTTCATTCCTCACTGTGTACTATGTTATTCTAGACATCTTCCTTAAAACTACTGAGGCTTTTCTTGCTTTAACAGGTTAACAGATCAAATGCAGTTGTTCACCAATTCTGAAAAAAAAAAAAGTTTTAAACTATATGAATATGTAATTTTAAGAGATATTTATGTTTAAGATGTCTTAAATGCTAAAAGAAAAGACTTAATTAGAAGATGAGTCAAAAACTGTCTTTTTGTTGAGGTGGGGATTGTTAAAGTTAGAAAAGTGTCATTCTTTGGGAACTTTAGCGTAAATGTTCTTGCTTTTCTCTAAAAAGCATGAAACATTCAGGTGTACTGGACACAGAAATGCTTCCTTGCTGCACCAAGGCTTGAGATGTCCTTTTCCACAGCTAAATCCATTTTCATGAAGTGTGCTTTGGGATTATGCATTGTGATGCAGCAGCAGGCTGGAGAAAACAATGCAGCCAATTCTTTTCCTCCTCCTCTTCCCATGTGAAAACGTTCATTCTTCAGTCCAGGCTTGTCCCATATCTCCTCTGTTGCCGGCCCCTGAGCCTGGAGCCACCGGAGCTGATAGCCCCCAAAGCCATAACACACTGATTCGTCTTCATGCCCCTAAAGACCAGAGTCCTCCATTTGTCATTGGTAAACATGCAGAAAAGCTGGTGCCTCATATGACAAAGAGGGACAGAGGAGACAAAGCGGAGACAAATATCAGCATGTTTGCCAGAAATGCGCTAAAGAACAAACACAGGCACACTTCTGCTAAACAAAAGAACAAGGAGTTTGATTTCAGAAACAGCAGCAATGTACCTCTTCACAATGCCTTGTGACATGTTGGGTAATTTTTATTTATTATATTGTCTCGGTGAAAAGAACAACCCATCACTGAGAAGAGGAGGTGTGATACTTATGACAAGACGGCTCACAAGGTCATTATTAATCCATTGACCACCGTTGTGTTACACGTCCCCGGTGGAATTCCACCCAGTGCATCCTAAAAACAATTTAAATACTCTGGCTGAAATGGATGTTGACGAATGGGCTGTCTCACACTTTGGGAAGGTGATAGGGAGGGGGTGAGGAAGCAGGGTGAGGACAAGCAGGGAAGGGATCCTGATGAAATTACAGAATGGACTGATTGATCTCTGCGGATGCATGTTGCAATGGAGGGATGCAGTAAGAACTGATGCATCTAGATTAGTGTCAGAGGGGCGGCTGAAGGACAATGAAAGCCACTGCCAGGAGACTTGACCTTCTCAGCATATGCAGCCCACAGAGCAGCAGACTGCGCTTCATGGCAGCAAACCAAGAGCTCCAGGAAATTCTAGCTCTGCCAAAAAAAAAAAAAAAAAAAAAGGAAAGCAATTTAAAGGACACAAAGGCAGGAGTTAAATTATTTTGCTTTTTTATGGAAAAATAACTTTGGCTTAAAAGTCAGTAGCACTTATACATAAACATCTAGTTGATAAAATGTTCCCATGCTTTTTGGGATGCACAATCGATACAGGTGTGGGACACTTTCTACATAGGAGGCGCACAGACAGATGGACATTCTGTGGGGAAAAAATAAAATAAAAAACCTCTTCAAGAATAAAGTAAGTAGCCTACTCTAAGTAGGCTACTTACCAGGGAAATGACTTTAGAAGCAAAGAAAGTATTGAAGTGAGTAAATAATAACAGCCCTAAAAGATTATGAAACATTTACTTCAAATTTAGTCAATCAGAGGTTTGGTGAAAACATCTCCAGTCACCTCTCATCTCCTCATTTTGCTTCGAAGGAGCCAGACTTTCTTGTAATCTTCAGAAAAGATATTGAGCGATAAATCTCTAGGTTTCATAAAGACTTTTTTAAAAGTCTTGCCATCTACACAGATTTTTACTTCTTTGTTTTTACTTTAAACCACCTTTAAATTTCTAAAGTATTAAGTCAATTTCAAGAGAAATAAAGTGTTTCATTTAACTTTTATTTCATAGAATTTTAACACTAATTTTCATTTTGATTAATTCATTAGCCACCTGCCATTAAACAGAAATCACTATCCATGCTCAAACCTTTTGGTCTAAATGTGAAAAAAACAGCCGATATCAAGTCATTTTAGTATCTGTCTTCAGAAACACATTACTTAAGGGCTTCATTGTTCCATGTAGATACACATTTTCACCAAGCTATTCCAGTGCAGAAATAATCAAAATACCTACTGTTATCTAGTCAGTGTTAATACAGTTTCTCTAAATTCCAGTTCAAGCTAGAGAAGTCACATAATCTTACTTTGTGTCTTATCTGTACCCAGTGCTGAGCCTCTACACTAAGGACTACTGACCACCACTACATTTACATATGTTTTGACTTGACACCCGTGCTTGATTTGAGTTCAATATCCAGGGGATTTCTTGAGTGTGTCTGCCTCAACAAGCTGCTTGCAAGGGACGTGCTCTACAGTGACATTAAACCTCATTAAGTGCATCAACATTTTCTGGCATCTCAGTGTTGTCTGCTGGGGTCATATTTATACATTGGTAGCACTAAAGGTTTATGGCCTGTTTGGAGATGAACATGCTCCATTCCTTGAATGTAGCAGGCAAAATGGTCACAAGTACACACACACCAGAAATATTTTTCTAGATTTTTATGTATGAATATCACTTTTCCACATCAGTAAGATGCATAAACAGAAGTCAACCAGACGTAGCCCTCCATCTGGGTTTCTGCAGCAAAGCTCCACCCAATTAATTGCTGCCTAAATCTACACTTACCTAAATGGTCACAGTAGCAGAAAGCTATTGCTGCCCCCTGCAACTCCCTAGCTCTGTTGGATACTTGTTCTGGAGCTTCTCAGACCCACGCAATCTCTTTTTTTGAGTAAATTGGTGAGAGGGTATAGCATGATAGACAGACATGGCAGGGATGGTCCTGATCTCCTTTGTTAGACTTGTGAACAAGAATACCATCCTTCACAACCCCCATTGGATCCAGGTCTTCAGGATAATGTGCTCATCAGCCACTGGGAAATCTTAGGCACTGATGTGATGCCAAATTGCAGTATTTTGAAGCAGAATCTACCCGTAGAAGTTTTTATTGTAACTATTTTAGAAAAACCGAGGTAAAGCAGAACCTGCCAATACCCACTTGAAGAACCCAGGCCAAAATAGGTGTCATGTCGTCCAGTGTAGGCAACATGAAGGACTCACTTTAAGCCCTCATTGAGAGGTTTGAAGTCCACACACCCTAAATTTCTCTTATTTCAGAAATGGTGCATACCAGTCTATGTTCTGTGTGACGATTGAGTATACTCTTTATCTTCTTGTCCATGTTTGGGAGTAGAGGAAGGGGGTCTGTATGGTTCTGTTTGGCACTATATGGTACTGCGTCTTTTGTCAAATCTATTTCAACAGGCTCGCAATTTAATAGTCCAATTTCTTTGAAGACATCTCCTGTCAGATCACTTTTGATTTGATTAAATCTTGCAACCAAAACGACACTTTACTACTTTTTTGCCTGAAGATCACTTCCAAATTGCCTTTTCATAACAGTGATCCAGTAAAGATGTTTCCTATCCTTGTACACTGATGTAGCAAAATTGTTCCCACACACTTGATTTTACCTGTATACCACATTATATTATTATACACCTATCATTATATTACACAATATTGAGAGCAGGTTTTACATTTTGCAGGTGTTTCAACTATGACAGACAACAAAGAAATACATTTCTTGGTAATTTTTTTTTTTTCGCTTTTACCTGAAAAAGTCAACCTTTTAATGATATTGCTGATATTAAGTCGGGAGTCCTAGAAGATTTTACAGCATTTCCTGCTTTTACTTTACTCTGTTTGACATATTTGGTACAGGAACAATTTAAAATTTGAGCGCTATACTAAATGCCTTTAAATGCAAGTAAAAGAGCACCTCCTGTCACCAATTATGCATTAATGTTGTGTTGAGCATTTTTCTTTTAAATGTAAATGTTTATCTTAAACAGAAAAAAATAAAATAAAAACTGCCACAGAACCCTCACCCAAAAATGTCCAGCCTGTAAGCCTCAGCAGTCATTTTTTCTTCTATGTGGGATTTTCATCATGGAAGCTAGCTCGACAGCGACTCTTTAACAGAAAGCACTACTCATTCAGTTTATTACAGTTCCCTTCCCACAGAAGATGTAAGAAACCTCAGATTTAAGAATCAGCTCTTGAAGTTTCTTTGATTGTTCATAAGTCCCATCACACCACAGGCGATGATTTCCTCGACATCAGATAAAATGTATGCTTGTGTGGCTGGGAGACCGTCTTCTGGTTGCCCTGAAAAAATCTAATATTTATTAATGCGGTGGCTTGACTGCTGTGAAACTCTTTCAAGCCACACGGTTGTGTATGCTTGAGAAAGAGTAGTGATTAGTGATGTTGGAGACAATGTGCTGATTCAGTACAGTCGAAGCCAATGCAGCTTTTCTTGTCTTTTACCAAGTGGTTTAGAGAGTTGGAACAGCCAATTAGTTTCAGTGGAAGTAGTAGATAAAAGCCTCAAAAGCACCACGACTAATTATGAGTTGTGTTACTATCATGGTTGTGGATTTACCACACTGCTATACGTTGTAATCATGTTTCATCACTGCTTGAGTATCCCCTTTGGCTAGTCCAAGTCCAGTTTAAAATTCCTGTAAGAAAGTGAGTTTTATCAAAAATCTCTCAGATGTATACTGAAGTTGAATATTTTACTCTTTATCCTTTTATCGTGTGTCTTAGCAACGGAAAAAAGTGAAACAAGAAGCTGAGATATTGGATAAATCTCAGGAAAAAAAAATCCTTGAAACAAATAAAGGGGTTTAAGGAATATATATCCATCTGAGTCTTCCCCTGTGCTACCTTTGAAGCTGATTATTCACACAAAATAAATTCTCCCCATTTTAGCTGATTTAAACAAAAGTCTTTCCTCTCATATCTCTTGAACATTTCTTTGCTCATTTCTCTTCGATCCTGGAGTTGATGTCGACCACAGATAAAAACTGATCTGCTGTAATTACACTCATATAGGGACTTAAATCTTTCTCTTCACACAAACTTTGGATATGCTTTTTTTTTTTTTTAACCACTGACACTCAACCAGTGCCAGATGAATGTTCTGTTTTCAGCCCAAACAGCTCCACAAATTACTTTTACTTTAATGTCAGACTTTACATCAACCAGTAAAACTTTTTGCTCATTAGTTTACACAGAAAATGGATAACCAGATTGGTAAAAATGATCAAAACTGTGCATTTGAAACAAAAATTTGGAGACATCTCAAGTATCATCGTTCATTTGAAATCAAGAGTTGTGTTAATGGTAAATAATGTATACTTAAATAGCGCTTCTCTACTTTCCTTGAAGGCCCAAAGCATTTTACAGTCCCATTCAATCGCACACACATGACGGCTGAGCTCCTGAACACTGACATCAACCTAAAACAACCAGTGGCAATGTGGGCTTCAGTGTCTTGCTCAAGGACACTTCGACACATGGGCGGTTAGGGCGGGAATCAAGCTGCAATATTCTGATGAGAGGTCGACCGCTCTACAGATTCACTGTGGTAGTGGCAAGGGCCCCAGAGAAAGCAGCGTGAGCTTTTTAAATCACATAAGTGGCTCAGAAGTGTGGAAAATTGATTCCGAACAGCTCAGATTTTTGACTAAATCATGCTGTGGAGGACATTTGATGAAATCCTGTTCCTCCAAACTTGCTTCAAGTCTTTATATCACTTCCTTCCTGTCAAAAATGTTAAAACTTGAGGAGGTCAGTTTTAGCAACATCTCACACAATTGAAGGAGATCTGTGAAGATGTGGGGAAAAAATGTCATGTTTAAAGCTTAACACATTACAAAGTAAGTCATAGTATTTGATACAGAAGAAATTGTGGCTTTAAAACTCATCAGTATTAAAAAAATGAAATCAGTCAAGGTATAAGAAAGGTAAAATCTTTAATTTGAAAAAAACAATATTTATTAGAAAAACAAGTATCTCAGGTTTCCTACTTGTGCTTTATGTGTAAACGTTCTGACTTTCTTGTTTATTTTCTTTTTTTTTGAGATTGCTTGTCTCTCTGCTCTATTGTCCAAATCATGATCACAGCAGGTTTTTTGCTTCCTCAGCTGTTTCTGGAATTTACTCTTACACCGTATTTAAGCCCAGAGTTGCCACTGTCTGTCAGATTTTTGTTACTTTCATTTTGAGGCATTGTAGTTTTGAATTGTCATGATTTGGTTTAAATATTCTTAAAATATGACTTTTTAAAATGTTATTTTGTTTTTGGTGTGGGTTTTTTGTTTAAAAAAGACAAAAGTGTTTTTTGATTGTGCCTCATTTGTCCACCAAACTGTTAGAGTGCAGATAATCTAGCAGAGGAACCGATAGACATAACAAAGACACAAGACAATGGCAGGGTTTGAAATGTTTTTTCAAACTACATACTATTGTTAATCACCACTGACTTAAACCATCAAGTTTTTGACCAGTATGGGGACAAATGAGACTTTTGTTTGCATGGAAAGCCTGATCATGTTTGAAAACTCACAAATCTGTCCATCATTGGCTGATTTTTTATAAGTGTTTTGTTTTATTTCAAATGAATTCAAAGACTATTTTGTCACTGCACAAACGACTAAGTTATAACTTCTACTCATTTCGAACAAAGCTACCTTCCCACACATTTCACGTCTAGAAATTACTTTGTCATTCTCAGTTTTTTGATCTATTTAGCATAAATTACTGGACATTTATGTTTTGTTTGCATGCGGATGTTTAATTTGCTTTGCAATCATGTATAAGTTATGAAGGCTGACATAAATGAGAACAACACAACATATAATAGTGTTCACATCACACTAATGTTACAGAATAAACTTATAGAAAAGGATATGTCACATTGAAAATATCCTTGCTGGAGGTTCCACATGAATGTAAAATCAGACTTCAATGAATGCATAAAACAGATCTGACAAGCACAGAAGACAACAGGTGTAAAGGTAACATTGAGTTTAATCTCTTTTGCTGAGCTGCTGCGATTTGGGTGTTGATTAAAGTTCTGACGGATGACCTGAGATTTTTGTGGGGGTGACCGTCGCAGCATCACAGCTGCTGCCTTCATGCTAAACCTCTCCGTGGAGACGCAGCTGAATGTGGAATTAACTCACAGGTCTCCTCCCAGTTCGTTTCTCTCAACTCAGCTTTATTTCACAACACTTGTGACAGCTCAGGTTCTTGAATCTCTCCTGTAAATTTCATTGGGGAAAAGGTAATGCTAAAACGAAATCTCTGATCTTTCTTTGAGGGAAGGGACGCCGCACACAATAAAAAAAAAAAAAAAACTGTAAATAGTGAAGACTGCATCTTAAGACAGAGTGGAAACATTTACTTTGATGCTAAGAAAGTTTAAAGTTAACAGTAAGCCACATATATCTAATGGTTTAAACGTCTGCTGATATGTATTTGCACAATGAGTGTGCTTAAACTAACAGTGTGTGTAACTGTTATCTTTTATGCAGTCAGATATACACATATATATATATATATATATATATATATATCCATCCATCCATCCATTTTCTTCCGCTTATCCGGGACCGGGTCGC